>OX457037.1:83666304-84057229 GCA_949752735.1 Lumbricus terrestris | reverse complement strand
ATTATATAAGAACCAGCGGATACACTTCTGTGCAACCACTTCACTTTTAGCGCCCTCATAAGTACTTATGCATATCGGTCTAGTCAGAGACTCTGCCGCACAATTCTGGCGCTGAGTGACCGCATTCAGAGCCTGTAAAAGTTCACCGCTGAACTGGGGTAGAAAGCAAAGCATATTATATTGAAGGTAAACGTGTATTTTAGCGTCGTAAATTATTAGCTCGTTGCAGCATTTTTGTTTTCAATCAATCCAACTTCTAGTTTGAACAGAATCCTTCCCATCGGTCCAGCTTCTATTTAGGCAAAATTCGTATTTTTTAATCCCGCTTCTATTTAGGCAGAGATAATTTTTTCATCATCAAAACTTCCATTTAGTGAAAAAATTATTGATCATCAATCCAGCTTGGATTTCAGCGTAATTGTTTTAAAAAATCCCACCTATTCAAGTAAAATTTATTTTAATAAATCCGGCTTCTATTTGTCGAGGAATCGTTCGTCAATCCGACTTGTCTTCCACCATCGGTGAAACCCATGCAATGGCAAATAATTTACGACGCTAAAATGCACATTTACCAAAAAGTTCTTGCCGTTTTTATTCCATCCTAATGCATACTTCACTTTAGCCTACTTGATCTCTTTGAGTCTGCGTTTTTTCAAAGTAGTAAATTTTCATCAGGCATTGAGAAAAGTGTTGAAATTAATTAATAGAAAGGACTACAAAAATGTTAAAGTAGCTTACCATCAGCAGCTGCTATGAGAATTTTCGATGCTTGCTGCATGATTGCGAACTGCTGGATAAAATGGCCAATGTAATATTGGTAGCAGACGTCTACATAATTATTCGACGTAGGCTATAGTATAGGCTAAAGCCCGATGAAACTGCATCTACGATATTCTTGACAAAAGATTATTGTCTCGCTTCAATCTTCATCAATTCTGAAGTCCTACAGGAAAATTACGTGGAAATTCTGGACTGCTGGTTCAAAGCTCATTCATTCATTCAATCCGGTTATTTATATAGCGCCGATTCAAGAACACTACAATGAATGAGACCAACCATTTTGTCGCCTGCAGTGCGCTTATGATTGTATCATTTGTGTGTATTATCGAACTAATAAACAAAGAACTTTCTACATACATAACTGCTGACTTGACAAGCATAATAGAAACTGACTCGGAAGCAATAACCATATCCACGAACAGATTAAACATTTTCAAGCAAACGAATAATTGATATGCAATCAAAGTACAGTTCTTTCCGAACGAAATTTGATGATGACCAGCGAGATTGGCATACGAATTACGTCATCAATAATTATTGCGTCATCACTTGAATTCATGTTCTATTAAAAGATATGTGTCGACTTAGAAGTCAGTATGATAGGCCTACATATTTTTATATATTCACAACATAACTACTGTTAATAATGGCAAAACTAAAAAAAAGTAATAAGGCCTATTATGGTAGTCTAAATGTTAAACCCTAGCTTACGTTGCTACATTATTTTTTATCGTCAAATTGAAATGATTGGATATAATAACTGTTTGCCAAAAAAGTGAAGTTTGCGTGATGAAACTAATTCTCCCCTTAGGCCTAAATAGAAGCTGAATTGGTAGAAATAGTTACTTGCCTAAATAGAAGCTGGAGTTAAGAATTTGGCAGCGTGGCTGAACTACGATGAAGTGACCATGGAAACTCGGCCCTATTATAACCCCTCAGGAGACAGTTAAAGACGTCTAGATGGGAATCGCCACACAATGCGCCGATGCTAGTCTATTCTAATGGCGCTTAGTCAAAACAAAACAGATGCCAGACGGTAGATTGTTCCAGACAAATGCTACAACAGAACAGTTGTTGATTTGTCAAATTGTGACATAAATTTAGGCCACAGTTGCATGGTAGACCTACGATGAAAAACAGCACTGCTGAATGAAATTTGAAAGTTCCCTTGCAAGTTGCAGCCGAACATTTTGATGAACGCGCTTTGAAAACTGACAGGACATAATTTATCTAGATACAATTTCGACGATGAAGAGACAGTGGCGGTTCTAGGATTTTTTAACTGGGGGGGCTAAAAGTTGCCTTAGCCCCTCCCTCCACAAAGGTGTATATGTTAATACTACTGAGTCTTTTTACCTCCCCCCCGTTCGCCCGTTTCAGCATTCTATAAACATGAAAATTGATATATCTGGCTGACATTTCATAGGTCTAAATAAGAATAATAATTAATTTATAAATTACAAATGAATTTTTGAAAATAAAGAATAAATAAATTTATAGCAATTGTCTGCCAGATAGTAGGCATAGGTCTAAGCTAAAAATAAAGGATGCATGCAAAATATAAAGAAAATTGGAAAACACGATAAAACTGAAGAATAAACGTAGCTTTCCTGAAAAAACAATAGTAAAACCAAAACGGTTGTAGCCTACTGTGCTTTAAAGTGTCATTATTTTTCCTACGTGGACACGAATTTCAAACATTTTATTTGATTATGGAATGGATTACTGTACGTAGTTGTCTTTGGCTGGGCTTTGCTCAGATGCATTCATGCATGCATGGAGATGCATTCCATCGTAGTCTCAAAACTCTTCTTTTCAGCCGGGCTTGGGTCGGAAGCGCTCCTGAGTAGTAAACTTGACGGGCGCTATATAAATCTCCAAAATGAATTAATATAGTGCATTTTAGAAGAATAATGAAATATATATTTGAAATATATTATATATATCTCATGATTGTCTTAAAATGCACCATCTTTACTGTCAAAATTAAAATAAACTTTAGAGTGCAGTGAAGATATACTGCCAAACTTGCTCCTCAACAGATGCCCAGAGGTCATTCGCTACCGGTACTATATAGCATGCCATGTATGCCATTCGCAGGTTATAACCGCCCTCAGGACTTTTGAGCCATGGGAACCCTCACAATCGCCCATACATGTATAGGAGCAAGAGCCAGGGCATCTAATTGACCCTCAAAAATTTTCACCCTTTCAACTCCTATTTTTGTGGTAATTACATTAATTTTTTTGGTTTTTAAGCAACTTCTTAACAATAAAGCGTTTAATAACATCAATAATACACAGTGAAACTGAGAAATTGACAATGAGTTAGGCCTAGAATTAAACCTTTCTGAAAAATGCTCATATTCTTAATTTCTTGTTTTGCATTGTTCAAGCTCTTACCAGAAATCTAACAGTAGGCCTAACCACTCATTATGTTTGCCCCTACCGTAAAAATATCTGAGGCATGAGCTTCGGGTAGGCCTAAATATATTGCTGCCAAACAGGGATAGGCCTAAATTCTCTCATGATTCACCCCATCACATGTGGTCTCTTCATGCCAGTTTACATACCTGCCGTAGGATTATCAATGCCGTCGAAAAATTCATCTTTAACTCTTCAACTTTTCTTTACAATAATGAACGTATGTGCGACTGTGCGTGATCCAAACGGATTCTAGTACACACTGTTCGGCGTACACAATTCCACATATGCAGTATACATGTACACTCTAGTACACAGTGTACACGAGACTGAGACCTAGCCTGCCCTTGTCTGGTCATCCGAGCTTCTGATGGTGGTGGCCTGCTGCCCACCCTCGCTGTCTTCGTCTTTGCTAATGAAGCTAGTATCACCAGAGCACACAGGGTCATCAAGTGCTGGGGAATGGCCTAATCTCGGCCGCTCAAGCTGCAATCAGTTCTTCATTTGCTTCTTAAACATCCCATGGGTCATCGTAGTCACAGGACAGCTATTAGTATAGGCAGACATGTGCTAGTATCTGAGCAAGCATTCTCATTGGAGCAACAGCTCAGGAGTACATGGAATAATTAATTATGTGATAATAGTGATAATGCCAATATATATATATATATATATATATATATATATAACAGGACCCATGCTTTACAGAGCAGCATCTACGAAACATTGCAGCAGATGAAATTCATTCATGTCAATATTATTGATCTATGGAAAGTACCTCTGTTGCCAACAAACATTGAAGTCGATGTGTTGTTTAACTAACTAAACGTTAAACTGGGGGGGGCTAAAATGTGCATGGGGGCTAGGAAAATCTAGGGGGGCTAACTTTCCATCTGGGGGGCTGTAGCCCCCCCAGCCCCCCGGTAGAACCGCCACTGTGAAGAGATTGATTGGCAGAGGCAAATTTTCAGTTTGCTAATACAGAGCGAATAGTTGTGGTGGACAATATGAGACTTATGGCGAACCTGCACGGGAAGGCAATTAGCGATAAATGGTGCACAACGCTTTGTAGGCCTATGGGTAATGGGTGTCGGTCAAGCAGAAATGGGCAAAAAGAAGTATAGAATAGGGTCTACACATAATTATTCCCATCAGAAGAGATCTTTGTAGACATGATCGCCCCATTAACAGCCACCTGAACGGCTTACACTGTCGACGGATAGCACGTAGGATGGAAGATCATTTGCAGGTGGCCTTACAGTGGCGGTTCTACCGGGGCGGCTGGGGGGGCTACAGCCCCCCAGATGGAAAGTTAGCCCCCCTAGATTTTCCTAGCCCCCATGCACATTTTAGCCCCCCCCAGTTTAACGTTTAGTTAGTTAAACAACACATCGACTTCAATGTTTGTTGGCAACAGAGGTACTTTCCATAGATCAATAATATTGACATGAATGAATTTCATCTGCTGCAATGTTTCGTAGATGCTGCTCTGTAAAGCATGGGTCCTGTTATATATATATATATATATATATATATATATATATATATATATTGGCATTATCACTATTATCACATAATTAATTATTCCATGTACTCCTGAGCTGTTGCTCCAATGAGAATGCTTGCTCAGATACTAGCACATGTCTGCCTATACTAATAGCTGTCCTGTGACTACGATGACCCATGGGATGTTTAAGAAGCAAATGAAGAACTGATTGCAGCTTGAGCGGCCGAGATTAGGCCATTCCCCAGCACTTGATGACCCTGTGTGCTCTGGTGATACTAGCTTCATTAGCAAAGACGAAGACAGCGAGGGTGGGCAGCAGGCCACCACCATCAGAAGCTCGGATGACCAGACAAGGGCAGGCTAGGTCTCAGTCTCGTGTACACTGTGTACTAGAGTGTACATGTATACTGCATATGTGGAATTGTGTACGCCGAACAGTGTGTACTAGAATCCGTTTGGATCACGCACAGTCGCACATACGTTCATTATTGTAAAGAAAAGTTGAAGAGTTAAAGATGAATTTTTCGACGGCATTGATAATCCTACGGCAGGTATGTAAACTGGCATGAAGAGACCACATGTGATGGGGTGAATCATGAGAGAATTTAGGCCTATCCCTGTTTGGCAGCAATATATTTAGGCCTACCCGAAGCTCATGCCTCAGATATTTTTACGGTAGGGGCAAACATAATGAGTGGTTAGGCCTACTGTTAGATTTCTGGTAAGAGCTTGAACAATGCAAAACAAGAAATTAAGAATATGAGCATTTTTCAGAAAGGTTTAATTCTAGGCCTAACTCATTGTCAATTTCTCAGTTTCACTGTGTATTATTGATGTTATTAAACGCTTTATTGTTAAGAAGTTGCTTAAAAACCAAAAAAATTAATGTAATTACCACAAAAATAGGAGTTGAAAGGGTGAAAATTTTTGAGGGTCAATTAGATGCCCTGGCTCTTGCTCCTATACATGTATGGGCGATTGTGAGGGTTCCCATGGCTCAAAAGTCCTGAGGGCGGTTATAACCTGCGAATGGCATACATGGCATGCTATATAGTACCGGTAGCGAATGACCTCTGGGCATCTGTTGAGGAGCAAGTTTGGCAGTATATCTTCACTGCACTCTAAAGTTTATTTTAATTTTGACAGTAAAGATGGTGCATTTTAAGACAATCATGAGATATATATAATATATTTCAAATATATATTTCATTATTCTTCTAAAATGCACTATATTAATTCATTTTGGAGATTTATATAGCGCCCGTCAAGTTTACTACTCAGGAGCGCTTCCGACCCAAGCCCGGCTGAAAAGAAGAGTTTTGAGACTACGATGGAATGCATCTCCATGCATGCATGAATGCATCTGAGCAAAGCCCAGCCAAAGACAACTACGTACAGTAATCCATTCCATAATCAAATAAAATGTTTGAAATTCGTGTCCACGTAGGAAAAATAATGACACTTTAAAGCACAGTAGGCTACAACCGTTTTGGTTTCACTATTGCTTTTTCAGGAAAGCTACGTTTATTCTTCAGTTTTATCGTGTTTTCCAATTTTCTTTATATTTTGCATGCATCCTTTATTTTTAGCTTAGACCTATGCCTACTATCTGGCAGACAATTGCTATAAATTTATTTATTCTTTATTTTCAAAAATTCATTTGTAATTTATAAATTAATTATTATTCTTATTTAGACCTATGAAATGTCAGCCAGATATATCAATTTTCATGTTTATAGAATGCTGAAACGGGCGAACGGGGGGGAGGTAAAAAGACTCAGTAGTATTAACATATACACCTTTGTGGAGGGAGGGGCTAAGGCAACTTTTAGCCCCCCCAGTTAAAAAATCCTAGAACCGCCACTGTGGCCTTACCTTTTCCGAACCAGAAAGTCCGTGACAATAACCTGCCGTTTAAAACGTCAGCCCTGTTCCCATTTGACATTACCTTCCATAATAATATTATATCCCCTTATCGAACGTCCATCTTCAGTATAGTCGTATTGGTTACCGTATAACTTATAATAAGGTAGACTATATAGGTTTAGGCCTAGGCCTAATGCTTGTTCAACTTCGCCGCTGCGTACATTTACGTAGGCTCTAAATCTGAATAGGCCTGCATAGGCCCTACAATCCTACATATTATTAAAGCAAAATCATTGTAGTAACTTTAGAACTCAATTAGTAGGCTAGCAGAAATAGAGTTTTATTAGCAATACAACGAGGGTATAGGCCTAGTCCTGTTATTTTATGCTCAATTATTGCTGTAAAACTAGACGCTGGATGCGCAATGAAAGCAATTAGTAGCCTAGATGTAGAAGTTTGGCGAGAGAAAAAAATATGACGAAATATGCTTTAAATAATTATTAGGATCTGGATCACCTGGTTAAAATGATGATCACTGCATGATCGTGCACTATTAGCAGCTTGCAAAGCCTGTTCCAAACCCGGACAGAGGAAGAGGAAGAGGGCGACGCTAATAATCTTTGTAATCACACAATGTCGTCACAGCGAGACAACCTACTATGTTGCAGGCACAACTGGTAGACCTACATGTATAGTATATGCAGTGCTGTACTCAGAACTTTTGAGGTGAGTACACGCTGCCGCCGTGTTTGACTTGGTTTTACTGAGGTCGGTATACGCGCTGTATACCCGCGTGTAGGCCTAGCCTACCGTCGTTTTTTAGGTGAGTATACGCTGTCATTTTTTCCCGGAGGCGAGTATACGCCGTAGGCTATACACGCGTAGGCTATACCCGTGAGTACAGCCCTGAGTATATGAGGTGGAATGCTGATAAACTGCAAGAGTATTATAGATCTAGCGATTCTAGTGAGTCATCAACAGCGTATAGTATGAAAGGAGATAGTTTTTAAGCAGGTTACACTTAATTTTCGGACATAACCGCATATTGGATACGCACATCCGGATTAGGTATTGCTGTAGACCTACTCTCGCTTATATTGTGGTGTACTGGGTAAGTTTGTTGTCTTGCAGCCTAAGGGTTGCAGGTTCGAATCCACCTCAAGGCGTCTCGTAGGGACCTTGAGAAAGTCCTTCACTTGCAATTGCTCAGCGCTTCGGCGTGAAACTCCGATGTAATGTCCGCGCTGTAGTCGGGAGCGCCTCTGAGTAGTAAACTTTAAGAGCGCAATAAGAATCGTAGGCTATATAAGTGTAAATGTATGTAGGGCCTTGTAGGCCCATGTACAGTACTGATCTCTCTAGAAGACTCTCTATTGAGCATCAAAAACGCTAAATTCCTTCGAAAATAAAGGCAAATTCTTGGTAAAATCCTGCTTTAATCGAGACGTTAATCTATTCCTCTAGAGGTGATTAACGGCACGAGACCACGCCCCCAAATCATTAGCTGGATCGGTGACAGCGGGGGCTCGGGTGGCTTAATTAATGGCACTTATCGTGAAGCAGGCTATCTCTGCTTCCGAATAAAGTTTGCTCTGTGTACCTACTGTATCTGTCTTCATTAGAATATGGAGTGTATTGCCATAGATTTAGACATTTATAAAGCGGCTCTATATACGGTGAGTCGTTCAGAAGCGCTCCCAGTAGGCAAAGCACCGCGAGAAGAAGCGGGTTTGAGATTAGAAACGGCAGAAGAAGACTGTCATGAAGACAGACTTGCAGAGCCAAGAGGAGGCGAAAACGCATTCCAGAGTCCAGAAAGATGGACGAATGAGGCAAATGCGAGGAGAATATCAAGAGGCGCCTGCAGCCCTGCACTTACGTAGTTAAAAACAGTAAATTAATTATAATTCATCCGATTTAGCCGAACACATAAAACAGAATCAAGAATCAAAAGCAGAGACTTTTTAAACTTGTGAATTTGACTAAAAATCAAATTAGGTGATGATAGGTTGCAAAAAGTTTAAATTGTAAATAGCATGTAGAGAAACAAACTTAACTATATCTATATAAATAAAGAGAAGATTATGTTTGTCTGTCTGTTTGTTCGGGATGCATTTTCACAGTTTTGAGATTTTCACTCCAAACCTTCACTGCTGTGTAGGTGGGGTGAGGGTGGGGAGAGGGTGGGGAGGGGGGTGAGGGTAATTTTCCCGAAAATCCTAATTTCACCGGTGCCGTACTGGTGGATGTCGGAGTGTGGTGGGGTGGGGAAGTAGGGGGTGGGGAATTTGTCCCAAAACCCATATTTCACGGGTGGCGTACCGGTGGAGGTCGGAGGGCGGTGGGGTGTCGTGGGGTGGAGGATGGTGGGGTGAGGGTGAGGGTGGGTGAGGGGTGGGGTGAAAGGGATTTTCCCGAAAACCATATTTTTCACGGGTGGCGTACCAGCGGAGGTAGGAGTGTGGTGGGGTGTTGTGGGGTGGGGGTTGGGTGTGGTGGGGTTGTGGCCGGGAGCGGGTCGAATCCTAAATTTCCCGGGCAATGCCGGGTACCCCAGCTAGTACTTAAATAAAACCTTAACTACATGTGGTCATGTGCTCTTCGAAGTAGATTCAGTGGAGGAAAGAAAAACACGAAGCTTCTTTCTAAAAACCACCAGACTACGGTGTTGACGAATATCAGTATTTTGGTATTGTATTCCACATTTGAGCACCATAAGATTTCGCAGTAAAACGCCTAGTGTTAGATTGAGCTCTGACAAGGGTCACAGGGCGATATGCAGGGAAATGCGAATGGATGTCAGAGGCTAGAAGGAGGTACCCTTGGAATACCTAAGGAAGGATACCGTTTTTGAGTCGAAAAAAGTACTCGCAAATTTGGAGATCCTTTATCTGGTCTATTATTAGGAGATGAAGCTCACTAAAGAAAGGACCAGTCTGTCCCCATGCATTTACGAAAACCAGCTATTACACGAACAGCCTTCTTCTGTAAGTTAATTAGATTCGTATGTCGATGCCCAAACCAGGTCGCAATAACATGTATGCATGTTGTGACGTTCCGTTGTCTAGGGGTATCGCAGAAGAACAGAAGCAACAACAGTTCTCCAACAGAAACACGTATAATTCATAATTCGTTCAAATATAATCACAACGTCGCAAGTTCACGTAACATCTCATTCACGGTTAGACGGCAACTGTCTGCCCTCCTACCTATCCGCCTACCAAGACACGTGACCCAAACCAGTTAAACCAGTTCTACCTACGTCCTCTCCAGGAGACCTAGCTCCCTCTAACGAATAGGTGACCGTACTCGGTCCAAACCCTAACAGACCCCCCCCCTTAAACGAGAGGAGACGTAAGGGCCAACACGTCTCCGATTACAAAAGACGACCCACCAAAACACAACCAACCACACATCGAGCACAGGACACCATACAATCCAACACCCGACACTCAAGATACAGCATCCAGTGGACCACACTATACATCGTCACAGAACAATTCACCCTGGAACAAAAAAACACGATAGGCCACGGACAACACCGCCAACACCCAATCGCTACATATACCACCGACTCGAAAGTCAACAAAAGGACAACGCCTTATACCAAAGGACAACGCCTTATACACAAAGGACAACTCCTTATACAACTCAGGGACCTCATTCTAAATTCAATATATAATACACCTCCACCGAATACACCACACCTTCAGCATCCCCACACAAGGCGAAGACAACTACTATTACACCACACACCGTGCACATTACACCATATGACCACTACTACAATCACTGCAACTCCCATCATCAACCACTACAAGCAGCACTTTCAATCGCATCACACCTACTGCATGTCAAACGCATCATCAAACACTACGAGCATAACAATCAATCGCATCACACCTAATACGACTATACTAAATGAATGTCAATCGCATCATCGAACACTACTATCAAAATAAATGTCAAACGCATCACACCTAATACGACTATACTAAATGAATGTCAATCGCATCATCGAACACTACTATCAAAATAAATGTCAAACGCATCACACCTAATACGACTATACTAAATGAATGTCAATCGCATCATCGACACGATTATTAAAATAAATGTCCATCGCTTCATCTAGAAGACAAGTCCTATAACATCCTACCCAATTCACCTCCATCCACACATACTACACAGTCCAGTCAGAAACCAAAACCATCAAATTACAAAGCCATAAAAATCCAAATTAACAAAACCGCCAGAAAAACATACCACCGACACCACCAGTCCAACCACAACCACCTTTATATTCAAATCCGCCAAAACATCACCGGAAAACCAACAGTCAGACACCCAGACCTAAATCTCAAATTCCAAAGCACCATCCATTATCACAAGTCCAAAATTATCCATGCCAACGTACCATCAAATTACAAAATACAATCTATCCATAACACAATGCAACGCAAAAAATATTTAAAGCTATCCCGTACAACCGCACGCATACAAACATATATGTATAAAAAACAAAAAATCCACACAGCAACCTCTAACCTAACCCGGCCGTCCCAGATATCCATGGGTCTCCAGTGTACAGCATCGACAACGAAACCTTCCCGGTCGGACTATGGCACACCGTGGCCCCTTCCCCAACGATCGTCCAATACCACCAGAGGAAAGGTGACAATGTAGACCACTCAACGACGAACTGTCGTCTTCGCTTCCGACCGCCGCTTCCATGCCAACCCAGTGCCTGTTGTCAAGACGCCGCCCCGACGACGCAGTCGCCAGCGCTCCACGTCTGCTGCCGAAACTCCTCCATTCCGACGACGCCGGCATACTGTCCAAATTCCAGTCGAAGTTCAATTCAGGTCTATCGTTCCCATAACCGTCCGTTTGTCGACTCGCATGACCGAACAAGCCACGTGCTTTACCGTCGCCCAACACAACAGTCCGTGCGCTGCACCGACCGACCGACGAAGCATCACTCGGCTGACCTTGACCTGTCCCACCGGCCACCCGCTCCTGCAGAACGTCTGGTTGCCGTCGCCGACTTTCCATTCGTCCATTTGTCCAACAACGGACTCCGTTGACCGAATAGCATTGACCCGTGTTGCACCAGCTCACCGGCAGCACCCTCCTCCATTCGTCACCACCAGGCGACCGTAGAATTTCTCCTCGTCCACGCGGTTCCCACACGACCGGTAAACTCGACAACTTCGACGAATTTGACCGACGTGCGCCCGGACATGCCCACATCTGTGACGTTCCGTTGTCTAGGGGTATCGCAGAAGAACAGAAGCAACAACAGTTCTCCAACAGAAACACGTATAATTCATAATTCGTTCAAATATAATCACAACGTCGCAAGTTCACGTAACATCTCATTCACGGTTAGACGGCAACTGTCTGCCCTCCTACCTATCCGCCTACCAAGACACGTGACCCAAACCAGTTAAACCAGTTCTACCTACGTCCTCTCCAGGAGACCTAGCTCCCTCTAACGAATAGGTGACCGTACTCGGTCCAAACCCTAACAATGTATGCAATGTATGCATGTATCGTATGTGAATGTGTGCATATGCTCTTCACTCTACATTGGCCTCCCATCCAGCAGATTGACTTGTCTTGACCGGGTGTTGCGCTCTGCTGCGCGTCTAATTGGGAAAATCCCTAAATATGGTCATGTCTCAAACTACATGCTTGAGGTACTTCACTGGCTCCATATTCGCCAGCGTATTGAGTTCAGGGTAGCTGCATTGCTATGGCGGTTTAGTCAGGGTCTCGCCCCAATTTACCTCCGAGAGTTATGCAGCTTTACAATGGGTATCCAAGGACGTCGTCAGCTACGCTCCGCTGATAAAGGAGTTCTGTTAGTTCCTTTTGTTCGTACTACTACCATGAAGAATCGAGCCTTTCCTGTGGTTGGCCCAGTGGTTTGGAATGGCCTTCCTTTTGAGCTACGCCTACACCCTGGGACTCTACCAGGATCCTTCCTTACTAAACTTAAAACTGTTCTTTTTGGGCGCGCTGGAGTCAGGAGCGCTTCTGAGTGGTTGTTTTTCTTGAAGGAGCGCTATATAAATGTCATGTCCGAATGAATGAATGAATGAATATGCTATCTTATCTTATCTGACCATTTATATAGCGCTTCGTGCAGCAAGAGCCTTTCAGAAGCGCTCCCAGTGCGTTGAACCCCAAGAAACAAGGCAAGTTTTTAGACGAGAGAAAGACGTATGTATGTATGTATGTATGTATGTATGTATGTATGTATGTATGTATGTATCTATGTATGTATGTATGTATGTATGTATGTATGTATGTATGTATGTATGTATGTATGTATGTATGTATGTATGCATGCATGCATGCATGTATGCATGTATGTATGTATGTATGTATGTAATGCCTCGGCTGCCCCTTGATTCTGCTTCCTTCAAATCAGTCATCATCGTTACCCCCATGTGTTGGGGTCATGATTGTAATCGCTCAGTGGCTTGACTGGCGCCTTGATCACCCGTCGTCGTGATGGGGTAATTAATGTTGTAGTACGATTTGGCTTGACTGGCGCCTTGATCACCCGTCGTGATGGGGTAATTAATGTTGTAGTACGTTTTCCGCGTAGTGGTCCAAACTCTGCGAGTTTCACTCATTTGCCTTTCCTCCCTCATTCCTTTCCCTTCATCATACCCTCGTATCCGCGCCTATGTTCGTAACCATACCCGTCAATCATCGTGTCAAAGTTCATGTCTCTTTCCCTTCACTGCCTCATTCTTCTTCCATTTCGTATAGGCACAGAAAAGGACAGAGACCGAAGCATAGAGAGAAACAGAGGCATGGATAGGGTCAAAAACAGAGGCATGGATTGGGACAGAAGATAAAAGCATAGAACAAGGCAGAGACAGATACATTGATAGGGACAGATACATGGATAGGGATAGAGACAGATACATGGATAGGGATAGAGACAGATACATGGATAGGGATAGAGACAGATACATGGATAAGGATAGAAACAGATACATGGATAGGGACAGAGACAGAGACATGGATAAGGACAGAGACAGAGACATGGATAGGGACAGAGACAGATACATGGATAGGGACAGAGACAGAGACATGGATAGAGACATAGACAGATACATAGATAGGGACAGAAACAGAGACATGGATAGGGACAGAGACAGATACATGGATAGGGACAGAGACAGACACATGGATTGGGACAGAGACAGAGACATGGATTGGGACAGAGACAGAGACATGGATAGGGACAGATACAGAGACATGGATAGGGACAGAGACAGAGACATGGATAGGGACAGATACAGAGACATGGATAGGGACAGAGACAGAGACATGGATAGGGACAGAGACAGAGACATGGATAGGGACAGAGACAGATACCTAGATAGGGACAGAGACAGATACATAGATAGGGACAGAGACAGATACATAGATAGGGACAGAGACAGAGACATGGATGGGGACCGTGTAATGGCCCGCGGCCTACTTGGCGTCTGGAACTCATTGGTGTCAGGTAATTAATGATGTTTTCCACGTATGGGTAATTAATGATGTTTCCACGTATGGGTCTTATCTCTGTGGGTCATTTTCACTTCTTCTGCTTATTGCCACATTACCCTTCCATTTCTTCAACTCTCGTAGGCCTACCTGCTCCCCATGCCTCTATTTTTAACTATACCAGGGTGAGAATTGTCACATCTGCGTACGACTCTCCGTCGTTTTAGCTCACAGTTGTCTGTGCATTGCACCGTGTTAAATTTGAAAACAGATAGAATACAACAGATTTATTATAAATTCATGTATATGTGTGTATATATATAAGATTTATTCAACCGACGCGTTACGGCCACATGGCTTCTTCTGACGGAATGTTTATGTTACAGACAGATATTCCTAAAGTTCATTAGGCGTGGGGCGTGAGCCCGATGGTCATGACTATCTAGCTAATTACATACCCACACTCGCCCATGCATACTTACTATGCGCTTGCTATATATCTGCTTGTCTATGTTATTCTGCATTCCTTTGTAGCTAATATATTGATATTTTACCCTAGGCTCGTATACATCGCAATCACCAAATTTTCAAAGCGCCACTCTAAAGCCAAGTGCACGCAGCGCACCAGACCTTCGTATAATAATACATGCTAACTTTTGTGTGTGAATATGTATATATATTTGTTTGTATGCGTACTTGTTATAGCGCCCCTTCAAGCTCCTTCTACTCAGTGGCGCTCCCGAATGCAGAGCGGACACTGCATCGGAGTTTCACGCCGAAGCGCTGAGCAATTGTGAGTGAAGGACTTGCCCAAGGTCCTTACGCGGCGAGGTGGATTCGAACCTCGAACCTTCCGGCTTCAAGGCAACGACGCCACCACTACACCACCGCGCCCCACCTTTCTTCCCCTGAGAATTTGTATTCTTCATTCGACCCCTTGGTCCTGCTTTTTATGTGTCCATTTGTATGTCTGCTTCTTTGTCCTAATGCTTTTGGCTGCCCTTTCTTTCTGTGTCTTTCATATCAATCATCAACGTTTCCCCGTTTGTTGGGGTAATCATGTCAAACCAGACCAGACCTTGACCGACGCCTGGGGATCCTATGACCACATGCCCAAAAACATGACTTGCCCGAAATTTGCTATAAGACTTACTGCACATTGCATTGCATAGCTACATGTATAGTCTACTGTAGTGTGAGAATTGTTTAAAAAAGAACGGGGGTTGTACTATGAAGCACTTGGAATTGGGGTGTGAAAATCAGACTTAACAATGGAGCACTTAGAAAGACGGGTTGAAACCCCACTCCGGCAATTCTCACCCTGTGTATAGACCACACTACATTGCATATAATGCATGTACTACGCTAATTATAGCCCTCCCTTCCCTCACCCTTCGGTGTGGATTGAATGCAATCCCCGTTCCCTGTCTCTCTCCTTCCCTTAACTGCCGTCTCTCGCCAATGAATGGGTCAGTGGGGTTGTAATCGACTCCCCCTTCCATCCTCTCAACCTATTCTGTGCCAATGGCCGTGCCTATGTTTGATATTCCAGTATATTTATATGTGTATATATATATATAGTTTATACTAGCTGGGGTACCCGACGTTGCCCGGGAAATATAGGATTCCATCCGCTTCAGCCGCAACCCCACCACACAACACCCCACCACACTCCGACCTCCGCCGGTAGCCTACAAATTTCCACTCCATCCCACCTCCACCCCACCCCTCCACCCCTCAACCCCTCCTACCCCACTCCACCTCCCACTCCATCCCTTCCGCCCCACCCCACCCCTCCACCCCCGACCCCACTCCCCCACCCCACCCCATCCCTCCCCCCCGACTCCTCCACCCCACCCCTGAATGTTTGGAGTGAAAAGCTTAAAAACAGTGAGCGTGCATTCTGGACAAATATACATACATACATACAAACATACAAAGCCAAGTCCTTTCTTACAGATATAGATATATCCCATTACGCCTCTATTCGTAATTAACGCCTCCATTCAACCTGATGATGATGACGACGAGGGCGACGATGATGATGATGACGACGACGAAGAAGACGACGACGACGACGATGATGATAGTAGAAGCGATGACGACGACGACGACTAGGATAGTGATGATGACGATGATGATGACGAGGATGATGATGATGATGATGACGACGACGACGATGACTATGATGATGCTGATGACCCTAGTGAGGATGATGATGATCGTATCTATGATGTTGATGCGAATGATGATGACCGTTATGACAATGAAGATGACGACGACGAAGTAGTAGTAGTAGTAGCAGTAGTGGTAGTAGTAGTAGCAGCCTTGCAGCTTCGATGATGATGATGACGACGACGACCATGTAAATAATAACGACGACGACGATGACAACTGCATAGATGATGAGGAGGACGACGATGATGTTGTTGATGGCGACGACCATATAAATGATGACGATGATGATGATTAAATGATGAAAACGACGATTATGTTGACAACTACCACCATATAATTGATGATGATGACGACGACGATGATTACGGTGGTGATGATGATAATAATGACGACTTTAACAACGACGACGAAGTTGTGAGTCAATCAGGGTCGGATTAACAATTTTGGGGGCCCTGTTTAGTAAAACTGTGGGGCCCCAGCCTTACAGAAGCATGTAAAAATGACACACAAAACGTGATGCACTCAACGAATCAGCATTCGCTTATTATTAATTCATTACTTCCATTTTTACAATAGGCCTATCAATAGGTCTTTTAATATTCCAGTCTAGTGTTAACGTATCGATACATCATTTACGGCTTAAGAATATTAAAATTATTCATGGTCAGACATTTTCGTAACCAGGATATAGCACTCGTACAAGCAAACGATGTAGAAGAGATTTTCTCAGCATGGAAAATTTCTGACAGTCTTGCGGCAGAACAACGGCCAGGGCAAATGGTTTTTACCAGAGAATTTGCTCTGAAACACCCTGCTGTTGCGCCGCCACTGATTACAGACTATAACATATATTTCGCGGTTACGCCAGACCCTGACCCTGACAGGCTGGGTACCCTCTTATCTGTGTGAGCTTTGCCTCCCTCTTTCCATAGGCCGCCGCGCTCTGCGCTCTGCTGTCCATGGTGACTTAATGGTTCCTTTCACTCGCTCTGCAACAATGCAGAGGCGTTCATTCTCTGTGGTTGGTCCAACGACCTGGAATGGACTTCCCTTGACTATGCGACACCTCCCAAGCTCTTCTCAATTTCACAAACTGTCGAAGACTGTTTTTTAGCTTGATCTCGGCCGGGAGCGCCTCTGAGTAGGTACCTTGAAGGAGTGCTATATAAATTACAATTGATTGATTGATTGATTGACTCAAGCTCCATCCTGCCTATACAGCTTTTCACCTCGGTTTCTGTCACTCTGGACTTCCGTTTAATGCGCTCAGTTACCCGTGAGGACGTCCTTCTTCTCTTTTCATGTACTGTGACCATGCAACGAAGAGCATTCTCGGTGTAGGCCTATACATGGGTGCAGTTGTCCAGAATGGCCTCCCTGTGGCTCTCCTCACGATTCCCGCGACTCTGCTGGCTCTTCTTAAGGCTTTACTTTTTGACAACGCCTGCGTTGGGAGAGCATCTGAGTAAAATTCTCAGGGGGTGCCATATATGGGTAGCCTCACTAAAAGTGGTGTACCTTTTTTGGGTTTGAAATATTTTGATGAAATCTGGCCATGATGTGTAAATATGAATTGCCTATAAATAAGCCTGTAAAATTTCATTTGGAAATTCTTACATTTGGTCAGGATATGGGCAAAAAACCGAGGGGATTTTTTTAGCCCACCGTGTACATACATACATACATGCATGCATACATACAAGCATACATACATACATACATACACACACACATACATACATACATACATACATACATACATACATACATACATACATACATACATACATACATGCATGCATGCATACATACATACATACATACATACATACATACATATATTTACATATATATATATATATACAGTGCATGCATTCTTACATACATGTATAAGTACATGCAATCATACATCCATACATACAAACACACACAGTTACATTCATTCATACATACATACATACATACATACATACATACATACATACATATTGAATACATACAAACATAAATACATACGTGCACACATACATGCATGCAAACATGCATAATACATACATGCATATTGCATACATACACTCATACATACAGTCATACATACATACAGTCATACATACATACATACATACATACATACATACATACATACATACATACATACATACATACATGCATACATGCATACATACATACATACATACATACATACATACATGCATACATGCATACATACATACATACATACATACATACATACATACATACATACATACATACATACATACATACATACATACATACATACATACATACATACATGCATGCATACATACATACATACATACATACATACATACATACATACATACATACATGCATACATGCATACATACATACATGCATACATACATACATACATACACGCATACATACATACATCCATACATACATACTTTCAATTCAGTTAATTAAGTGCATGTACAATTCATGCAATATCTTTGCCGGACTGCCTGCTAAGACTCTTCCACTCTCTTTAGACATGCTCGTGTGCATTGCATATGTATGCAAGGCATGGTTATGTGTACATGTGCATGTGCATGCTCATGTACCTCAGAAGCCGAGGGTTGTATGTTATAATATATATGCAGACGACCTGATGGTAGACCTCGGACGCTAATGATAACTTCAATCCTTAACGACTCGTCCCATGTGGCGTGTTAGGCCACGCCCATGTCATTAGGAAACCCCGATTTCTGCCCCAAACTGGCTCGATTCTTGGCTCTTTTTTGCTTCAATAATTAGCCATTCTTGTCTCTAATCGGGCCTCTATTTTGGCCGAAACGGTCTATTCGCGGGAACAGGACTGTATGTAATGGACATCTAGGCTATATAGCGCCTTACAATAACCCCACGAAGGCGCTTTAATAAGCTCTTACACTGAAGTGAAAATACGTTGGGCTGGTATGACCTGAGACAGTACCTAGCAATGCATGACTACAGTACTACAGCAGCATACACCGTAACTGCAACGCACAATAATTCTCGTCAGTTTTGTATCTAATTGCCATGCAGTGTTTGTTACCTGTGCTTTATAAACGTTGTCTCTGATTGGCCACTTGAACCACCAAGTCTGTCCTTGTGTACACTGTACACATACAGGTGAGTAGGCAGCCACTTCAGTGGTCAATAGAGAATCTATTCAACAGGTAGGCTACTAAGGCTACATATAGGTCATATATAAATAGATTAATGTCAATAGAAGGGACAAAAACGTTCGCTGGCTTTCGTTTTTACTTTTAATTTTGACTTATGTGCTTCTTTGTACGACTCTTCCAATACGGTAAGTTAAAATTAAATGTTTTGCAGCAATGAAATAAGTGATTGAAAACCAATCCAAAAGTAGCCTATATTTATCATACTAAACCTATTCTATAGGTAATCGTTTGGCAGTAGCTTATGAGTAATGAACTTGTAACCTGTAGACCTTACAATAGGCCTACATGAAGTTTTTTGTTCGCTCAGCCATAGCGTCGTCTGGTTTTCGGTTCTAGCTAACTCTCCTGTAGGCTATTGGATAGTAATCGTAATCATAATCATGAATCTATATAGCGCCACTTCAAAAGAAACTCCTCAGTGTTGCTTCCGACCTGACAGCACCAAACCGCAATTAAAAACAATGGTTTCAAAAGCTTGCGGAAGAGAAGCAAAGAAAGACAAAGAAGTTCATTAGGATAGGCCTAGACCTACTTCATAAAATAATATTCCAGCAGAAGGATAAACCACTATCGATGAGACTACAGTAAAGCTTTTATGCAGCACTTTATAAGTAAGCAGTAGGCCCTATGAAGCATAGGTCTACTTGCTATATGCCTACACGCTCGGTATAAGAGAGGAGCAATAGGCCTATCAATAATAACCATCCCCACGCGGTGGCGTAGTGGGTATGTTCGTCGTCTTGCACCCGGAGGATTGCAGGTTCGAATCCACTTCAAGTAGGGACCTTGAGTAAGTCCTTCACTCGCAATTGCTCAGCTCTTCGACGTGAAACTCCGATGCAGTGTCCGCGCTGTAGTCGGTAGCGCCTTTGATAGAAAGCTTGAAGGGGCGCTGCAGCAAGTGCACATAGGAACAAACAAACAAACAAACTCATAATTATTCCGAGGCAAATAAAATACAGACGCTAACGTTTCACACATAATTACGAGAAGACAACAAAATCAATTGTCTAAGTGCTTGCTTATGGAATGCTCTTCTTCGCAGAGCACTGTGAATGTGTAGAATATGATTTTAGGAAAACATTTTGTAGCTCAAACTAAATTAAGATTGAAGCAAGATAAATTATTGTTTCTATGCAGCTGATCAACAAGACTGAGTGAAATGAGCTGAAATTACTAATTTCTTGTGGTCTGAGTGGATTCACACGGCAATATTGCACTGGTGGAGTCTTAGGGGGGCGGGACACGGGCGAAGACTTATGGGGGACGGGGGAACGGTCCCCCTCAATGTTTGTGTTGGGGACCGTCCATGCATTTGTCCCCCATCCCCAATGGTTAAGTGTTATGACAGGCACGGTTAATTGGCAAAATTAATACACTGGTAAGATCATAATTAAGATATCGTCGAGGAACCAAACGACTAAAAAAAGGAAAAATAGTCATCAACCATTTTTGGCACGGGACAATGGTATGTTTTCGGGAAATTTCGACCAAACGACTAAAAAAAGTCGTCAGAAAATTTCGTCGATGAAAATGGAAAAATTGTTGCACCTCGGCGATTGTCCTTCGGTCGCTCGTTCGTCCCACCCAAGTTCTAGGTCGACCAAGTCTTCACCCATGCGATATCGAAGTTAAGTTTCATACATAGTCGCCCTGTGATTAAACAGAACGATTTTAAAGACACGATGGCGTTTGTATCGATACCACGAAGAAACCAACAAGAATTATGAGGACGCACATATAAATTATACGGCTAACCATAACAACTTGATAAACTGAAGTTTACCGGACAAAGTTCAACTATAGCTAACAGAGTGCAAGCCTCTGAGAAGTCCAGCTGCTCTTCAAGCCTGCATAAAATTATCAAGATCCTCAATAATGACTTCTTTGCTTAGATCAACCTCACAAAGACGCTGTGCTTAGTAACGCTATAATTATTAGGCTATAGCCTAACTGAACAAAACGTGTGAGTTTTGAAACAGCCTGCCAACGTTTATTGAACGAAGTTAACCCTCAGGCTACCAAGCTTTTTTTGTAACACTGACTACCAAGGGGGGGGGTGGTTACCACCCCCCCCCTGGATTTTGGGTTTGGTTTGAGATATCATAACTTGTGATACACCATTCGATTCAGCATTCATTTCTGCACAAAATGGTATATTTAGGTTTAGAAAATATGAAGGCACCTCGAAATTATGAATTTTTTACCATGGGTACCCGTCGATTCCACAAAATGTATGCTTTCGCATAGGGAATATATTAGATTCTGTGTGTTTTATACATGATTTATATATAAAAAGTAGTTTACATATAATAAAGTCCAATATACAAATATAAAAACTAGTAATAATTCTGTTTTATGTTAAATCAAAACAAAAAAACATGTTTTAGCCGCTGAAAAACGTTTACGCACACATATCGGTTCGCGTTGCAAAAAAACCCAACATTTTTATACATTTTAATTTATTTTGAGCACTTCCAGTCATCAAATTTTAAATTATTTAGTATTAAAAAATAGCCCTAAATGCCCTCTACAGAATGGCATAATTTATTTATATTAAAAAATAAATTATGGATAAGTTATAATAGAAAAAACATGACATTTTTATGAAAATAAAACACCTTTATATATATTTTAATTTATTTTGAGCACTTCCGGTTGTCAAAAGACAACTCAATGAGCATGGAAATGTAGCCCTACATTCCCTCTATAGAATGGTATAATTTGTGTCTCTTAATATTAAGGGGCGGAAAAGTTACAGACGATATTCTAGGGGGGGGGTGGTATCCACCCCCCCCCTGGTACCTTGGGTATATCGGGTGTAACTTTTGAACGGTAGGGGGCATCATAAAAAGTTTTAGCTCAAAATGTGTCCCAATGAACCCTCTACAGCTACCAATTTTTTCAAAATTTTATTCCAGACGGAACGAGAAAAATTTGCGAAAAACCTAGGGGGGGGGGTGGCAACCACCCCCCCCTTGGTAGCCCGAGGGTTAAATGCAATCACCGGCATTGTCGGTGGAAGTCTGTTCAAACTTCCAAGAGAACGGTCCGAGGTATTATAAGATACGATTGGTTCAAGTTGGTGCAATGATGCATATACCTGCCCACAGGTAGCTGAGCAGAAAGATCACCGACCCTGTTGACTTGAGACTGGAATATTGAAATAAAGTTTCCAGATGTGGAACTGTCGAATGTGTCGATGCTCGCCTTATGATTTCTTCACAAGTTATTCATAAACATGCCTTTACTAAAAATTAACCTCAGATGATTTTTTACAATTTCTTATTGTTTTTAGACGTAAGCTTATGTGGTTCAGTCGACAAAACGAAAGAAGATTGGATAAATGACTTAAAAAGGCCCTAATGGAAATCAAACTGGAAACTCTACTTTTGGTTACAATCATCGCGTTTGAACACGGTAGGCCTACGTTCTATAAAAAATTTCCTGAAATAGTGACCGATTTAAGTACGGTAATACAGCTTTTAAATGCCTTGTGCTTTTATGAAACCTGATTCTTGTGAATCGACTCTGAAGGTCATAAGCTGTGATAAACGTAATGCTATGGGCCAGCAGTAGTCCTATAGCATACCTACTTAATTTTAAACCTACAGAATTTATTCAGCAGTTTCAATAAGAACTTGAGCACTTCAGAACTTTCCAGAGAGCGATGTTAAATTAAAACAATTTTCGATTTTCATTTAGGATGCAATTGGCTTTTCTGTAGTGAATTAGGTCTACAATTTTCCATTATGTTGTTTAAGTTTAACCTGAAATGACTAGCAATCGATAAGTAGGCCTAGCTGTGCTATGGCGTTTATTAGACTGAGATTTAAAAAAGAGTATTGTGTTTTTTAACTAAAACTCTTCGTTTCTTCATGTTTTCATTTGGTTTTCCCAATATTGCAGCACGGGCTGCAATTACCGTGAAACCAAGCAACACAGAGGCATTGGTCGGATCGAGTACATATCTGAATTGTTCAACATCTCTTGCGAAGGAGGTTCACTGGTATCATTATACAGCTGGCATTCAACTGAGTAGTCAGAACTATATCTACTATTATGGTCAGCTTTATGCTCCTTATAAAGATCGATTTCAACTGAGCAAAAACAAAACATTGCGATCCTATGATATCGTCATTCCCAAAGTTGAGCTGACAGATGCTGGAGTCTACGCCTGTCAAGATGACGAAGGAAGCGGAGAAACTGTTTCAGCGGAATTGATCGTTCTAGGTTTGTCTCTTTTCACAATCGTCTTTCTTAAATTTGAAGGAGTAGGCTATCGATCATGAGTGATATTTTGGATCTGCGTTTTAACGAGACTTGCTTTCATCAATCGTCTATCCTATAACAGAAACATTCAAGGCTTCACCTCCTGCTCCGTTGGAAACCGATGCACAGATTCAGGTAAAAGACAAAGTCGCTAATATAAAATATATTGAGAGTTAGTAGGAGATTAATCTGTATCAGTTAGACTTAAATTCACCGAATGGGTGAGTGCTGGCGGTTGATGAATAATCCGTGGAGGTAAGGGGCTTTCAGTAGGCCTAAGTTGGATGCAGGTGAGTTGAACCTGCAGTTGAAAATAATTTTTATTCTCTTAGTTATGTATTAAAAAGCACAACTCTGTAATTAAACATAAAATTATAGACTATGGCAAATACTCGAATACTCAAGGCCAGGTCGATGCATATGCAATAGTCAATTAGTCATAGGCTACTAGTGAATTTCTTACATTCAGTTTTCTGAATTGAATATACATGCAGTATGAGAAATGTACAAAAATAATTAGGGGGTAGACGTTGATTTATTTAGACCTGAGGTGCACAATGATAACTTTACTAAGGGGTCATAAAGAGATTAAACAACCTCTGGCAATTCTCATCCTGTATGCATGCATGAAATCAGTAGCCTACATGCTTTAACAGTTGCTAAGCATTTGATGTTCAAGTAAACACTATCACTTCTACAGCAAGCCAAAAGTGTATTACCACTGTTTATTGCAGAGGCCTCTCCAGCATGTTCTTCGACTATGAAACCAGATGGAGTGGTCGGCGTAAACAGTTGCAACATTGAAACCGAGAATTTACGATTGTCGTGTAGTGTCTCGTATCGTGGTAAGAATCCTCCGTTGTTGGAATGGAGGAACATCGATGGAAACACTTCTATAACCAAAGGATTGACGACTGAAACAGCAAATAATCGCATCACTTCGCATCTGACCATGGATAGTGAACCTTCCATTCATGGATCATCTTACGTCTGCCAGACACCGAAGGCGAACTATTATTGCATCTCAAATGTCATCAAGATCATATGTAAGTATGATATACACAGTCATCTGATTATTAATGAGATTATATAGTAATTAGGGTTTTAAGTTGATCTCTGGTTCATGCAGAAATAGGTTATTAGCTATATTTTTTATTAATAGGCCTTTGAATAGGCAATGACGATTGTAGGCCTAGTCGATATGAAAAAATAGAACACAGTTGGCCTATGCGCTATAGGAAGTGATGTGGCTACCACTTGTCAAGCTGCCAGGATTCTACTTACATTGTAAGAAGTCGATTCGTGCTCTAGTGCTATGAAGTACCAGACTAAGACTGTGTGAAAGCGGAGTGCAACGCTGATGATCTTTGTCATCACACAGCGCCGTTGAATTGAAACTACATGACATTGTACTAGTCCAAGTTCTACTAATTAATGAGACATTTATTGCATGCGCAAATAACTAAAACAAAATGAAAATGAAAGAACATAAAAAATAGTGGCACTATGACTATTGTGCCTGATGTTCTTCTGTTGTGCGTGAATGAGCTTAATAAATATTGCGGAATATATTTCAGATGCAATAAGCAGCAATGCAGTTCAGCAGAAGAACCTTGGCGACACAGTCGAATGCAAAGCCAATGCAAGTCAGCCGTGCAGCTACAGATGGAAATGGTTCAAGGGTGATGACGTATTAACAGCTTCCAACAGCCACATTCTGACCATAAAACAATCCGGCAACTTCAGATGTGAAGCTGATTGTTTCATAAGAAATCAGCTTTGCATAGTCACACCCATGTATGCTTCTGTTGACGATGGAAATGCAACATATACAACCGGAGGTATGTTACGGTCCAGGGCTGTTTTTAAGGAATTTTTAGAACTGCACAACCCCTTCTTTTCCTTCCAATCCTCTATGGTAAATTACTTCAAACCGGAGGACAATGACCTTTTTTACTAGTCTTAACTGCACAGAACTTGTGACAGAAGTGCTTTTACAACTGCACAAATCCATTTAGAACTGCACATTTTGTGTACAACTGCACGTTAAAAAAAGCCCTGTTACGGTCTTCCAATCGCTGTGAGCAAGATATCTGGTACACGATAACCAATGTGAACAATTGAACCATGTACGTTTAGCTATGTAGCATACGCATTCGTATTATCAAGACTTCTATAGCGACCTAAAGAGTCACGCAGCCTCTAAATCAGCGGTTCCCAACCCGTGGCCCTCGGGCCAAAAGTGGCCCGCCTGACCTACAAAAATGGCTCGCAGCATCTCAATGAACTAAGAAAACAATATGTAAAAAATAATTGACAATTTGGACATGATAGAATATATAATTCTTTTTTATTACAAATTATTTTATTTGGACATTAATAAATCACATCAAACATTCTATTTTGATTCAATTATAAAAAATTTCATACGCCTTTAGATATTTCAATTTTAGCCTTGTGGCCCCCTAATGTCCTTCAACTAAGAAAAGTGGCCCTCGAGTCCTCTACCTTAGAAAAAGTGGCCCGACAGTCAAAAAAGGTTGGGAACCACTGCTCTAAATCGACGAATGTAGCTTCTCAATAGCCTATGTCTAAACTACATACTGTAGAAGGTGTTTGCTGATGTGTCCAGGCATTGTGATAAGGGTCTGATCTGCGCTTTTTTAGGCCTAAGTTTATCTCAAAGTGGCACGTGACTAAGGCTATAATAAAATATCCACTTTATGATAGAGTAGGCTATAATAGTCGACACTGCGATTTGGACAGTACGTGACCTACTCCAATTTTCAGGGTTCTATGGCAAATTAAAAATGACAGAAAATAAATTGCCTGAAAAAGTACTCAAGTAGTAAATGCAATTGTGACAGAGAAGTAAAGAGGAAAGCATACGCTGCTTTTAGGAGGCGTGGCAAGATATTAAAGGAAAATGGATACAGCAGAAAAACTACGATTTTCCTGCAGGATAAAAAGCGCTGATCGTGAGCACACTGCTGTAGGCCTACGGATCTGAGACGTGGTCTATGACGGTGACGAACAGAAAAAGACTGGAGGCAGCACACCATAGATGGCTGATGAGGATTCTACATGTATCATGGCTGGACAAGATAACAAGCAAAATCGTAAGAGGTTTTATGGAAAACATCATTAAGAAATGGATGTGGCAGGTTGTTCGTATGGACGAGGATCGAAGATCCAAACAGCTGTCATAGATTGATGGAAGTAGGTGGAAGAGAGGAAGACCACGAAGGAACTGGTAGGACACTAGGCCTATCAATGATGACTTTAGATGCATGGAGATGTCATGATAGGAGGCGGAAGAGCTGGCGATGGACAGGTACGAGCGGAGGAGATGCGCTGCCCGATGTGCGGACCTGTACGGGAAGGACTAATTATCTGATCATGACGGTCGCTAGAGTTCAAGGAAAGCACAAGGTGTGATGGAAATACTTCTAAATGTTGCTGTTGTAGATGTCACAGATTCAAGTCTTGGTGCGGGTTATGTTGTTCTGATCGTCATCGTGATTCTAATCGTCGTTGCCGTCATCGTCCTTGTCGTTTGTCTTATGTACAGACGACGCAAAAGAACGAGTAAGAATCCTTTATAACGACTACACCTCACAGTTGTAAACGGATTCATACGTTTAATTGAGTAGCAGCACTTTCAAACAGCTCCCACAGCATCAGTAATGGTAATTTTTGCCAGATAAGTGTGATAGTCTATACCATGTGCGGGGACTTGGGGGACAGAGGGGCGGTCCCCCCAGAATGTTTGTGGTGGGGTCCATGCAGTTGTCCCTCAATGCTTAAACGTTAGGACATGCATATGATTAATTGGAGCAAATGCTGGTAGCGTTATAAGAAGAGATTTGAAGAGATTTCCGACCAAAATTTTTAATGGCCGAATGACTAAAAAAGATCGTCAGAAAATTTCGTCGACGAAATTGTAAATTTCGTCAGCGACTCGGGCGGCCCAAAAATGTCATTCCTCGGCTATCGTCTTTCGGATGGACACTCATTCGTTCCCCCGAACTTCTACGCCAAGTCTCCGCCCATGTAGTCTACGGTGCGCGCATTGGAGATGGGCATAAAAAATATGAGTCCCAACACTAATTTTGACTGCTATGAATTGCCCCCTCCGAATTGTCCGCTCCGAATTGTCCGGTTCCAAATTGTCCAGTTCCGAATTGTTCGGTCCGTATTGTCCGCTTCAAATCAATTATTGTCTGTGTCCGAATTGTCATCGCCTGAATTTACTCCGAATTGTCCGTCTCCGAATTGTCCGCTCCTAATTATCCACTCCGAATTGTCCGTTTCCAATTTGTCTTCTCCTAATTGTCCGGTCCGAATTGTCCGGCTCCGAATTGTCCGGCTCCGAATTGTCCGGTCCGAATTGTCCAGTTCCGAATTGTTCGGTCCGAATTGTCCGCTTCAAATCAATTATTGTCTGTGTCCGAATTGTCATCGCCTGAATTTACTCCGAATTGTCCGTCTCCGAATTGTCCGCTCCTAATTATCCGCTCCGAATTGTCCGTTTCCAATTTGTCTTCTCCTAATTGTCCGGTCTGAATTGTCCGGCTCCGAATTGTCCGGCTCCGAATTGTCCGGGAACCACTAATTGAATGTGTTCTTTTAGGGTATTATTCCTGATTTTCGTCAGATCTCATTAATCACGTGCGAATATTTTACTGCTATTGTAGGCAGAAATCATTGAAGCAAGTTTTAGTCAGATAGGCATCTTTCAATTTGAATATCTAAGATTTTTTACTGAATAGCCTACAGAGAGCTGCAAGTATATGGAACTATAATAACAATACGTCAATTTATTATCTTTGATGCAGTTGATTAGTGAGTTTAGTAGCCTAATACTTTTTATATTAGGTCGATCACATGAGCCGAGAGGTAACGGTGTTATATCGATGAGAGCAACGGAAATCCCGATGGAAGGTGAAAGCCTTTTGAAAGTAAAGCAGGTTTGAAAATTATAATTCAACACAGTTTCAAAATTTTGTAAGATAGGCCTCTTCTGTGCAGCAATTGTTTCAGATCACAATCGAAACATTGATGGCTACGATAGAGTCAAGAGCGATTGTTCTTAGAGAGAAATCAATCGATTATAAAACATCCATCAGATCTATATTTCTGTTGTTTGGAGATCGCACACATCTACCACATGGTGGAAAATAAGTCGTTGCTTCCAAAACCTCCGAGGATGGGCACATCCAACTACATGCACATTGCAAAGGACTAACTATAATAACTTTGTGCTCTAGCTTTATTATCACTTGCAAGGCCATAGCTAGTGAGTATTTTGGGTGTTTGAGCATCCCCCCACCCCTAATGAAAGAATGTAAAAATGAATAATGCGTTTAGGCCTACTAGCACTTGATGTTAGAACTACCCGCTATAAGAGCTCACGACGCTTCTTCAAACCCCTTAGTGACGTAGTCAGTTGATTCGGTTGCTTGTGGGCTTGCTCACGGTCGAGTAAACACCCGGAAATAAAACCCTGGCTACGACTTTGATCAATTGAGACTACTAGGCGTCTAACAGAACCATGCAGTACGTTGCAGACAAAATTTGCATTTATCTGTGCTAGAAGATGACATTGTCCATAGTAACTTAAGTTCATTAGTTATTGATTTCTTGCCAATATTGAATACTATGAATAATATTATGGTTTTTATTTTAGATCTCAGATGCCAGCGACTTCTCAACGCTTAGTAATCTGCTACCTTACATAGACAAAGGATCAAGCGGTGAAGTCTATGGTCCGTATCAGTTTAAAAACAAGACCTGCGCCTTTCAGCGCATCCTCTATTCCACATCAAAACTGTCAACGGATGAAGAAAAATTACAAAGAGAAATAGACGACAAAGGAAATCGCTGGAAAGAATTGGAGCACGAAAATATAATAAAATTCTATAGCGTGCGTTTTGAAATTCCGGCCTTGTACATATTTATGGAGTTCGCAGAAGGAGGTACGGTCAGAAAAGCTTTGGACCTGTGTAGGGAAGATTTGCCAAACGATGTGATCATTAATTGGGCCTGGCAGATCGCTAGAGGAATGGAGTACCTGCATGCAAAGGACATTTTCCATAGTCACCTTAAATCTGCGCAGGGTAAGTTCCATTTTCACTGATTAAGCTCTGTCTATATATCTACCTCTACCCCTCTTCTGCATTGAACATAATTATCGCTAATGGATATCGATGGCCAAGAGCACAGACGTCGTAATTGCAATTTTTTGAGAAAATCACTTTTTGACGCTATTCGATGCGTAAAATTATTCTTCACAGCCTAATAAAGGTTGTATGTACATACGACGTATATGCACTAAGATATCGTTCAGAATCTGAATGTCGTATCTGCAAGTTAAGGTCACAAACGTCGTATCTGCTGCACATAGGCCCTACGACATTTGTGCAGTAATTTCTGCCACACATACGACCTAATCTAGTGCACAGAATGATGTCGTATCTGACATTTAATTACATTGTAAAAGCCTTTCATTATGCTGCTGCATAAAAGACACTGACAATGTCACTTGCTGAATCAAAATAAACATTTTGGCTATCTCACTTTTTATGAGAAAGGAACATGTATGTTGAAAAAAGGTTTTTTCTACTTCCTGAAAAGTTTTGTTTTTTGCACATACGACGTCTGTGCTCTTGGCCATCGTTATACACTTCACACAATATAAATTACACTCAGCCGAATCTTCTATTATAATAATCAGAACCCATTTTAATGGCTACGTTGGTCTAATTTTACATAATTGTATGCACGAGTAGGCCAAACAGTTTTAGCCTAATAGTTTTATTATAATGTACTATCCGTGCACACGCGCACACACACACACACACACATACACACATGTAGGCCTAGGTAGGACCTATGGCAGGCCTATGCAAGTATACTATACATGCATAGGCCTGTCATAGGCCTGTGCATGTATAGGTCCTACCTAGGCAAGAAAATATAAATTATGTTGATGACGAATTGCCTGCTAGGTGAAACGTCAATCAACTGCTGCCTCAGCCTTTTTAGGGACTAAATCTCAGGGGATTGGTTGTGGCTGGAAGTATAGCCAAAGGTTGCTATAACTGCACATGCTAAGCGGTAGTCGGAAGCTTTCCGGTCCGTCCGGCTCATAGGTATTGTGTGTGAATTATTATTTCTTTTCACGTGTTGAACGAGGTGGCTGGATGGTGAACAACTGACGAAGGTAGAATGGCTGGGATGATTGAAGTGTATTGTAAGTGAGTGAGAGGACTTTGTATTCGATGCGTTCAGGTATTTTGAGCCAGTGAAGTGATTTCAGGACAGGAGTGATGTGGTGACGTTTGGGGGTTTTCGTCACTGCACGGGCGAGGGCATTCTGGATAGCTTGGGGGCGGTTAATTTGGGTTATATCAATATTTAGGAAGAGAGAGTTGCAGTAATCAAGTTTCGTATGAACTATGGATGTGGCTATTGTGGATGCAGTTTAAAGTCGAGCATAGGTCGGATTCTGCGGAGATCTCGTATGTGCATGAAACAAGTGCGGGGAAGTTGGGTTATGTGGTCGGAGAAGCTAAGATGCTGGTCAAAGATTACACCTAGGTTTCAAACAGGAGAATTTGCGGAGAAAGTGTGTTTGGAAGAAGGGTCATTGTTGAAGGAAATAGAGGGAACTGGTATTTTCTTGAGTTGTTCTCTGAGGCCTATTAGTATAAATTCTGTCTTGGAGGGGTTAAGGCAGAGGAGATTTGAGGTCATCAAAGAGGTGATTTGGGTGACCACACAGAGAAGATTATCTATGGAGTCAGAGAAGCTGCTTGGAGAGAAAGAGATGAATAATTGGGTGTCGTCAGCATATAGATGATGGTCGACTGTCGACTTTTATGAGTGAACTGAGTGGAGTGGTGTAGAGGATGAACAAGAGGGGCCCGAGGGCAGAACCTTGCGGAACACCACAGGTGAGAGGGCATGATTGAGATGACGTTTCAAGTGTTTTGACTGAGAAAGTGCGTGATGAGAGATAAGACTGAATCCAAAGGAGAGCAGTGTCGGTAGAGCCAAACCAGGAAGACAGTCTTTGGAGTAATATGTTGTGGTCGATGGTGTCAAAGGCTGCAGAAACATCAAGGAGGCAAAGGCAGGAGACTTGTTGATGAGAGATGACAGAGACAAGTTTATTGTAGAGGGAGGTGAGAAGTGTTTCGGTGGAGTGCTTTTTAGTAAAGCCGGACTGGTTTGGGTTAAGGAGTGAATTTGAAGTCAAGTAGTCATTGATTCGAGAGAGTACAACACGTTCTGTTAGTTTAGAGATGAATGACAGGTTAGAAACAGGACGGTAATTTGAAAGGATTTCCTTATCAAGTGATGGTTTTTTAGAAGTGGAGTTACCAAAGAAGGTTTGAAAAGGAGGGGAAAGTTGCCAGTGGATAAGGAGAGGTTGATTATTTTTGTGATGATGGGGACAATGATAGAGAGCTCGCACGCTTGACAATGCAGAGCACGGATTCTAATCTCCTTCACTGTGACGGATACTGTGTATGACTGTATGAACCGTAAGCAAGTCCTTCATGCACTATTGTCCAACGCCATCGATTCATATCTGATCATCACATTAGGGGCGCTAAAGAATAATAAATAAGAACGTTCATGCATTAAAGAATTGTCATGAAAATCAAGAAAATGTCAATACTTGTAGCAACTGGATGTGCGGGAATTTCAGGGCAGACAATTCAATTTGAACGAATAATTTGGAGCGGACAGTTTTAAACGGTTTGACGAAAGTTTTTGTCCATAAAGAAGTTGGACTGTTGAAAATATTGTTGCTTAAATAAAAGATGAATTGACGAAAAGAAGATCTTGCTTCAATAAAATGATGGATTTATTAATGCAACAGTCGCTTAAATAGAAGTTGGATGGATGAAAATCATTCTTTTTTCTAAAATTAGGAAATCGGATTGATGAGAATAATTGTTTTTGTCAGCCTCGAATTGTCCGCTACAAATTGTTCGCTCCTAATTGACCGCTAACCAACAACTGAGATAACTAAAACTAGTTTTGCATTTTTTCTACCATTTCTGCCATTGTCTGTGCATTTTTAGTATTGATAATGGAACCTTTTGATCCGTCTGATGTTTCAAACAAAACATTAAAGATTTCTTCCATCAGAATCAGCCCAGAGAGCAATCAGCCGGCTCAGCCGTCGTTTAAAGGAATGTTTGCCTGGGAGTCTCCAGAGAGCATCCAGATGCAGAACTTCTCCAGAGGTCGCGATATTTGGAGGTACGCAGTCGATGGATATATCATCTCAATGGCCAAATATAAATTTCCAGTTAAAATTGCAGATATGATCATGGGCGCCCGCAGAAAATTTTGCAGGGGGGGGCAAAATTTTTTGATGGACCCTTGTCACGGTTAAATTTCTTAGTAATAAGAGCTTGAAAAATGCTAAGCTGAAAATTAAAAATACGTGTATTTTTCAAAGAGATTTTTTATGCAAATTTCTCAGTTTCATTTTGTGTTTAATTTTTAATACGAATCGTTTCCTTAGAACTTTTTTAAAAATCAAAAAGTAGATGTTAAAAAGTAGCTTCCTAAAGGTGCGCTATATAAGTCCATAGAACGAATGAATGAATAAATGAACGAAAAATAAGTCAGTTTTCAAGGGGCAAATGCTTCTTTAGCTGCTTCTAAAGGGCCACTCGAAAGCCAATGGCAGGCACCAGCTTTTCGCATGTGCTGCATTGAGTCAGAAGTCTATTCCAAAGAGTAGTCAGAAAGAACTCCGAGTCTGGTAGCCAGAGGGCCAGAGTAACTTTTAATGTGGGTGTCGTTTAGGAAGGTGGAGGATCCGAGGATCATAATTATGAGTGTGGGTATACATTCTTTTGAACAGATCTCTTTGCCAGTTTTGGGTGTAAATCCCGAGGCGTGATAACCAGAGCCCCTTATCCAAGTTTATCTACAGCTTGACCTCCCTGGATTCTGTACTGGCAGCTTGCAAAATAGAACTTGGCTTATAGCAGACTTGGTTTATATAATTACAATGCTGATGAATAAGCAGATCTACCTGATGTAATTTCAGTGTATTTTGAGAAATTTTCAATTTTTGCGGTTGTGATTATTTGCACTACAGCCAGATTCAACTCAAGTAGGCCATAATCGATAAGCCTGCTGTTTGCATAGGCGCCCGCTGCAGGGCTGAAAGTCAATGGTCATTGTTACAGTCTTTAGAAAGAGCTTGAACATGCAAGGCAGAAACTTATAAGAGCATGTTTATTTCTAAGGAGATCTCTAAACGTGTAGATTTCTGACTTTCATTGTCTGTATCATTTGTATCATTCGTGCATTAATGCAAGGAAATTTGCTAAAAACCCAAAAGTAGTAGTTAAAACATGTTTGTCAATTTTCCAGGGGGAAAGTGCCCCCCCTTGCCTCTATGTGCGGGCGCCCATGGATATGGTGTAGAAGATTTATTTTATTCGAAAATATTTTAATAGCCTATAGAATTCATGTTCGACTGCGTTGTTACAAAATTGAACACAGTTTAGATACTTGCAAGCTTATTATAGTTCTGGTAGCAGAAGTAATAGTGTTGGCGTTGATGGTTGTGGTGGTGGTAATAGACTCTTATAGTAATGCTATGCATTTATTAAGCCATTATCTAATAAACAAGCATAAATTGTTTTTGCAGACCAATGTTGAGTACGAGCTGCTCAACGACCGTCTCAGGCAGGGCGCGCTATTGAATTAGCCTTTTATAAGCCCACTAGCCTAGTTAGCTACACCGGCAAGCGAGAACGGCATACGTCTGTTGGTTGCAACGGACTGCGGTTCAAGCCCCGGGTTGGGAGTTGACACTCATAGATTTAGATATCTCGGGCTAGCACTCATGGGACGCGGTGGCGAAGCTGCTGCGGAGCGACCTTGGGCAAGTTGCTTACCCATCATTGTCTGTGGTGAAGGCAACGGGAAACCACCTCACTCATCTCATCCCCAGGGGCGTAAAGCCAGTGAACCTGCCTTCGGGCAGAGAATCATCATCATCATCATCATCATCATCATCATCATCATCATCATCATCATCATCATCATCATCATCATCATCATCATCAAGCCCTCTTATTTTGGTTGGAATGGTTACAATTTGTACATGCTTGAGTTCAGTCATTATATGCATCGATTCACTCTTTTGAGATTGACTATAGTTGCCATGTCTTTTTCTGTTTCAGTTATGGCGTGACAGTTTGGGAAATATTAACGAGGAAAATTCCGTACACCGGCGAGAAGAACGCTGCCATTATAAACAACGTTTTGGAAGGAAATAAAGCCTTAACTAAGCTTATTCCAATGTCGTGCACAGCTGTTCTACAAGACCTCGTGCAAAGTTAGTCTAGGCATACTTTCCCATGAATGGCAGTGAACATAATAATATACAATGCATGTGACCTTTTCAACTATACTGTTTGTGCTATACTGTATTAGAGTGGTCCACAATGCATAGCCAAAAAATTAAGTTTTTAGAATTCTTTCTCCACAAGGCTTATTTTTGTCCACTTGGGGTAGATAGTCTCCCTGTAAAATTTCAGCCTGATTGTGCAACATTTAGAGGTCAACCCATTCTGAACATTTTACTTGAGTGCTAATAATGCATTTTCGTCATGTTAAACGTCGTAATTAGACTAATATGGCTTCGTCTAATTTGAGATCCGACCAGGAGCACTGGTTATGGGAAAAACAGTCTCTCGATTGTCTACTGCAAGATTACCACACAGCCTGGATGCACAGCAACTGCTTCAGTTTCATCATATCACTAAAGGGAGGCCCCTTCCGGAAAGTTGCAAAATGGCCTGTGATGGAGTTGTTTGTATTTGGATGCTTGCCAGAATACCAAAACAGCTGGCTGATTGGTGTGTCAGGAAACTGTCAAAGCTTTATCAGAACTACCTAACTCTGAAGACGCACAGACCACTATAAAGAGAAAGTGACAGGATGAAGACGACATATGTTCGAGAGTGATCTTCAAAAATTGTTCGATGTAGCCTCAAGGGATGTGATGACAGAAATCCAGCAAGACTAAGATCGGAAAATCCTTCGAATAGGTCCTGCAAAAAGCAGACGTATTTTCCAGCAGCATGAGTGGAGTAAACTTAAAGACAGCAGCAAATGAAGAACACTGTGACACAAGACAAAAGGCAGTTATGAAGCAGCAGGTGAACTTTCTGGGTTGGCATCTATAGAAGAATTTGATTACATTGAAGAGTATCAGACAACTTAGTCCTAGTACGTATGCAATACATCTACACTCTACAATGTCTGCATAAACAGCTGCTACTAACTGCCTCATTATTAAAAAAAGATCCATGAACATCATCCAGTCCTCTTTAGTTTAGTTGTTGGTGCTTTGTTTCATATTGGTCTTCCAGACCGTGATCCCTGGTCTGTAGATGGAGGTGTCACTGGCGATTGGCTATGACATTAATTTCAGAAATCATATTTTCTAGAAGTTCTGAATAAAAGAAGGACAAGAAGCAGTTAGGTGCAATGGAAGAACAAGAGTGCATACTGGCATGTCTGCTATTACCTCACTGAGAAGGCAAAATGTTGCCCAGCATCGACGGATCAAAGGAAAATATGGACCGCATAGCTACTATTGTCAATGGAAATTGTCAGGAAAAAGTTTTGGCAATCCCAAAAATGGTGAACAGCATTCAAGAAGGTGACTCTCAGGTCAATACCAGTGTTGAAGTGCGATAATTGAGAAATGGAATCTCCCCAGACATCGATCAATGTCGCTCAGGTTGTACATTAACCATTGCGGAACAATTTATTTACATCTGTCTAATTAACATAAAAAGTGTCAAATGGGTTGACCTCTAAATGTCATTTTTTTTCATTAATTTTTTTTGTGATTATTATAATCATGATAAGGAACAAAACAAGCCTTGTGGAGAACTGAAATCTGTTAGATGAATTTTGTGGACCAGTCTAATACTGTATGTATATATGTATACGATGATCAATAAAGTATTTGATTGATTGATTGATTGATTAATTGATTGATTGATTGATTAATTGATTGATTGATTGATTGACTGATTGATTGATAGGGAAAACCATAATCAATCATTATAGTTCGGTAAAGCATTACATAATGGCGCTGCACATTTTGTATCTATAATTAATTATACATGTAATTAGCATGGTCTCGTAATATATCTTTTAAAAACACACTTGCTCATCTATCTCTCTGTAATGTCAGTAGGCTACCCTTAATTAACACTGAATTACCTATTTTACCATTTTCAATATCTCACATTATAATTTTGGCAAATAATAGCAGTCTGTAGTTTCTGATAATAGTACAGGTAGGTCACATATCTCCTGTTGAGGAACGGGACTATTCGACAATGTTTTAATCACCTGTGATTTTATGAGTTGAATTGAAATTTCAGAAATAACGGATTTATGAAATTTACTACTGTGGCGTGTTACAATGTTCTAGATTGCTGGACAGACAAGGCAGAGCATAGACCGTCATTTCCTAATATTGTTTCAACTCTGAATGGTAAGGTTGCAGTTTTTTAGATTTCCCAACGACCTTCGTTTTATAACCTTACCACAAATTTACGATAGGAAAATAAATGAAATCAAACAGTTCTATCAATAAAAACAAAAATGGCAGAAATTTTTATGTCACTGATGTCACGATAATGCTTTTACTGTAATCATCGATGATGATGATGATGGTGGTGGTGGTGGTGGTGGTGGTTATTATGGTGATTTGGACGATGATGGTGACAATTATTATTATTATTATTATTATAATTATTATTATTATTATTATCATTATTATTATCATTATCATTATTATTATTATTATGAAAACCATCATTTATTTCCAATTCAATCTGTGCAACACCAACAGGCTGTGCCTGATGAACATTCAGTGAGCGACTAGCAAAACACTGGCATAGTGTGCTAATTATTGTTTTCCTGCAATTGCATACTAAATCTAATGTATAATGCATTTATTGTTAGTATGGTTGGTCGTCCTCGACCCCGGTTGGTTGTGTGAAAATGCTGAATGCTATGGCGTTGAATCTTTGAGTGCATACAGATAACCGTTGGAATAAGTGCACAGTCTCACGAGGGTCTATTATTATTATTATTATTATTATTATTATTATTATTATTATTATTATTATTATTATTATTATTATTATTATTATTATTATTATTTCGATGTAGTTTCACATATCAGTTACAGTTTTCTTAGGGCAGCCGGACCATGGCCCCGGGCAATCCAGATAAGGTGCCCTGGTAGGCAACTGCGTTGAAACGTTGGATCGTAATTGATATACTCTGGAAAAGATATCCTGTTTCGCGCAAATCTCCAGAAATCCTCGAAAGCCGGTGTCACGAAATAAAGTCTCCCCCCGAAACAGAGTCTCCCCCTTGCTGATACAGAGTCTCCGGGGGGAGACTTTTAGGGGGGAGACTCTGTCACGCGACACCGGCGACCGATCTCGGACACAAAGGCGAGACCCTCGTTGTTGATGGGGCCCATTGTTTCCACGGCTAACGGGACGAAAAGGTATGTCCTTTGGAGGTCCGAATATTTGGTAAGCTTCCTTGTGGCGGCTTTCTCCGCCGCTCTCCCGGCTTCGGACGCGTTTTCGAGAACGTACGAGGCGGCTACCGTGTCCACCACGGTCGCGTCCCAAATTAACGCTCGCCCGTTACTCCAGGGGATTAGAGTCTGGCCGTCCGGTCTTTTCTCGTCCGACCTGGCGAGGCCCGACGGCTCCTTGATTGCCGGAGCTCCGGCTCTATTAAGACTTCGGTAGACAAGGTCGTTGATGGTGCTGTGTCTTGCCTGTCTACCGAATCCAAGCGAGCAAGAGAGACCATGGGAGCCCCTTGCTGAAACTGCGGCGCCACATACACACGTGTGCGGCTCACATATGGCCGCACCCAGACGGAGGCCTACAGCAACTCTCACAGCCTCGTCGCTCAGTCTGAGGTCGAAAGCGGTCAGTGGAAGAGCGTGTAGCCAATCAGAGGCGTGTGGAGCCATTGAGGCCTTTAGTCGTGCCCGATCGTATGGGTCTTGTAGTCTTGACTCGATGGATAGGACCGTCTTGAGCAACAGCGGCTTGTCCAGCAATGACTGCTTGTGACCTGGAAAATCCGTTGGATCTCCAGTCTCGGTAATCCGCATCCATTCGGACCGCGCGGAATCGGATGATTCATCATCAATGTTCCAGGCCGCTCCCAAGATGAGAGACTGGATAGAGAGGGTGCCAGCGGCAGAAGCCAAAAAGGCTGGAAGTGCCAGCGAAGACACCCTTCTAACTCCCAGTCCCCCTAAACTGATTGGAAGGGAGGCCTGCAACCATTGGTCGTCGGTCAACGTGATGTTAAATACCCGTTCCATTCCTCCTCTTAGCAGCTCGTCGTAATCCTGTAGTCGAGGGTGATCGTGGCAAGGAGTGCATCTCAATAGGTGCATCAGCCTCGGCGAGCCAAGCGAGCATTATTATTATTATTATTATTATTATTATTATTATTATTATTATTATTATTATTATTATTATTATTATTATTATTATACGAGGGTCTATTATTATTATTATTATTTTTATTATTTTTATTATTATTGTCGTTATCATTATCATTATTATTACTATTATTTATTATTATTATCATCATTATTACAATGATTATTATAAACGAAGTGACTAGCGGACCGCCAGGCGGCCGTCCAATTTCAATTACTAGCGGACCGCCAGTCACGTGTAACCTGTCACTTGATGTCGAGTCTTGATTCTTCAATATTGTTACAATGGCGGCAGTTACCGATAGTTTATTTTATGTCGGACAAAAGTTTTCTTCTTTTAATGACTTAGAAAATTGCAAAAAAGAGTATGAAATGAGTAACTTTTGTAACCCAACAATGCGAGATGCAAAAACGTTGCAATCCATGATGAAGTATGCACCAAAGAAGGCAGCACGTGCAAAGAAGGAGCTCCGTTATTACTCGCTTCGATTATGCTGTACATATGGTGGCAAAAAATTCAGGAAACAAGGAGAATGAACGTTAAATTAATATCAATAGCCAGCTTCTACTTCAGATCTAAAAATACCTTCATCCAGCTTAAGGGTTAAACCGTAGTTTAGGCTGATAAATTCTTTGTACCGTATTTTAGGCTGATAAATTATTTGAACATTATCCGAGGCTGCAAAATGTATATACAAGTAATTTCTGGATCGCCAGGTTCAATCCAGCTTCCATTTCAACTATAAAAATGCCTTTATCCAGCTTTCATTTCTCTTGCGTTTTTCGTCAATCCAGCTTCTATTTCACCTGCAGAAAAGGTCTTAATCCAGCTTCCGTTACTTAAACGTTTTTTCGTCAATCCAGCCTCCATTTCACCTGTAAAAGGTCTTCATCCAGCTTCCGTTACTTAAACGTTTTTTCGTCAATCCAGGTTCCATTTATATACTGCAATTTTTCTTCTCGCGTTTTCAGTTTATATTGCCACTTCCGGTTGCGAATGCTCGGAAATTGGAATAGCGCGTTGTATGGCGCGCTATATTCATGATTGGTGGTGTTTCTTAATTTATCAGCCTAAACTACGGTTTAACCCAGCTTCTATATCTCACCAGTTATTTTCGTCAATCCGGCTTCTATTTCAGATATAAAAAATACCCTCATCCAGCTTCCATTACTTAAGCGTTTTTTCATTAATCCAGCTTCTATTTCAGATCAAGAAATTCTTTCATCCAGCTTTTATTTCTCATACGTGATTTTCGTCAATCCAGCTTCTATTTCACCTGTAAAAGAGCCATCATCCAGATTTCATTTCTCTTATGTTTTTCATCAATCCAACCTCCATTTCACCTGTAAGAACTTTCATCCAGCTTCCATTTCTCAAGCGCTGAATCAGTTGTCTGTAGACCAGTTGTCGTTAGACAAATTGTCCGGAGATCACTTGTCGTTAGACGAGTTGTGGGTAGACGAGTTGTCGTGACACCATATACAATACATACGTTACTGTCACTTGCTTCTTACTTTTACTGGCGGTCCGCTAGTATTCAGCATTAGACGACCGCCTGGCGGCTTGCTAGTATTCCGTATTGGACGGGCCAGGACGGCCGCCACTGGCGGTCCGCTAGTATTTGAAATTCGAGGGCCGCCTGGCGGTCCGCTAGTATTTGAAATTCGAAGGCCGCCTGGCGGTCCGCTAGTCACAGCCTATTATAAATTACTATTAATTGATGATGATTATGATGGTGATGATGATGATGATGATGATGATGATGATGATGATGATGATGATGATGATGATGATGATGATGATGATGATGATGATGGTTATGGTGATGGTGATAGTGATGGTTGTGGTGGTGGTGGTTGTGGTCAGGGGCGGATCCAGGGGGGCAATCCGGCCATGCCCCCCATTTCAAATCTCCATGGGACGTGGCCTTCCCATCCATGGTCGCCCAACAAATTTTTCGCCGGATTTCAGTCATGGCCAGGACAATTAATATATAAATGTAATCAAAACCTATATTAAAAATAATATATAAATGTAATTAAAATCTAATCTAAGCCTCTCACGCAATTGCATTGTCTTAATATAAAGCAATTTGTTTGCCATTAATAATAGCTAATAGAGCAATATTGCATGCTCTATGAAATAGCCCTACAATAACTATTATTCACTATTATTATTTATGGAGAAAGTCTCTGGATATGGCCCTAAGTCAGGCATAACATACATCAATCATGGATATATATAATACATAATTATATATATATATATATTATATGCAGTCTACCAAACAACATTTGCAATGCAACTTTGTCAACCAACTGTCCACTGTCAGTGTGTGCCTTCACTTCAATCAGGGACTCAAATGACTTGTAAACGTCTCACACAATTGCATTGTGAAATAAAAACATTGAAATCCACTTTCATGAACAATTTTAATTATATATATATATATACCCCAGCAACATAATTTTTTGAATTTCCACACTGCTATGTTAGCTTTTTAGGATGTCATTTTAGCGACAGAGTATAAAAGACTCATCGTGGAGAGACAAACAGACATAGACAGATTTTTGGATCAACTAATCTAAACAGTACAGACCTTCAATTTTATACATCAGGTGTCAAGGCCGTAGCTTGGGGGATGTTTTGGGTGTTTGAACACCCCCCAAAATGGAAAATGCGAAAGAAATTAATTTAATGCATCTACGAGCACATGATGTAAAATGCATGAAATTAAACAATGAAAATACAAACGGAAATGAAAAATGGTAAAAAATAATTAACTAATAATTGGTCATATTTTTTAAAAATTTGGTCGATGACTAAAAACATCAGTTTTTGGGAACGGAAATTCAACACCTTTTTTTAAGATTTTGGACGATGACTAAAGAGAGGATTTCGGACGGATGAGTTGAACACCATTTTTAAGATTTCGCACGGAAAACTAAAAAAGACATCAGTTTTTTAGAAGGATAATTGAACACCTCTTTTAAAGATCTTGCGCGGCAGCCTAAAAGAAGTCATCAGTTTTCTTGGGAATGAACACCTCTTTTTAGATTTCGGATGGATGACTAAACAAAGTCATCAGTTTTTTGGGAAGGGTATTTGAACACCTTTTTTCAATATTTGGAACGTATGACTAAAAAAGTCATTTTTTGAGAGAAGAAAATTGAACACCTTTTATAAGATTTCGCACGGAAGACATAATTAAGTCATCCGCTTTTTCAGAAGAAAAATTAAACACCATTTTTTGAAGAATTCGGACGAACGACTAAACAAAAAATCAGTGTTTCTAGAAGGGAAATTTAACACCTTTTTTACTGTTTTGCGGATGACTAAAAAAGTCATTTCTTTTATGGGAAAAAAATTGAACACTTTTTTTAAAGATCTTGCACGGCAGCCTAAAAGAAGTCATCTTTTTTTTAGAATGAACACCTCTTTTTAGATTTCGGATGGATGACTAAACAAAGTCATCGGGTTTTTTTAAAGGGAAATTGAACACCCTTTTGAAGTTTAGGAAATAGGGATAAGATGATACTAGTGCAAAAAAATCAGCTTATGTTATATAATTACACATAAGTCAGAAGTTATTCACTACAATAACCCAACAGTACAAAAAAGGGTGTTCAATTTTCCTTCTAAAAACTGATGACTTCTTTTTGTCTTCCGCCCGAATTCTTCAAAAAAGGCTGCTGGACTCGATACAAACAGATATTTTTAATATTGTATCGTATAAATTAATATTAATATTAATATTGTGTATTTTTTTAATCAGTACTGAACAAATTGAGTAGTTTTGCTAAAATAACATCTAACAAGGGCACTGTTGCAGTCTGAAAACTTGAAAGCCTATTTTTAAAGTATAGTCTATATTTATTGAGATCTTATGGCACGCTTATAAGCACTGAAAAGTACCGCTATTTTGCTAAGATAACAGCTTAAAATGCTACCATTACAATGTGAAAATCAAAATGTTTCTGGTGGGGAGGGGCATATCCCTCCCCATGCCCCTCCCCAACCACTCTCGGCGATACGCGCCTCATGGTTGTCTTCAAGACGGTCCATAATCTACCCCTCCACAAACCTCACCCCCCCATAGGAGGGACTAAATGAAACTCTGGTTTCGACCAATCGACTAAAAAAATTCCGACCCAAGCCAAAAATATTTGGCCCCCCCTTCGAAAATTCCTGGATCCGCCCCTGGTTGTGGTGGTGATAGCATTAATCAAAATTCTCAGTTACTCTCTTTTGGTATATCCTGCATATGATGTTAGTGAAATTAAACCGTGTAAGATAGCGTATTTCCGCGAATAATGATTCTTAAAAGATATTTTGTCTTTTCAGATATCAACCCGATATTGGTTTCAATAAACGATGGCAGAGTAATTCCCGAAGGCCTCTCTCGAATGCCTTATATAGACAAGGGTATATCTGGAGAAATTTTTGGTCCGTTCCTATTTCGTGGTAGCAAGCGTGCGTGTGAGCGGATCATGTATCCTCCAACAAGAGTCTCTTCCGCTACAGAAGATGATGTCTGTGGTCCAGGCAAGCGTTGGATGGAACTGGATCATCACAATGTGCTGAGATTCTACGATGTGCGTTTCCAGAATCCAACTTTATATGTTGTTATGGACTACGCGGAAGGTGGAAGTGTACGGAATGCTTTGAATTCGTGTACAGAGGACCTGGATATAAATTTGGTAAAGGACTGGGCGATTCAGATTGCGGATGGTATGAATTACTTACATACGAAAGAGATCATCCACCGGCGCCTCAAATCTGCGCAGGGTAAGTTCTTAGTCGATAATTATGTCGTACAATGTCAATGGTAGCCTACTCTGTCCTTTTAGTTCACTATGAAATGTGAATTCAGTTCATCATCTTCATTGAATCAATTCATAAGGCTACGTCAATAAAAAATTCAAGCTGCCAAGCTGCCCTTCTCCAAAAATGCCTAATTTAAGAAACAATAAAATTGAAAGTTTACAAAAGATCCTTTTATGCTAGCGCCTTCATTTGTATTTCAAGATGTATGTGCGTAAGATATTGAGGCCAACTTACAAGAGGAATCGGGCGATGGTTTTACTACAACAAGTCGTGTTGAAGCTAAATTATTTATTTCAATTTACGAAACACCCTAACCAAAAATTACATTCATTAATAGTTATCACAAGCCTGGTTCCTGCTCTCATACTTCTGCATCATCCGTAAATTCACCGCAATCCAACTATAATAAGCCTAGCTTACCTGTTTAGCTGGGAACGTAAACCATAAATAATTATTATTATGATAGTGGATGCGATTCGCCGCGCAATGTGGTGAGGGTTATTTGCGAAACCATTTAAGCACAACTTTTTTTTATAGAACTGTTTTGATAGGGCTGTTTTAAAGGAATTTTTAGAACTGCACAACTCTTTCTTTCCTTTCCCATCATCCATGGCAAATTACTTCCAATCGGAGGACAACGACCTTTTTTTACTAGTTTTAGCTGTACAGAAGTGCTTCTACAGCTGCACAAATCCATTTAGAACTGCACATTTTGTGTACAACTGCACGTTAAAAAAGCCCTGCAGCAAACAATCCTAAACATTATATGAATCTCAACTTCTGACTACTTGTACTTTTCTGTAGTGTTAATGATGGAACCGTTTGTTTCATCTGATTCTTCGAAGAAGACATTAAAGATTGCGTCGTACAGCTTAGGCATGGACAGTCAGTCAGTTCCAGTTTCCTTTAAGGGAATGTTTGCTTGGATGGCACCGGAAACAATCCAAGATTCACACACTTGCAAGGCCAGCGACGTTTGGAGGTAAAAGCCTAAATTTTTAGAAGAAAGCACAATAAAATGATTATTCGTTATAATCTTGACAGATTTTTAAAATTTGGTCTTACAGCCTATTAGGCCACAAAAATTCATTAGGCTGCATCAATAAGAGATGGATTATGTGCATTGTACAACTCTGATACATTTAGGTGAATTAGTTGTATAAGGTTAGGCCTATAGTTTATTTTGTCAACGAATGCACTTTTCGCTATTGAAGGCAAATGTGTTGCACATTTAGGCCTACTAATAAGATTGCGATTTCATCAACGCCATCAGGTTAAATCAATTTCTATACGCCCGTTAATTACCGAGTTTATCGACCTGAATACAGTTTATTCGGAACATGTTATTCAAGTTGAATGATAAACATGAGCATTAGTTATAAATTGTGCCAACCAAGATTCACTTATTATTAGAAAATCCACTTATTTGATAAATAACGTAGGCTACAAGACTCAATCAAGGCTTAAGTGTTAGCTTACTTTATGTTTTCATTTAGGTTTCTTGCAGTTATTTAACTTACATTATTGTATGCACTTAATATTATCGGTAGGCCTAACCAATTGGATTTTAGTTATGGCGTAACCGTTTGGGAAATGCTGTCTAAAGAAATACCATACAAGAATGCGAAACAAGCGGTTATAATAAGGAGTATCACTGAAGGAAGTCCGACTCTACAAATTCCTGATCGATGTCCAGATTCAATTCGTGATATTCTGAAAGGTCAGAGCACATTTTAAACTTATTTCATAAGATAATCAAACAACACAGAATCAGATGAATTGAAAACAATATCATGTTATTATATTTTAACATTATCTGTTAGAATCAAGTAAATCATATTTGCCTTCGTCTTCTACTATAGTGCTCGGCTGGGCATAACCATATCAACAATGTCATGCCCATCTGTTCTCTTCTTGTCTTTCCCCATGCTGTATTTTTGAAGTTTGACGGTCGAGTTTCATGGTTGTCGGATCCTTCTCCAAACGTCTTGACCAGTTGACTCAATTCTTCTACTCCAATACATCGAGGGTTTCTTCATTTTTTGTTCCCTCCGTGGATTGCGGTAAAGACAGGGATTGCTATCGTTTTCCTCTGGCAGCGATAAAACTGATAAGTTGAAGGTCTATCGTATTGTTTTACATTATTGTTGAGGTAATAGTTGAGCCAGTTTTTTAAGTAAGCCATTCAGGTGCTTGGCATAGACAGGCATATGCCTATTGATTGTTTATTTATGCAATTGTTAGCGGTTTCTTGGACGAGTTGAAATGAACCTTTTTGATCTCCAATAGATCCCCATTGAGATAGGCAAAGTAGGCCTACATTCCTACATAGACTGCAATAAAGTGCTTATTACAATTTTAACTAACTGGTCTGACTCTTTCGTTTTTAAGGATGAATCAATGAGAGATGAATGCCGAAATAGGCCTACAATGACACTGTTCTTGTTGTTATTTGCATAAGCAGTTATAGACTTAATACAGGTCCGTTACATCCATTTCGTTCATCGATCCCACACACAATGAAAGCCTCTGTAAATGCTTATGAATATGTGCCTATATCTGTTAGGTTGTATACTGTATGATTTTCCTATGAAATGTTCCTTCTGTTTTTGCTCGGAGTTCTTGTGGTATTTAAGAGAAATTTTACTTGTTTGATGAATTTTGCATTTCTTCATTGTCGCTAAAGACGCTCTCGTTATATACATCACAGATCCAGGCCTTTCATTAAATAAAATTCCTTTTGAAAAAGGACAAGATTTACTCAGGGAGTCAGTCTAGCTCTAATCGGAGATTTTCTCATTTCAGAATGCTGGATTCGGAATATGAACAAAAGACCGACATTTTCCGACATCTTATCCCGACTACGCGCAGTTGTTGGTAAAGAAACTATAGGCATAATTTTATACCTACTTGCTTCATAAACTGTACACTGTGTACAGGTTTATATTTTCAAAATTGTAGGATACTAATGCCAAACAATAACTACATGTTCTTTCCTGTGGACGATAAATCTTTTTCTGAATCCTATAATAAATACACCAACATTAGAATAGAAGCTAAGGGGTTTTGTTCCTGCGCGTTAATCACTTGAAACAGTGATAAATTACTGTCTATATCATAATAATATTATCATACACTCATCACAGCTGGCCATAGCAGACACCAACGCCAGGCCCTTGGCTGTCGTCTGCTTGTTGTGGGACAGATTAGGAAGACCTACAGTTTGGATGTGCAGCTTGAACATCGGACGATCTTAGCATACACGCACTATTTTAATCTGCTGGTTGGACGTTGTGTGCGTGTGTAGGCCGTCCACTCTTCTGTAGCCTAGTTATCTGAACAGCTGAATTAATATTCTGTTCTCAACGGCGCCTGACTTCATTTAGGCCAGAAAAAAGCTGCGCCTCATTAGGCCTAGTATAGGCTACCAATACTGCTAATTTTAATAGGCCTACTTATAGGGCTTAATGACGGCAAATTATATGGCGCCGTGACGCTGTTTCTTATAAGCTATCCTGCATTAATTATCGCTTTTTGGAAGTAGCCTAACTCTTAGGCTAACAGTTTTAATTGATCTCTCTCGCCTGTCAATTCTAGCAGGGATTGATAAAGGCTGTGTAGGGCTTGTAGGCCTATCATTAGCGTATAATAGTAATAACATAGGCCTAGTGTTCTTTAATATAGCATTACGATGAATTGTAGGATGTCATAATTGTTTGTATGTGCACTTGTTATAGCGCTCCTTCAAGCACACTACTCAGAGGCACTCCCGACTGCAGAGCGGGCACTGCATCTGAGTTTCACCCCGAAGCGCTGAGCAACTGCGAGTGAAGGACTTGCCCAAGGTCCCTGCGTACGCAGCGACTTAAGGTGGATTCCGACTTCAAGGCAACGACGCCACCACTACACCACCGCGCCCCACATATGTACAGGTACACAAATATATAGGCCTATGACCTATGTGGTATTCAATGTATTATATTAATACAATTATAGACCTAGTAATTAGTAGCAATATTCATTTATAATGACTAACAAGTATTGCAGTTTGAACATCTGTGTTTATTTCAGATTGTTGATTCAGATGTGACTGAGAAGCTTTTAAAACTGAAGAATCTGCGTCACGAAAGGAGATTAATATTAGTGCAGGCCCTAATCTGACAATCAATGATGTCACTTTAGATGCAATTCTTTCGTTCTGTGTCTTCATTTTATCACGTACACGTTGGCCTACATGTAGCCTACGTCATACGATGTCTCAACAGTGATGCAGCGTTAGGCTAAGTCTACGTACATCGCCGACGGTACTTTAGTTACCGACTGTTTCACGCAATTCAAGTCTCACGTTGACCGCTGATTTGCTGTGTTAAATGACTCAATGGGGGACGTGTATACACGTCCCTCGCGGCCAACGTGTTTTAAAGAAAAAACTTTCTTTATTCAGTCATCGCAAGACAATGTATTCTGCTTTTCGGTTCGATGAAAAGCATGCGGTTGATATTCACGCTACATCATTCTCCCCAGAAACCCAAAAGTCCTGCTTCCAAAGCAGGGGACTAGATTAAACACTGATTGTCTGGTTAGATGACAATGACATCAGCTTGCTTTGCCTTATCACGCTTCAAATACAATTTTAATGGGCAGTAAAGAGGTTAGGTTTGCCTTTGAGATTGCATATCTAAAAGTTGTAAATTTATTAGGGTATAGAGACATAACGAACATAAAGTGTTGTTCATTCACTCTTTAATTGTTCATGCACTCGTTACTGTCATTTAGAGAGTTTACAAGTACAGTAGGCTTATTGCACGCCAACCATGCAACTTCGTCCAGATAACCAGGGCTATTATTATACTCAGGATCGCAATAATAGGTCTAGCCTACCTATTGTTTGTTTGTATGCGCCTCTTCCAGCCCTCAACCGCTACTCAGAGGCGCTTCCGACTACAGCGCGGACACTGCATCAGAGTTTCACGCAGAACCGCTGAGCAATTGCAAGTGAAGGACTTGCCCAAGGTCCCAACGCGGCGACTTGAGGTGGATTCGAACCTCGAACCTTCCGGCTTCAAGGCAACGACGCCTCCACTACACCACGTCCATTCTCGGCGGATAAGAATATTCTTCAGTTACGCACATAATGCATAAAATAAACGAATTTTCGTTTTGACTTTTGGTTCGCTTCTACATATTAATATTATGAACGTCGCCATGGCTCTGCCCAACCTGTGGTAGACTAGCAGTGTCAGTCTCAAGATAATGAAAGGAGTAGGGTGGCATTGATCATCTATTTTAAACAGCGAATAGGCCTATAGACCTAACCTTTTGCTTGCTTATGTGAGCTTCCTGGTTGTTCATAATCTTGGCTCAAAATTTCATAGCGCTCCACCTGGTGCTTCATAAAAGCTTCGCTGTGATCCGTTCAGGTTCTGGAATAATTAGTTACCTATTTATTAGTCCTCGTAATGAACTTCTGGGTATTTCTTTGCCCCTTTCCGCAATCGTTTGAACCATATTGTATTGTATTGTATAAAAACATTTATAAAGCGCCTCTACTAGGGTGAACCGTTCAGAGGCGCTCCCAGTGCGCAAGGCCACGAGAGAAGAAGTAGGTTTTAAGAAAAGAAAATGAGGAGGAAGGATTACCTGTCAGAAGTTGAGATCGAGTAGAAGGAGAGAGCGTATTCCAAAGAGAGGGGCCAATTGATGTAAAGGAACGGGACTGAGCCATAGCCGTTCTAGTAGGAGGTAGGCCTACTAGAAGAGTGGACGATGCGAGGAGGCTGAAACTGGCCCGCGAATTCCATTGGTTAGATATTTTGGGGCAAGACCCCGTTGTGTTTTAGAGACCAAAATGAGAATTTTGAACTTAATGCGCGCAGTTAGAGGAAGCCAATGGAGCTGCTCAAACATGAAAGTAGAGATATGAGAGTAGCGTGGAAGGGGTGCAATTAATCGGGCGGCCGCGTTAAGGACCGACTGCAAAGGTGAGAGTCTAACCTTGGGAAGACCAATTAGAAGAGAATTACGTACAGTAGTCAATTCTGGAGCAAATGAAAGCATGGACCAAAGTGGTAAAAACAGAAGGCGAAACAGAACGCCGAACTGCCCTTAGACGCCTTAAATGAAAATATATAATTTATGAATACACAAGTGGCGTAGATAGGAATTTAGGATTGGGGAAGGGGGTGGCCCGGATGTTTGTTTTTCTTATATAAGTGAACAAATAACCTTTAAAAAAGTTCTTCCTCTAAGTCAATGGGGGTTTTAACCCCAAACCCCCTTGTCTACGCCACTGGATTACACTATGAATAAAATTTAAAAAATGAATGAACGAATACATGAATGAATTTACGCGTGGGGTTCTCCGTAGCCTATATTAGAGTGATCAGCGAGAGGTTGGGCTCAAAGCCTCAAACCCACCAGGGCAGAAATTTGGTTCTATATTATTTTCTGCTCCAACTTGTCCAGGCCCTACTGTAAGTGAGTAATGAGTAGGCTAATACTACTGTAATACTGCGCGAATTTTGTTGGTGGGAAGATGAGACTGACCATTCGCCCTCATAATTATTATTACGCCTAGGTTAGCTATAATAGAATAGAACTGTGAAGTTAGTGTTAGTGTTGAAGGGTTAGTGCTAGTGTTAGACATTAGACATTAGACATATTTTTATTGATCCCAACAATTCAATTGTACATGTGTACTTAATTAAGAAAGTATAAACATAATCAGCAATAAGCAAATACTCAAAGTGAATAAGTAGAATAAGAGTGAGGGAACAAATAGGCACACCATAAGGGACAAGTCCGGCTAAGTAGGGGCCTAGTTAACAAAGTGAGGTGTAAAAGTAAAAGCTGTAGGGAGAATTGGAGTGCAAAAATGTTACTTAACTAAGGAAGCCAAAAAATTAACAAAAACTGATGTAGTAAATATATATTACAGGAAAGGAAAAAATTGTTACCAATACTAACCCTTTAAGCCCAAGAGCGGATACAGAAATTTTCGAAGAGGGTGGGGGGCAAAATTTTGGAAAATTTGTTGATCTTTCGCCCGAAGCAACTGATGACCTTTTCTTAGACTTTTGGCCCTACTTGCCTTGAAATAGGCCTATATAGGCCTACAATTTCCCTGCCTCAAAAAACTGATTACTTTTTAAAAGTCGAATTGTCTGGAAAATATAGCATTGAAACCTACTGTTGAAAGCTTGTTGAGACCTAAATGGGGGAGGGGCACAATCTATGGACATTTCTGAATGGGGGGCATTACCGGATTTGCCCCTGGATCCGCCTCTGTTTATGCCCATGTCTGTTTCAAGGCTAGGCCTACTGTAGTTTAATGGAGGAGGTGTTTCTGGTTATGGTCAAATGTTTGAATACAATACTTTGCATTGGACGTAGAACGCACGGTTGCGGAATCGCTTGGCGCCACCTCCCAAAGGTGCGTTCAACATTCCATACGGCAGATGTCGCTGGTGAAATGAGCAATAGGACGCTATAATAAATTATGCGCGCCTTGTATGGCTACTGACAGCTAAAATTCGATCGACTCTTGTAATAACTTGTGATTGTGATAAAAAAATTTAACGTGGTGGAGGACCTAGAAACGCAGGGCATGGACAATTGCACATACGAAGAACGTTGGATAAGACGTGATGGAGGACCTATAGAAACGCAGCTGCATACGAAGAGCGGTGGATAAGACCATGCAGAGGCAGAGCAACTTGGAGACGTCTTGTAAAGGTCTTATGATCTTATCGTCAACATGCGGTTGATGGAGGAGAAATTGGAATAGCCTAACTTGTGTTCATCAGTTCATAAAATAGCTAGCCAAGTGTGAATTGTAGGCTTAATCTTGCTGTGCCGTGTTAGTTTGAAATTAATCGAAGAATACGGCTTAGTTTTTCAAAAGTTTAATGGAATGCTCCCGCTCGCGGCTCGCTTGTCGCTGTGACATTATGAAGGATGATTTGTGTCTGTTGTCCGCCGTCTTAATTCGTCCTTATTATACTCCAGGCTTGAGATTGACACTGCCGAAGCAGGCCCTAGGTCAACCGTAGGCTACGTGTCTGTAGATAGGCCAATAGGCTATTGCGATTGACAATAATAAGCTTATTTTTTATGCGCACCTGTTGCAGCGCCCCGGTGTAAAGGTTTCAAATTACCCCCTCCTAAACATTACCCCCCTGTAAACTGTATTTTGCATCAATCATTGCATTTATTGCACTACAAATATCAGAAAAATCATCCCGCTTCTTGTTTTAAAAAAAAGATTTTCACCCGTCATCCCACTTCGTGGTTTGTTATCAATATTTTCATCTGTAACTAAAATATTAAACGCCGATGAAGTTACAATGGAGAAATGGCTTCGAGGCTATTATTTTTTTCGATCAAAAAATTGATGAAATACCACGAAGCGGAATGACGGATGAAATTCTTCAGACTAAAACAAGAAGCGGGATGATTTTTCTGATTTTTTTAGTGCAATAAATGCGATGATTGATGCAAATCTAGTTTCCGGGGGGTAATCTGAAACCGGTTTCAAGTTACCGGGGGGTAATGTTTAGGAGGGGGTAATTTGAAACCTTTACACCGGGTCTTCAAGCTCTCTACTCAGAGGCGCTCCCGACTGCAGAGTGGACACTGCATCGGAGTTTCACGCTGAGCAATTGCAAGTGAAAGACCTGCCCATTGCAAGGTCCATAATTATATATACGCGGCGACTTGAGGTGGATTCGAACCTCGAACCTCCGGCTTCAAGGCAACGACGCCACCACTACACCACCGCTACACCACCACTACACCACCGCGCCCCACAAGATGTGTGAGTTCTGACGCTAGGAAATTATTGCATGTCGACTTAATTGCTAATTTTCCACTTGGACTCTCTTAGGTCCTATAATTCTCTATCTTGCCGATAGCCTACGGCTGGTGGCGCTCCAGGCCTTTAGGCCTACTGCAATCGGTCAAAATATAGCCTAGCAGGTATAGGGCCTACGCTAAATAAAGATATCGGTGGTCAGAAAACAATATCCATAATAATAGCATACCAGATTCACATAACCTAAAATTCGATGTGCTGTAAGATAGCAAGTCATTAATGTTTACCGCCCGCGTAATGCGAAGCATAGAAACTGGTCGACATGTCAAGAGAGGTTCTATATAAATTTGTGTTTACATTCACAATTTAGTGTCATTTCTCTATGGTTTGGTGTTGTTAATCTAAGAATGGCACGGATTCTCCTTTCGTAATAGAAAGCTGTGGTTGATTGTGGGCTATTTCTAGCGTCGTGGTTATCTCTAGCGAAAATAACCGACTGCGACTTTAATTAGCAGTGTGTAGGTCGTTCCTATTAATAGACCTAGATCCTTATAGTATGTGTTCAACTATGTTTTAGCATTCAGTTCAATTAGGAACATCGGTTCCTTGACAATAACGGTATGGTTGGTAATCCTTCAGAAATATTTATCGAACTTATTTCTAGACAAGTTGTGAAATAAGGTGACTTTGTGGAATATGACGAAGAGTCTTCTGCAACTAGGGCACAGACTGGGAAGCTTCACAATCGCTTTCCCTATTAGAAAATGGATGGTTTCCGCCATTTTATGCATACATAATCTAGCCATGGTTTATACTTATTCGAGGGTATCACAACTTCATTTTTATTCTTCTCATCAGTATAACTTGGGTAATTGTTCACTTTAACGTCCTAAATTATCTCAAGGTAGCATCCGGTATCATATACTCAAAACTTTCACTCAAAACTGAAAACATTGCTCTTTCAAAAATCCTATCCTGATTCTTCCTCTTCTCCTCACATCCCCCGCCACTTCAATTCTAAACATCACCCACCTTAGCCGTCCATCTATCTGCCTGCCTGACTCTCTGGACTTGGCCCGCTGCCTATCGATTTTGTTTTGATTGAGCGCCTGTGAATAAGCTGGTTCCCGCGACTTGGCTTTTGTGGGCGCTGTAGAAGTCCCGAGATTACGATTACGATATACTCAGTATAACTTGTACGCCACCAACGTTGAAACACATGCAATTGTGGGTAAACGTGTATTGTGAATAATTTATTCCACTAAAGCGATTGGCAACCATTATAATTATGTGCTTCAGTCTTTTGAAAATAGCCATTTCCAAACATGGATATTTAATAGTTTAGTCATTAGTACATCACGCTCCAGGGAGGGAGGGGTTGTAAGAAAGTGTGACAGTTTGTGACAGGGGGGAAGGGGGGGAATCAGGCCATGTGTGACGTCACATATTTATTTTTTAAATTCTTTTTTATTTATTTTGTTATTAGTACCTAAAATCCGACCCGGTCAGGCGTGTCTAAAACCCGGCCTGGCGGGATAAAAGTTGATTTCCCGTCACTATCAAAGCATTTAGGGACACACGCCACTATCAGAGGGATCAGGGATAGTATCCTATAATTTAAAGGCTTAGGTAAATGGTTGTTTTTTTTTTAAAAATCGAAAGTGTGACTTACTTTAGGGGGGGGTCCGAGATTTGTGACAGTTTGTGACAGGGAGAAAGGGGGGTCAAAAATGGTCAAAAATAGCGTGACGTACTTTATGGACGGCCCCGAAGTCCCCAATAAGGCCGAAATAAAGCGCAATGCCTTGACTCCTATTACGCCCTCAAGTCAAATCGTCCAGAATGTGTGATATGTAATAATTAATAATTACTTCATGTAATAAGTTGCGGTCTGTCAACATAATTTTCTTGAATAAATGAAGTATATATGTAATATTATATATATATTTATATATATTTAAACTGACCATGTGCGCGCGCCGCACGCACACACACACACACACACACTGTCGGTAGAACCTCAGAGAGGGGGAGAATCGTCACTCTATATTTTCTGAGGCAGAGAAATGAAGTTGCGATACCCTATAACTATAATTTATATGGCCACCAACTATCCGCGCCTCAGATTCACACTTTGGTGTGACCTTGCGCGCGTAATAAATTTATGTAATAATAATAATAATAATCCCAGATTCACCTAGAATCGACCTCCCCTTGTGCCAGTGTCTAGGATTGATTTTCAAATTATCTTGAATTTGGTGTAAATTTATCCACTTCAAATGCTCTTGTTTTCTCATACTAAACTAACTAGTTGACATAATAAGTTCTACAGTCTTTTAACTGAGTGGTCGCAGAATAGGGGCAGTTATTAATTTAGTAATCTACTTTATAAACATTCTTGTCTTAAAGTTGATTGTAATTTTATATATTAGTCTATTGGGATAATTTTATATATATACTAAGAAAATCACTTTTAAAAACTGCACATAGGAATCTTAAAGATTTGTGTTTAGCTTCTGTCTTTATAAAGATTCCAAAATTATTCTTATGGCCATTTTTGCTTCATCTGTACGGTTGGAAGGATACATGGGAAAATGTGTGGTCATTAATGAGATGAACAATTTTAACTTAAACAGGATTTTGGCTGAGAACTCTTTGTATTGTTACACTGTGAAAGTTGCAAATCATACTAAGTACTGCTACAACGAACATTTTGGATATTGTTCTGAATTTCAGACTGTACAATCGGATACTAGTGAAAACATTAAAGTATGAAAATCTCAACCAGTGTTGTGAACCTCCTGTTGACTCTACTGTCAATTACAGGAGAATATGGTGAGTTCTGGTTTAAAGATTTAGAAATGTTCTTTGTATTTTAATTGAAGTGATTGTTTGTTTTTGCTATCAGAATAAGACATAAATTATGAAATAATTATGGAATAATTCCAGAGCCTATTAAATTGGTCAATCACTGTATGTTGGAAAATTTGCTGATTCTGGCTTTCCTAGTTTCTGTTTTTCTGTACGGTTTTGCGTAGGCCCACTTAGGCGAAATGAGGATCCTGATTCATGTGATTATGGACAATGATTTCAAGCTAATTTGTTATCTTGATACATTATAAAAAATGTGCCAAACAGTCTCGCTCCAGTTTTAATTAACTGAATGTATATCAATATTATTTTGATTTTAATTCACAGTGATGGCCAAATTGACAATGACACAGAGCAGCAGTGAGGTCATTGTTGGAGGAACTACACGCATGTCATGTGTTACCACTCTTCAAAAAGAAATCTACTGGTTCCATTTTCCAGCTGGAAGCTCTGAACAAAGGGCTGTCTATGCCTATGGTAAAATGCATTCACCCTACATTGAACGGTTTCGTATAAACATAACGACAGGATTCTACGAGTTGACTATTCCCAAAGTGAACATAACAGATGCTGGAGTATACACATGCCAAGAAGATGAAGGAAGTGGAGATTCTGATCAGGGCCAGTTGACTGTTCTAGGTAAGCACATGCTTCAATTTGAATGCATTGTGGAACATCTATGTTGACTTAACGACGTTATTGGATTATTTTGGAATTCTGTGTTTAACTTATTGCAAAATACTTCTCTACTCCTCGCATTTTTTAGCCATATTATTTCGTTCATTTCACTCAACTTCTGATTTAATTTGCATCTTTTATTTCCAATTATTACTTTGCTACAGTGCTGTATCAATGTTTTATGTTTATTTCCCATTGCACGTTTGCAAGTGGTGTAATAAAGAATATACTTACATGCTTAAGGCAAGCCTTAACTAAGCAGATATTCTGAAGATCAGTATACTAAAATAGAAATTCAGTCTATGGTTGATAAACAGTTTTAAAAGGCAAAGCTTAGATCAGAGTAATGTTCAGCAAAATGGATAAACAGACATTTTCCAAAATCTTGATAATAGAGCCGAAAATGTTTGTTCATCGTGAATGCTTCTAGTTTATTGGTTTAGCCAGAGCCAGAGAAATTGGTTGAAACTATAAGTTCAGGGAACATGAAGTGATTTTGAGTATTGTGGCTGACCAGCGTTTAATGTGCTATATACACTATTACGCTGTGTCCATCGATTCTGGAGAGATCTTTTCCTGAGCATGAAATCAATGCAAAGATTTACATAATTATCTGTTCAGATTACCCTGGAGGTATTTATGTGTTTCAAAAATTGCCATGCCCGTCTTAATAATTTAATACAAAGCACCTGTGCTGTTGGTTAAAGTGTTGTGATCTAAAATGTTTCAGATCAATTAAAACAAAAATATAAATGATATTAAAGTAGGAGGAAATGAACTTTTACTAAATTGAGAGCTCATGTTAAGTAGACAGTGAGTGCACATGGGAAAGTGAACAATATGGAGACGATTGTTATTTCTTATGCACTTAAAAGTTTACTTAGGTGGATCTAATAATCATAATTTCAATGTTTGTAGAAGCTCGTCCCACTTGTGCGTCAACCAAGAATCCACTGGAATTCATTGGGCCAAACAGTTGTAACAAGCATCCCCATGAGAGCCTGATATTGGCGTGCAGTGTTGCATATCGTGGAAACATTGATCCACAATTAGAATGGAGAATGGTTGGATCAAATGATGCAGTCACTCATGGAATAAATGTAGAGAAAACAGGAAATCGCATCACCTATCACTTAAGTATTCCCAGCCAACCTGCTTTCGATGGGTCATCTTTTATATGTGGGACAACAAAGTCACAACTCAACTGTACATCAGATGTCATTAAGGTTATATGTAAGTTTAACACAATTATTAATTCATCTTTTTATTCAGGATACAAGTTTTTTTAAAGTCATACACGAATAACAATAGTATTTAGCACTTTATTATGTATTATAGTAAATTTAGAAGTTCATTCATTTCCTTATTAGGTTATTTTTCAAACAGTTATTACACATTCACAGCTGGTAAATCTGAATTTAAGATGTTTGCCTGAATTAAAGTTGTAGATGGGAGTGGATAGTCAATACATTTAATTTGAGCTTCTATAGATTGGCAACACGACATATGACCTAGACGCCAGGAGGGAGGTGCAAACTAGGTTGGCGAAGGCAGCAACAGCATTGAAGGGAATTTAGAAGGTGTGGAGAAGCAAAGCCATAGGGACGGCAACGAAAAAAAGGTACTACAGACATGCATTTTCAGCACTCTGTTATACAGGTGCGAGGCCTGGGTGGTAACGAAACACATCGAACAAAGACTTATGGCCTTCGAAAGAAAGTGCTACAGGAAATTACTAAGAATAGAGTGGATGCAGAAGGTAAACAACACAGAACTATACGAGCGAGTGCAGCTAAAAGAAAACATCATGCAGAAGCTGATCAGAAGAAAACTAGGATTGTTTGGGCACATCTGCAGAATGGATAACAGCAGGAAGATCAAAGCACTGATGTTCGGACGAATGGACGGGACAAATAAGAGAGGAAGGCCGCATAGGGAATGGCTCGACGACATATCCGATTGGGGCAAAGCCTCACTTCAGGAGCTGAGCAGAGCGGCGCTGGATAGGAGAAAATGGAAGGACCTGGTGAAGAAGGCATCGGACACCTACGGGCGTTGAGCCCACGGTTGTTGTTGATGATGATGATGATAGATTGGCGAGAACTACAAGTGTTTAATTATGTGAGTTTTGTTAGTTTCTCAAGAAACACTATATCGTTGTTTTGTATTTAGGTCATGCAATTTGAGAGCAGATGCATTTGAACATGGAGGAACATAATTTGGAATGCACCTATTTAGTTATGTATTTAATGCTCAATGCTGATATGAATAGTATCCATCATGCATTTCTATTCATACATGCAAAAGCGTTGATCAGTGGAAGCATAATTATTCATTTCTTTTCCTGCTTTGCCCGAATTATTAATAATAGTAATAACAATAAACAGCTCCAAGCATAATTTTTTGAAATCCTGAGGGATCCTAGGTAACTGGGTAAAAAGATTTTTTTCTTTAATTGAGTGCCTGCAAACGCACTGCGCTTTACATGTGCAATAGGGTGGTCGCATCTGCAATGGCAAATTTTCAACTTCAGTTTTTTTTCTCCAACCCACCATTTGGTGCCACTTGGTAAAAGACCGACCTGCACCTCACCGCGGTGGGGGGGTGAACAGCCAAGTAAGGGATAGCCTGGTGAGGCTATGCCATCAGGGGAGAAGGCCAAGAGCCGAAGAACCTCCTAGGGCGTTACGCGAGGTGGACAGGCTCACCAGGAACCCCAAAAAGCGCTGGCTAATGCAGGCGGCAGGTGTTGGAAGTACACCTTTGGGCGAAAGAGGCCCACCGGCCTCCTTACCCTACCGAGAGAGAACTGGTCACCACTCGGCAAAGAGACCAAGAAACCTTATGAAAATGAAACATATCCATCAGAACTAAGACGAAGCTCTATTATACCTTAGTAGAACCAGTATTACCATACGGATCAGAGTGCTGGTGCTTACGGAAAGAAGACGAACGGAGACTGTTGGTAGCAGAGATGAGCTGGCTCAGGAGAATCATAGGTAGAAGCAGGAGAGAGAAGATCAGAAATGAAGTAACAAGAGAAGAACTAGGAGTTGATGAAACAATAATAGAAAAAATCAGGAAGAGAAGACTCAGATGGTTCGGACATGTGAGAAGAATGACGGAGCAAAGACTGCCAAACGCTGCACTGCATGGGCATGTAGAAGGAGAAAGAAGCAGAGGGAGGCAGAGAAAGACCTGGATGGACAACATCAAGGAAGATCTGAGAGAGAAGGGCACCAGCTTGGTCGAGATCGGAGAAATCATCAGAAGCAGAGAAGTTTGGAGGAAATTCATACATGCCTCTTCGTCATATCGATGACGGAGGAGAAGATAGAAGAAGAAGGTAAAAGACTGATGTAGCTAAAAAATTATCCAGATTGAAAACTATTTAGGACTAGCACAACGTGTTTGAAGTTTTGGATTTTAAGAAATATCATCTTTTTGAGTATAAGGATAATTTAGTCACATTTTGAAGATTTCTGGTTGATTACAACCATATAGCTACTTTTGAGCATTAGAAGACTTGCTATTATAAGGGTAAAACTTTGATGGCGTTGTGCTAGTCCTAAATATTAATATGTTCTCTTATAACTTTCTGTGTGATGTTTTTGGGGAGAATGGAGCCAAATGGCGCCTTGGAGAACAGTCAATTCAAACTTTCATTTTTAACGACCACCCTAATGTGCAAGTTATGCAGTATTCTTAATTACCATCAAACTTTAACTACTAATGGAACAGACAACCTGCAGCACACAGCGCTAATAGCAGCCTACAAAGTGTTCAACCCAACGGGGCTCGAACTCGTTACCTATCGCTCTCTATGCCAGCGTGTTATCCATTACTCTACCACGCTAAGAAAGTAAGCCTGATTGCAGTTTTCCAGTGAAAGCGACCGTTGAGCTGTTCAGTGCTGACTTCAAAGCCAGAAGAGGGGAAATGACCGCTTCATATACTATCTGTGGTTGGCTCAGCAGTATGGCCTCCCTCTTGAGCACATTCTATAAGCACTTGAAAGCCTTTGGCTGTACTGGAGTCTGAAACACCTCTGAGTAGTTCCTTGAAGAGGTGCTATATAAATACTTAAATGAATGAATAAATATATGTAAGACAAGGGACTTAACCTTTTGAGGCAGATCTATGTTTAGGGTAATTTTGATGAATAAATTGCATTGTTTTAGATGTCATTGGCAGTAACTTCACGCAGAAGGCTGTGATTGGATATACGGTTGTATGCAATGCCAAAACAAATGAGTCGTGCAGTTACAGATGGAAATGGTTTAAAGGTGAAGACACATTGACAGCATCAAGCAACCGAACTCTAATCCCAAAACAACCTGGTAACTTCAGATGTGAAGCTGAATGCTCCATAAGGAACGAGTCATGCCCAATAACAGCTATGTTTGCTTATGTTGAGGATGGCAATGCAACATATACAACTGAAGGTATGTGTAGATTTTTACAACAGTTACCACAATTTTTACAAACAGGTTGAACAAATGAACCAAGAATTTTTGACAGTTTGTATGTTTAGCTTTTATCGTATTTAATTTAAACATTTACCTACCATATTATGTTGTCATTTGTAATGCAATATGGTGCCGATAACAGATGATGATCGCATTTTGATCATAATTTTACAAACTGAAAAAGTAATCAATTCGTTTGAAATATCTTTTATTTGGAGCATAAAGTATAATTAAATTCCAAAAATTGGCATAGTTGTATGCCTGCAAAGTTGGCTCATTTATGCAGGACCAGTGGACCACCCTGTATTTTTATTTGTATATGCAGTCATTTATATTCATATACTATGTCATTGTTCTCTTGGTCCAATTTAGCGTTACAGGGTGACGGCATTTTATAGCTATGCATTTACTAAGGGCACTAAGTTTGAAAGGGCAGGGTGACATTTTTGTACATTGATAAAATATATTCTCTTTCGCCAATGCTGTGAATCATAGACATTAGACTTGTGGTGTTTGTAGATTTGTAAGTATTATATTGCATTATTTTATTAATTAAAATGTGATGAATTTTTGCTTTAGAACCAGTACATGGAGCAAGCTACGTTGCCGTGATTGTTAGTGTTGTCGTCATAATATTTATGATAATCATCATCATCCTTCTTGTTCTTTGGTTCACAAAACGGAGAGTGAGAAGTAAGAAAATATTGATATTCTGGTAAAATTTACATCAGAGTGTAAAAGTTGTGCAAAAATTCAGAAGTATTTTCAATGAGGAATTTTTGACAATAGTGCCATAATTTATACTGTTTTATTTTTTATTTAATAATTTTGAACCGTAGCTATCCAACAACCTACTGGGATTACTGGTGACATTCCCTGTTATTTGCACATCAACTGCATTGCAGACATACTGATTTTTTAATGAACTTAATTCTGTTTAAGGAAGTTCAATGCTTTTGACAGATTATAGGTGCTGTATAAAGAATTGTGATGCATGTATTTATATGCAGTGTCTTCTATGAGATTTGACAATTCATGTATGCAGCAGTTCAGCAGAGAGTTTCACCGGAATTTATTAAAGTGTCACATCGAAATCAGGTTTTAACCATGAAATTTGCATTGGAAACATTTATTTTACAGCTGTCATCATCACCTGTCAATGTAAATTGGTTTTTATAAGCGAGTTACATTGTAGTCATTGGTGTGGCCTAGATAGCTTGACACTCTGTTGATTAAGATGTTTACTCTGTTCTGCATTTCTTCAGTCAGTAGGAGTGGCAGCACAAACAATGTCGTGTTGTTGTATTGATAGTGATTGCGAAAAGAGTTTTCAATTGTTGTGACTACAATGGCAAGAGTTTGTAAAAAGGACAATACTCTTTTCTGTTATGTTTGCCATTATATTTTTGACTAATTTAGAACGTGAACGAACTGATCAATTACCTTTGATGGAAAATGGAGTACTGGTCGTCAAGGTAATTGTTTGAACAGCAGGCATAGTAGTTTAGATTCATGTGCTATAATTAATTTCAGTATTCAATTGAACTGAAACATAGAGCAAGACAGTGATTAAAACTATGAGATGGTACAGTTAAATGTATATTTGTTCATTGGTGTTACTTGGTTGATGCATTGCTGAGGCGAGTTTTCTTACTCATGATATTTTTTCCTACTTAGGCATTGTAAGTGGCATTTTATATAGCACCACTACAGGAAGTACCAATATTATTAGAGGAAATGTAAAAATATAAAAAATAGAATGCACCAAAAATGCACCTTTGAACAATGCTTCTCACTGTCTTTGACTCAGAATCCTTACTTCTGGTTTTCTTTATCAGATTATACTCCTCAACTAAATCTTTTGCTTTGACATTTTATTGGACTGAATTGCTGTTGGAATTCTTGCTTGCTTCAAATGTTGTTTAACGCAGTAATATTTTATTGTCACTCAAGCTTTCTGACAGTCTTCTTCAAAACTTGATAAGATGAAAACAGAAATAGGTCTTTTTGTGTGTAGTCTCTTTTGTATAACACGCTAATTATCCTGGTAGATGGATTGCTTCTGGTTTCTCAAGTAGCCAGATTTCTGTCTTCAAACTTGTCTCAGAAGTGCAAAAGTTTTCTTCCATTTAAATTGCTAGCTGATTGCATTAAATGAAGCCAATATTTTATTTTTTTGGTTGCAGTTACATGTAGGTCCCAATGAATTAAGTTTAAACAAATAAACCACTGAAAGTCACTTTTCATTATCTTGTTAATTATACTTTGGAAAATGAATTCTTACAAAATGGACTTTATGACTTTAGGTATAAAATGCTTCTAACTATTTTTCTCACACTGTCTAGACAGCAATAACTAGGGATATGTACTTTTCAGCTGCATGTGTAAAATTGCTCTTACTTTGCAATAATTACGCTACAGGCCAGAATAAATATTACAATTCAGCATGCTTTTTAGTGTTACACAAGAAAATAAGAAAGAACTGTTTATGTATAGGTATGTACATAGTTTCTACTTACAAGTTTACAACTTAATCTAATTTGAAATGTTACGTTCCAATGTCTAATCAATGGACCAATCTCAGAATTCAGAGGCATTGAGCGACTAATAAATGTGTGTGGGTCACAGTAAAAATTTGCTGTAATGTTCACTAATACCAAAGGAACAGGATTATCTACTGTGCCAGTCAGGAAAAATAATTTGTTCCCATTGTGGCGCTCAAACACACACACATGGAGCCGAAACTGGAGATTTTTTTTTCAATCTGTGACTAAAGGCATCGTAGTCAGAGTCTCTGGATCAGGCTGCTCCATCAATAGTGTGGAGTGAACTGGGGCAACCATGGTGCACATGTGTTTTAAAGTGTTCTATCCAATATCCATAGGCATAGTTAATGCTTACAGTTTATGCATTTTATGAAATTATTTAATATTTTTGTTTCAGGATGGAAATTATATTCCGACATATTACACCAAGATGTCTTTCATAGATAAAGGATCTTCAGGTGAAATATGTGGTCCATTCGTCTTTCAAGGCAACAAATGTGCATGTGAGAAGATTATGCTTACTTCGACAGATGGATCCTTTGTTGCAGAAGAAGATGTCTGTCGTCAGGGAAGGTGTTGGATGGAACTGGATCACAAGAATGTATTGAAGTTTTACGATGTAGTTAGCAAATCTCCAGCTGTATTTATAGTGATGGACTACGCAGAGGGTGGAAGTGTTAGGAAGGTCTTGAATTCGTGTACAGAGGATCTGAAAATCAGCGTGGTAAAGGACTGGGCGATGCAAATTGCGGATGGTATGAATTATCTTCATAGCAAAGGAATTGTCCACAAGCGCCTCAGAGCTGCACAGAGTAAGTTACTTGAACAGCTTATCTCATATGTGTGTTGCAATATCTTGCAATTTCTATATTAGTTGTTTTAAAGTGTTCTATCAATAGGCATAGGAGGAATGGTTCACGTTGTACAGGAATGCTTAAATCCTATTGTAAGGAAAAAGCTTGTGTGTTCTAACCATCCTATCTGAAAGCAAAATTTTTTAGCAACCGCTATGAGTTGTAGCAGAGCAATTCCAAATCATTTCAGGATTTATTATCATTCATCGTGCAGGTCAACCAACTATCATGAGGAATTTGAGTCGTGATTTATAGCTTGGTGATGAAAAGTAGATCTCCATTCACTCAGTGTTTTGACGAACTATAGAAAGTGACAATAATAGGCTATATACAGTCTCCTTTAAAAAGATTGTCTTTGTTGTCTTTAGTACTAATAATGGAACCCTTTGAAGCAACTGATCCTTCACCGAAGACGTTAAAGATTGCATCATGCAGGTTATCCCCGGACCGTGAAGGTCAGTCTACTCAATTTTCCTTTAAAGGATTGTTTGGTTGGATGGCTCCAGAAGCTGTCAGAGGAGATGGAACCGTCAAGGCCAGCGATATTTGGAGGTAAGGTTTATAAAGAACTGACTAAAAGTTCAAGGCATTTATATCCATGCATATGTAGTGTTTCGCATCTCCCCTCAATGGCCTCGAGTAAACGTGAATTATCTAGTGTCCTACATTTAGTTTCAGAGAAGCGCTTTATACAATGTAGATTGTAGAATATTAGAATGTCTCTAAGTAACGGGATCTTTATCCTTTCTAGGCCCTTCTTTTTGAAGCCACAGAAACTATGTTGTCAACTCATCCCGCAAGCCAGGCAGAACCTTCGGCCTCTTTTGGATCTCCATGGTAAAATGATAGGTACTGGGAGACATGGTGTAATTACGATCTGTATTGCAATGGTTTGCCGAAATAAAATGTTATGTTGTGTTATGTTCTTGTACATACAGTTGGCTACAATAAAAAAGATTGATTGTTGATCTTGATGACAGCATTCATTAGAACTTGCTTTTTAAAAACCTTTATCATTTCAAAAGGGCATGTTCAATTTATTTGCTAATCTTGAATCATGCATAAGGTTAATAGAAGCTTATCGATGCATTCAGTTTCCTTCTGTTCAATTGGCAGTGAATCCTGTTGATGGTTTCCAATATGTTGTTGTTATTTTGCTTTTTCAGTTATGGTGTAACCATTTGGGAAATACTGACTAAGGATATACCCCACAGAGGAGTAAAACTAGCTGTACTAATAAAGGACTTATCTGAAGGAAATCGGCCTCTAGCTATTCCAGATCGATGCCCTGATGCTATTCGTGACGTACTGCAAAGTTAGTAGAAAGTATTTTGAAGATATTTTACTCAATCCCTGATAGAAACATATAAACAACATAGAGTTTTGACCACTGGTTCGAAAAAGTCTTCATCCATTTTTGCAGACATTTTTTTATGGAGTTGGAGCAAATTGGAAAGGAATTTATGATTCCAGCTTATAATGCCAGTGATGGTAGGTTCCACGACAACTGGTTCAACGACAAATGTTACACGACAATATTATTGGAACTGGATTGATGAAAATATTCTTGCTCAAACTGGAGCTGGATTGATGTAAATATTCTTGCTTAAATTGGAGCTGGATTGGTGAAAATGTTCTGGCTTAAACTAGAGCTGTATTGATTAAAATTATCTTGCTTAAATTGGAACTGGATTGATGAAAAACACTTGTGAAATGGAAGCTGGATAATGGTATTTGAATACCTGACGTAGAAGCTGGATTAATGAATAGAATGCTAAAGCTGGAGATCTCCTGTTGTCATTTACAAAAGTCTTTGTTTTGAGTTTAGATGAAGCTTGATAAATGGAAGCTGGATTGATGATTTTTTATTCATGTATTTCAACATGCATCCAGCTTCCATTTTGAAGCGCTTTATCATTAATCTGCTTCCATTTCTCAAGTGTTATTTTTGTCAATCCAGCTTCTATTTCACCTATAAGGAACCTTCATCCAGCTTCCATTCACCATTTGCCGGTGAGCCAATAATATTGTCGTGTACCAATTGTCGTGAATGAGTTGTTGGTGAACCAGTTGTCGTGACACCGTGATGGAAATGGCGACTACACATCGGCAAATCCCAAGGGGAGCTATCTAGGGTTTTCTAGGCGCCTGTGTAACTGCATGCCTGTGTTTCGGGCCACATATAAATTGTCACTGTTATTATTATTAATTATTAATCTGATACATGCTCTGAGGTTGACCAAAAGTTGTGAGATTCTTGAACGGCGCTATATAAATGGCCATATGCATACATGTATACATGATTAATTGGTCACCATAACACAGGCATGCAGTTACATAGGCGGGTAGATAGCTTCCTCTTTGGATTTGCCTATCGCCATTTTCCATCATTGGCCACATTAAGCTGGAGATCTCCTGTTGTCATTTACAAAAGTCTTTGTTTTGAGTTTAGATCGTTAGTGATAATATCTCCCTCTTCCTAACTCTGTACACAAGGTGTTCTGTTTCTTGGCGAGAAATGCAGTGGAAAGAGTCGGATAAATAATGAGTGAATTTGCAATAATGTTTCTGATTTCAGACTGTTGGAGTAAGGACATGGAGAGGAGACCAACGTTTCTGGAAATTGTATCCAAGCTACATGCAGTTCCTGGTATGCTTTACTTCAATAGTTCATGTTAGACCAATACGTCTTAAGAAGAGGACGATTTGTATAGCATTGTAGCTCAGCCAAGGCTGAACATTCAACTAATTGTTCATTGTTAATAGTTTACCTCTTGCATAACAGGTCCTTGATGCTGGAAACAATCATGGTTGATATAGTCAATGCATGAAATCATAAAGATGAGCTGAATCATTTTATTTTAAAATTACGATTTATAAATTGGCATTTGCATTAGCCAAATATTTTAGGTTAATCATAATCGTAGACTCAAAGTTTCAAAAGTGCCACTTGAAAGTGAATGCAATGGCACCAGCTTATTCATGAGCATTGCATCAAGTCAAGGAGTTTTCCAAACGGTAATCAAAGGGTTAGAGGGTTTACATCAAAGCGGTAGTACTGTGAGAATTCTATCAATTTATAGTATAAATGGCCTAATTTATCTTTCTGTCTTAGACTTCACAACTGGATGGTATGATAATAATTATAGTTATTATTACAATGATTTTGACACTTGCAGTTACACATAAATGTAATGTGGTGTTGATTATATATCATTGCCACTGAAACTGATCAGATCACCAATGATTGGTTGCTGGTCCACAGAACGATAACTCCAGATTGCAATTCGAATTGCTATGAAGTAAAATATCAAATTGTTTAATGTAAATCAGAAAAAGTTTAAAGATCATGACAGTTGTTAATTTCTTTGAATATAGGCTTAATTAAGGCTGTGTAGGTGGTAGAATATTTACGTTTACTGTTTCTATGGCATCGGTAAGGTTGAGAAGCACTGGATATGATAACTTTTGACAGGTAGGAATTTAGACTAAATACTTAATGGTTTTCAGATAATAATGACAGTATTACATGACATTAATTTGTGCAAAGCACTATGATTTTCTATTTCAGATTGCTGATTCAGAGCCAATTGAAAGTTGTTTGCCTTCAGAATCCCCCAAATGCGGCTTATAAAGAGAAGTGACTGAACATTTTGCGAGTTCCTACCAAACATTTGGTGCTTCTTGTACTGTATTGTAATGTATTGTGTATCTATAAATTTATAATGTGCCTCTCTCACCACTCAGAGGCGCTCCCAGTGCGAAAGACCCAGAGAAAGTTGTTTTGAGACAACAAAACTATGTGCTTTGGAAATAACGAAGAACGTCGATGGAGAGAGCTGATTTGTAAGTGAGGGATATATGAAGGCAAAAGCTTGAGGTTTGGACAAAGCAGTCTTTTGCTTACAGAGCATGGAGATCATGTCTGTCCCATGAGCATAGTGGACGAAGGGAGGATGCTGAAGTCGGCAGGCCAATGAGATCCTGAAGATAAAAGTTTAGACTCTAGGTCAGTAAGACCCGATAAATTATAAAGTATGAACCTTGATCTGGATTCAATCAGTGGGTTGAAGTGATCAAGCATGGGAGAAGAGATCTAAACAGCTATTGCACTTTTTATACACCGAGGAAGACGCATATAAACGTTTCTGTCATTAATTGAATATAATGACTTCTATTGCACCATTCTGAATTTCTGATAATGCTTTACTGAATCAATTGATCTTTTCACATCTAACATTGAACAACCTAAGTCATTGAGTAAGGCTTAGTCCACATCGACATTGATTGACTGGAGATTGTAATTCAACAGTTTTATGACTCCGTGTAGATTGCTGTGAATTAGTTATGCTGGTGTCTAACACTCATGACAGTAGCAACTGATGATGTAAAGTTTAACAGGAGTCAAATTTATCTCTATGGCAGGATGCAAGACGCCCATCTGGTTGAGACAACTTTATGGCGCTAGTGGGTATCTGGACTATCAAACCTGCGTCCCTATGATCTTTGTGCCATTTGTCACCTCCCAACTCCAAATGAATAATTATGTCTATATAAAAAGGACGATTCATCCATTGACTAACGTTGTAGCATTGGTCTAAGTCTCTAAAACGTTCATGTAGGCTGCTTTATAAATTATGTGAACCACTACTCTATGATGTGGTGCTATGTATGACTTATAATTATGTGTTTGTTATGCAATGTAGCTTTGGTTTCAATATGACTATGCAATACGTATTAGAAGAATGATTCTCCTTCTTTACCTAAATGACGAGAGTGTTTTGTTTCTCATGAAAAATAAACACATTTTGTCATCTGTATGCAAATGGTTCTTGTAAAGCCACCATTCACATACTTTCAATCAATTCAGCTAGGTTGCTTGTTTTAGTTCTAGGTATTCCTGAAAGTGTTGTGGATTGTATGTGTTTATTTATACACTTGACCGTGTACACATTTAGAATATACTAACATTTGTGTCTTTAGGATAGTGATAAAGTCTGTGTTTAATCTAGAATGAGCTTCCCACGGACGATTGTCGAGTTGCGAGGGGAGCGGTTTAGGAGGGATGTGCCCATCCCAACAACCTCACCTGAACTTTTAGAATTTCCGCATTTTAATGGTGGCATTTTAAGTTGTCATCTTAACTAGGTTCGTCTAATATTTCAGTGCTGATAAGAGTGTTTTAAGACTTCAATAACATGACAAAATTCTTCTCTTATTTTAATGCTGACAAGAGCGTTGTAAGACTTCAAAAACTTCACTAAAATTAATATGATTTATAACAAAATTTCTTTGTGAATTTCTACATTGTCATGGAGCATTTTAGGTTGATAACAATATTGCTCTCGGCCTACTATTGTAAACAGTACTGATGAGAGTGGTTTAAGATTTCAATAAAAAGGTTATACCCGGTAATTAAATATTTTCTTTATTCTTCAAGTTCAGCATCACGGTTAGAAGCCAGTGTTTAATCTAGACGTCTCTGGGGGGGGGAAGTTCCCCCTAGGATTGACATTTCCCCCCCCCCCCCGAAAAATTTGATGAAATGATATTGGATTTTAGTTACTGTTTTCATCATTGTTTTAAATGAAGTGTTATTATTATATTATTATAATATTATTTATTATTATATGATTATAATGACATTATTTACTACTATAATAGGCCTTTATGATACTGTCATGTTAAGATGACAACTTAAAATGCTGCCATTGCAAAATGGAAATTCAAAAAGTTTCTAATGGGTCACTGAAGAAGTACAGCTATTTTGTTAATATGACACCTTAAAATGCAGCCATTGCAATGTGGAAATTCAGAAAGTTTCCAATGGGGTCACTGAAGAAGTACAGCTATTTTGTTAAGATGACACCTTAAAATGCTGCCATTACAAGGTGGAAATTCAAAGATTTTCCAATGGGCCACTGAAAAAAGTACAGAGCTATGATGACACCTTAAAATGCTGCCATTGCAATGTGGAAATTCAAAAAGTTTCTTATGAGGCTCTGAAAAAGTAGAGGTATTTTGTGAAGATGACACCTTAAAATGCTGCCATTGCAATGTGGAAATTCAAAAAGTTTCTGATGGGAAGGGGGCACATCCCCTCCCCATACCTCTTATCTCCCCGTCTCGGTGATACGCGCATTATGAGCGTCTGAAGGACGCTCAATTGCCCCCCCCCAGAAACCTCAATTCCCCCTTCCAGAGGAGGGGGACTAGATTAAACACTGTCTCTAGCACTGTGTCAAGATTATACTCATGCAGAGCTTTGTGGTGGTGAGAGACAGGCAATCGTTTTCGGCGGACGGCAAACTCTGAGGCAGTAACAGACGACAACCTTTAGATTTTTCTGACGGATTTTTTGTCTGTCTGTAAAAACTTCCAAGAAAGTTATTAAATTCTACAAAATCCTACACTGTAGGCCTAAATCTGATAACCTTTTTGTGTTCACCGTTTTATCTATCTAAAACATGTTATATTCTATGCTTTTTGGATTTTTTGACTTTTTATAGTCTTCTAAAATTTAAAAAAACACGCAGACTAGTTGTCACCAATTTTTTGGGGGGAGTGGGGGGTATATTAATTACCTGTACATGTTAACAACAGCTCAAGATTTTTCCTTGGATGGCTATCATACATGGGGAATTTCCCAAGACATGCCTAGATTGAACATTGACCAAATTGCAAATGATCAGAACAGCAGCAGAACCATATGAAATTGCACAAAATGCAGAGTATTTCTTCTTCGCTTTCTTTACCTTCGTTCTAAAGAACCTTTGACTGCTTAGAAATTCTTGATTGGCTATTTTAGCTGTAGGTCTCTGAAGCCTTGTGTTACTCTTTTTTGTGTGTTATAGACACTGCTGCAGTGATTCTCTTTGGTGTAGGTTTAGCTGACCTACATTAGCCTACGTATTCGACCGCAGACCCATATTACACACATGGTAGACCTCTGATTCGCAATATCTGCTACAGCGTGATCAACGAAAGTATTTATAGACCAGCCAAGTTACGTTTTAATGTCATACAGAAATTCAACCAGGGCTATTTTAAAGGAATTTTGAAACTGCACAATCCCTTAATCTTTTCTTTCCCATCCTCTACAGTAAATTACTTCCAATCGGAGGACAACCTTTTTGCTAGTTTTAACTGTACAGAAGTGCTTCTACAACTGCACAAATCCGTTTGGAACTGCACATTTTGTGTACAACTGCACGTTAAAAAAGCCCTGAATTCAATTCAACCTTCTGAAACAACAATTGGTATGGCGTGACTTTATTCCTAAACTACACAACCGCTTTTGAAATTTAACTAATTTTGTACGCAACATAATAGGCCTAGCGCCCTAGCCCCATCAAAGTAGAAACATTAATTAATCTATATAAATAAAAATGTAAAAAGTTTGGTCCTAATGGGTTATCTCGGAAATTTCACCGATTCTTTTGAATTTTTTCGCAAAACGCTCCGTTCGAACACGATCGAGTTTGTAAGTGTGGAGTGAGCCGATTGGACAGCGGAGGCCACGCCCTAAACAGACTTGATAGTAAGCCACTGGCTTGGTACGATCTTAAACTATAAAGGCGAAACTTTTCCAATGTTTGCGAACAATTTTCTTCTTATCCGCCCGACCGATTTTTCCCAATAATTACAAAAATACTTTTTAGGACCCATTAACAAATATAGGGGGGTTCGCGATCCAAAAATCTTACCTTTGCCGAATTTGAAACATTTAATTTTTAATAATCCGACGAAAGCTAATATAATGCAGTATTTAAGACTGTTCGCCGGATCGCTTTCAAAGACCCCATAGATTTATGACGTCATCACTTCTTTACTTCGCTTTAGGCGGCCGATTTTATAGCGCACGCTTTCGCTAAATTATACTAAAAACACTGATAATAATATTATGAACGGTTGATCGCAAGACAATGACAATGGATACCGGTAATTAATATAATACCGTGTCGTCGTACGTATACAGGCCATCTGGACATTACCGGTATTTAGGGGGGACGGGTTTAGGCAAAAGAACAAAAATTCACCGTCAAATGCTGGCCACCACGGAGGGTGACGAACCCGCCCCGCAGGGGCGGTTGCAATGGGAGCTGGGTTGGGGTGAAAAATCTACATTTAACCGACAACGCCAGGCACCCCTGGCTGGGACCGGGTTGGGGCTGATGGAAGAAGGTGGGGTGAGAAAGGCTAAGTGGGAGCGGGGTCAGCGTGGCTGTGGACCAAATATCGTAATTTCCCGGGCAACGCCGGGTAATTCAGCTAGTAATATATAAACGGCCGTAGCCGATAGCTAGCTCTCTCTCGACATGTAGATCTTAGAGCTAAATAAAGAGTCATCGCTTGCTTGATATTACTTTACTATTATCTTAACCTCACAGTAAGAGGATATCCTGGAAAGAAACAAATCTCTTAGACCAAAAAAACAACTTACTCCTAGAGTTGACACGTTTATACATTTTTTGACTCTCACGCAGACGTCCGCCATCTCGCGCATGCGCTGTCGATAGCGCTGTAGATATAATATGGATTCGACCCACTTTCATTTCAACTGTCCAAAGATTTTACCTGGGTCACCAATCACAAACCTGGAAAAGAGGTCGCAACATTCGCGCGCGCTGTCCAGAGCATGTTTATTTTAACTGGGTCACAGGTCGCAACATTCGCGCGCGCTGTCGACAGCATGTTTATATAGCGCATATATTTAACTGTCGATATATATTAACTGTCGATATATATATGGATTCCGCCCATTTTAACTTTTCACACAACGTCCTAGCGGACGGGTTTCAGCTGTCGGGAAGGGAGGAGTGAGGAAGGAAGAGAGGGGAGGGAGCGGGAGGAAGAAGGAGGGAAGGAAGCGGACAGATGGAGAGAGGGAGGAGATGGATGGAGGAATCGGAGGGACGGAGGGAGAGGGAGGGATGGGGAGGGGGAGCGACGGGGAGGGAGATGGGAGGGAAGGGAGAAAGGGAGGGGAGGGAGGAGGAGAGGAGGGGTAGGGGAGGGGATGGAGGGGAAGGAGGGAGGGGAGGGAGGTGAAGAAGGGAGGGTTAGAGAAAAAGAGGGGGAAGGAGGGGAAGGAGAGAGTAAGAGGGAATGGCGGTAGGAAGGGACAGATGGAGGGAGCGAGGCAGGGAAGGGAGTTATGGAGGGAGAGTTGCACGGTCTTTTCAGCCACAGCAACGCGTGACCGGGTACAGCTAGTTTGTTATAAATAAAATTATGTCGTACAGAACAGGATCTTCTTCTTGATCTCTTAATTCCGTCAGGCGCAGGTCCTACGCCAACGATGACGATTCAACGTGCCGTCTCCACTCTCCAGCTTGCTCTGTTTCTTATTTTGTCCACCGCATCTCTCATATCCATGTTCTGTGCTGCTAGGTCTTCTTTTATATTGTCCATCCAGGTCTTTGCTTGTCTCCATTGACTTCTCTTTCCCTCCACATGCCCGTGCAGAGCTGCGGCTGGTAGCCTTTTGTCTTCCATTAGTGTCACGTGCCCGAACCAGTTGAGTCTTCTTTTTCTGATCTTGTTCACCACTGTTTTCTTTTGTCCCAGCTCCTCTCGAGTCACTTCGTTTCGGATCCTGTCTCCTACTTCTACCCAGAATTCTTCTCAGCCAGCTCATCTCCGCCAACAGTAATCTTCTCTCATCCTCTCTGCGCAGACACCAGCATTCTGCTCCATACAGTAGCACCGGTGGAAAAAGTGTTCCTTATAGCTTCATCTTAATTCGTTCTTATCGAGATGCTGTTTGTTTAGCACATCTTACTCAGCCGTCCAAACATCGCTCATGCAAGGCCAATTCTACGTTTGATGTTCTTTGTGGGTTTACTGTCAATACCGCGAACACAATACCGCGATGTTCACTACCGCGCACGATCATTACCGCGCACGATTATTACCTCGCACGATGATAACCGCATTCAAGTATTTCAACATGCATCCAGCTTCTATGTCAGATCTAAAAATAATCTTCATCCAGCTTCTATTTCTCAAGCGTTATTTTCATCAATCCAGCTTCTATTTCGTATATAAAAATACCTTCATCCAGCTTCTATTTCTCATGCGTTATTTTCGTCAATCCAGCTTTTATTTAACCTCTAAGATAATTTAATCCAGCTTCCATTTCTCAAGCGCTGGACCAGTTGTTTGTAGACCAGTTGTCGTTTGACGAGTTGTCTGTAGAACAGTTGTCGTGACACCGCTTAAATAGAAGTTGGATGAAGGTATTTTTAGATCTGACATAGAGGCTGGATGCATGTTGAAATACTTGTATGCGATTATCATCGTGCGCGGTATTGATCGTGCGCGGTAGTGAACGTCGCGGTATTGAGTGCGCGGTATTGTGTGCGTGGTATTGAGCGGATACCTTCTTTGTGCACTTCCCGTCCTCCGTTATCAAACCCCCAAGGCACTTATAAGTACACAAATTCTGTCACCTGTTCCAGCACCCTGTTCTCCAGTCTTACTTCCAGATGGTGTTTTCCAACAGTCACTGTTTTTGTCTTCTCTACATTAATTCTTAGGCCTAGTCTTCTACTGTTGTCTACACGGTCTGTCAGATTCTGCAGCTGCTCTGGTACGTCTGTCTTCTGTAAGGTCAATGTCATCCGCAAAGCGCAGGTTGTTGAGCAGAGGTCCATTTACCGTAACTCCTCTAGTACTATTATAGTTCCTCTGGTATCCCATAGTTTCTGAGCACCTGCCACAGTTCCTGTTGCCACACACTCTGAACAGGATGCTGAATCGTAATCTCCAAATTTCTAAAGTGTTACACGAAACAAGAGACAGGAGCAGGCACCAGCTTATTCACGAGCTAAAAATCAGTAGACGGATGGTTCCCACTAGAGGTAGGCCTACTCCTCCCAGACATGGTAGATGACGAAACAGAGAAAGACCACCCCCAACAACATGGCCATATGTCTGCCATATGGGAAAAATACATCCGTGTAGCCCTTAAGGGCTGCATAAGTTATACAGATGGCACAGCCATATAGCATTTGCCATATGCATACCATACAAATCCTGGATGATGTTATGCATTCAGAAATTGCGAGAAACGCATCAGAGTGTGAAGTCCGACAGGTCTACAGAAGTTGTTGGAAATGAGGGGATAAAAATCGAAAACTTCTGAGTAGCCATGGTCTAAGGCAGCATAATACAGGCGCACGTAATTATCTCCGACTCTGACATTACTGTATTAATAGAGACTTGCCGATACGGACCAAGTGATAGTTAATGAGCCACGTTTACATATCCCAATGTAGGGCCACACACACACGAGCGCCCACGCGCGCACAACTACGCATACGTCCACTCACACGCATGCACGCACGTAGCCTACACACCTTAGACCGGTATATCCGATAGACAAATTTGTTGCAAGACATTGGCACTTTGGTGGCCTACAATGCATGCTCGACTTCAGCGCACTTTCAATGTTACTGCAAAGTGCACGCGTAGATCGACGATCATTTGCTTGAACTTCCCTACTTATGGAGTTACTATATAGCTGGGGTACTCGGCGTTGCCCGGGAAATTTATGATTCGACCCGCTCCCGGCCACAATCCCACCACACCGCAAAATTTTCCCCCATCACTTCCCCCAAACCCCCACCACCCACCCCACCACACCCCACCACACTCCGACCTCCACCGGTACGCCATCTGTGAAATTAGGGTTTTCCGGACAATTGTCTCCCCACTGCCCCACCCCACCCCACCGCCCCCACCCCTTCCCACCCGGCTACTGCGGGCCGAGGTGTGTGCTGGGTGGAGGCGAGTCTCCCGCCTGTTGAAGGTACTTACGTACGGATCGTACCAGCCCAAGCAGCCGTATGAAATAACTGCAGGATCTGAGATGTTCGTTAATGTGTGCACAACGTTCCATACACATCATAATATTATTAGTGAAGGCTACTTATGCGTGTGTATGTAACCAGCTCACCTACGCCATGCAATAGTCAGATATAGATCACACACAGTTTACCACAACTTCAATGTCACACAGATTCAAGTTAGTTTACCAATAGGCCTACGTATTTATTTCATATACTGTAGAAGGCATTTTTGTTAGCCATCCAAATGACATAAGGTATCCATATGTGTGCTCTATGTTATTAGCATATCTAGACCATTTGCATTCCATGTGGTTCTAATATGTTCTACCAATACGCATTTCATACAGAAGGCAGATATGCTGACCATCAAAATGCCATATAACACGCATACGGCCTCTCAGTCTCAGAGAGAGAGAGAGACAGACAGACAGACAGACAGACAGACAGACAGACAGACATACCCTGTCCCTGCCCTGTCCATCTCAGTCTCCATTTCCCAATCCTTGCCCGTGTCCATCTCCATTTTTCCTGTCCGTGTCTCTGTCCCTGCCCTTGTCCCTCTTTCTATCAGTGTCCCTCTCCGTCTCCCTTTCCCAGTTCCTTTTACTCTCTCTGTCTCTATCTCTGTCTCTCTCTGTGTGTCTCAGTCTATGTGTCTGTTCCTGTCGCTGTTCCTCTCCGTCTCCCTTTCCCAGTTCCTGTTCCTCTCTCTGTCTCTATCTCTGTCTCTCTCTCTGTGTGTGTCTCAGTCCCTGTGTCTGTTCCTGTCGCTGTCCCTCTCCATCCCATTTCCCAGTTCCTGTTCCTCTCTCTCTATCTCTGTCTCTCTCTGTGTGTGTCTCAGTCTCTGTATCTGTTCCTGTCGCTGTCCCTCTCCGTCTCCCTTTCCCAGTTCCTGTCCCTGTCTCTGTCTCTGTCCCTGTCCCTGTCTCTGTCCTTGTCTCTTTTCGTCTTTTCGTCCCTGTCCCTGTCCCTGTCCATCCCCGTCTCCCATTCCCCGTCTGTCCGCGTCTGGCTCCTTTTCCCTGTCCGTGTCCGCGTCTCTGTCTCTGCTTCCCTGCCTCTGTCAATGTTCCTGTTCCTCTCCCTCTCCCTCTTCCTGTCCCTGTCCCTCTCTCTCTCCCAGTTCCTGCCCCTGTCCCTGACCCTGACTCTGTCTGTCTGTCTCTGTTCCTGTCGCTATTGCTGTCTCTCTCCGGTCTCCCTGGCGCTGTCCCTGTCTGTTTTCCTGTCCCTGTCCATGTCTCTCCCTCTCCCTCACTCTCCCGCTCTCTCTCCCTCCCCATCCCTGTCTGTCCGTCCGTACATATAAATATATATCTTCCCTCCCATCCCCTTCCCTCCCATCCCCTACCCCTCCCTCTCCCTCCCTCTCCCTCTCCCTCTCCCTCTCAACATGGATACGATATAGTATAACAATACATATCTCATACAGCAGACAGATCCGAAAACCATCAAAATGCAATATGGTATGCACGTGGCTTCCATGTGTAGCCAGCCTATGTACACCACTTTTGAGCCACATGGATACGATATAGTATAACAATACATATCTCATACAGCAGACAGATCCGAAAACCGTCAAAATGCAATATGGTATGCACGTGGCTTCCATGTGTAGCCAGCCTATGTACACCACTTTTGAGCCACATGGATACGATATAGTATAACAATACATATCTCATACAGCAGACAGATCCGAAAACCGTCAAAATGCAATATGGTATGCACGTGGCTTCCATATGTAGCCAGCCTATGTACACCACTTTTGAGCCACATGGATACGATATAGTATAGCAATACATATCTCATACAGCAGATAGATCCGAAAACCGTCAAAATGCAATATGGTATGCACGTGGCTTCCATGTTTATATACACCGTTTTTGATCTACATGGATATCAGATAGTATACCAATATATATCTCATACAGCAGACACATCGGAAAACCATCAAAATGTAATATGGCATGCATGCCAATTCTTTGCTTAACCACGGCATGGCTTGCGTTACGTGACTCGACTTGACTACGTGACGTTAAGCGACATGCTATGGCGTGACGTGATTAGACGGCTTGTCTACCTGCCTGCATTCTTGCCTGCCTGCCTGCCTGCCTGCCTGCCTGCCTACCTGCCAGCCAGCCTGCCTGCCTGCCTTTGTGTGTGCGTGTGTGTCCATCTGTTTACCAGCCTGCCTGCATGCCTGCCAGCAAGCAAGCCTGCCTACCTGCTTATGTGTGTCTATCTGTCTGCCAGCTAGCCTGCCTGCCTGCTCATGTGTGTGCGTGTGTGTCTATCTGCCTGCCAGCCAGCCTGTCTGCCTGCTTATGTGTGCGCGTGTGTGTCTATCTGTCTGCCTGCCTGCCTGCCTTCTTATGTGCGTGCGTGTGTGTCTATCTGTCTGCCAGCTTGCTTGCCTGCCTGCCTGCCTGCCTGCTTATGTGTTGTCGTGTGTGTCTATCTGCCTGCCAGCCTGCCTGCCTGCCTACCTGCTTATGTGTGCGCGTGTGTGTGTGTCTATCTGTCTGCCTGTCTGCCTGCCTGCCTGCCAGCCAGCCTGCCTGCTTATGTGTGTGCTTGTGCATCTATCTGTCTGCCTGCCTGCTTATGTGTGCGTGTGTGTGTCTATCTGTTTGTCAGCCTGCCTGCCTGCCTGCCTGCCTGCCTGCCAGCCAGCTAGCCTGCCTACCTGTTTATGTGTGTGCGTGTGTGTCTATCTGTCTGCCAGCATGCCTGCCTGCCTGCCTGCCTTGCTGCCTGCCTATGTATGCGCGTGTGTGTCTATCTGTCTGCCAGCCTGCCTGCCTGCCTGTTTATGTGTGTGCGTGTGTGTCTATCTGTTTGCCAGCCTTCCTGCATGCCTGCCTGCCTGCCTGCCTGCCAGCCAGCCAGCAAGCCTGCCTGCCTGCTTATGTGTGTGCGTGTGTGTCTATCTGTTTGCCAGCCTTCCTGCATGCCTGCCTGCCTGCCTGCCAGCCAGCCAGCAAGCCTGCCTGCCTGCTTATGTGTGTGCGTGTGTGTCTATCTGTTTGCCAGCCTTCCTGCATGCCTGCCTGCCTGCCTGCCTGCCAGCCAGCTAGCCTGCCTGCCTGCCTTTGTGTGTGCGTGTGTGTCCATCTGTTTACCAGCCTGCCTGCATGCCTGCCAGCAAGCAAGCCTGCCTACATGCACGCTTATGTGTGTCTATCTGTCTGCCAGCTAGCTCATGTGTGTGCGTGTGTGTCTATCTGCCTGCCCGCCAACCAGCAAACCAGCTAGCCTGCCTGCCTGCTTATGTGCGTGCGTGTGTGTCTATCTGCCTGTCTGCTTGCCTGCCTGCCTGCCAGCCAGCAAGCCTGCCTGCTCATGTGCGTGCGTGTGTGTCTATCTGCCTGTCTGCTTGCCTGCATGCATGCCTGCCAGCAAGCAAGCCTGCCTACCTGCTTATGTGTGTGCGCGTGTGTCTATCTGTCTGCCTGCCTGCCTGCTTATCTGTGCGCGTGTGTGTCTATCTGTCTGCCTGCCTGTCTGCCTGCCAGCCAGCAAGCCTGCCTGCTCATGTGCGTGCGTGTGTGTCTATCTGCCTGTCTGCTTGCCTGCATGCATGCCTGCCAGCAAGCAAGCCTGCCTACCTGCTTATGTGTGTGCGCGTGTGTCTATCTGTCTGCCTGCCTGCCTGCTTATCTGTGCGCGTGTGTGTCTATCTGTCTGCCTGCCTGTCTGCCTGCCTGCCTGCCAGCCAGCAAGCCTGCCTGCTCATGTGCGTGCGTGTGTGTCTATCTGTCTGCCAGCTTGCCTGCCTGCCTGCCTGCCTATGTATGCGCGTGTGTGTCTATCTGCCTGCCAGCCTGCCTGCCTGCCTGCTTATGTGTGTGCGTGTGTGTCTATCTGTTTGCCAGCCTTCCTGCATGCCTGCCTGCCTGCCTGCCAGCCAGCTAGCCTGCCTGCCTGCCTTTGTGTGTGCGTGTGTGTCCATCTGTTTACCAGCCTGCCTGCATGCCTGCCAGCAAGCAAGCCTGCCTACATGCACGCTTATGTGTGTCTATCTGTCTGCCAGCTAGCTCATGTGTGTGCGTGTGTGTCTATCTGCCTGCCCGCCAACCAGCAAACCAGCTAGCCTGCCTGCCTGCTTATGTGTGTGCGTGTGTGTCTATCTGCCTGCCTGCCTGCATGCCTGCATGCCTGCCTGCATGCATGCATGCCTGCCAGCAAGCAAGCCTGCCTACCTGCTTATGTGTGTGCGCGTGTGTCTATCTGTCTGCCTGCCTGCCTGCTTATCTGTGCGCGTGTGTGTCTATCTGTCTGCCTGCCTGTCTGCCTGCCTGCCTGCCAGCCAGCAAGCCTGCCTACTTATGTGCGTGCGTGTGTGTCTATCTGTCTGCCAGCTTGCCTGCCTGCCTGCCTGCTTATGTGTGTGCGTGTGTGTCTATCTGCCTGCCTGCCTGCCTGCCTGCTTATCTGTGCGCGTGTGTGTCTATCTGTCTGCCTGCCTCTCTGCCTGCCTGCCAGCCAGCAAGCCTGCCTGCCTGCTTATTGTGTGTGCGTGTGCCTCTATCTGTCTGCCTGCCTTCCAGACGATACTAGTCAGTGATGTCCATTCTCGACTGAGAATACCAGACGCTCGCTGCCTAATTACCGTCGGAAAAGGGCGAGGATTCCGAGATAAACTCCCCGTGCAAAGAGAGGGGAACAGAGGGTTCCACATCTGCAGCTGAGCGTGTGAGCGCCCTAATGACCCACAAATGCCAGTCGCTCGATAGGTTGACGTCCCTGCATGCGTATCAAATTTCTACAATCTTGCCGATGAACTCCTACTCTTCCTTTATATTCCACACTTTGTGGGAAAAAACGCCAACCGACTATATGGAAGATTAAAGTGCGTGTGTGTGTCTGTGTGCGTATGCGCGCGCGTGTCTCTGCGTGCATATGTTGCATGCATAGGCGGAGACCTGGGCCGAGAATTGGGGGGGACGGAAAGACGCGAGATTTTCAGAAAAATTTCTGACGACGAGCTCAAACATTGGGGGGGACAAATGCATGGGCCGTCCCCCCCAACACTTTCATTGGGGGGGACCGTCCCCCCCTGTCCCCCCTAGGTCTCCGCCACTGGTTGCATGTGTGCGGGTGTGTGTCTGTATGTAGGCCTATATCTGTGTATGCGTGCCGGTTATTTGTGTGTGTGTGTGTGTGTGTGTGTGCGTGCGTAAGGGTGTTTGGGTGCGTGTGTGTGCGTGTGTGTTTGTGTTTGCGTGTATGTGTGCGTGGGTGTGCGCGCATGTGCATGTGTCTGTGTGTGCTTCTTGCATGCGTGTGTCTGTGTTTGTGTGCGTGTGAGTGTATTTGTGTGTGTGCCTGTCCGTGAGGGTGTGTATGTGAGTATGCGCGTGAGCATGTGCGCGTGTATGCATGTGCTTGCGTGTTTGTGTGTTTGTGTGTTTGTGTGTGTGTGTGTGTGTGTGTGTGTGTGTGTGTGTGTGTGTGTGTGTGTGTGTGTGTGTGTGTGTGTGTGTGTGTGTGTGTGTGTGTGTGTGTGTGTGTGTGTGTGTGTGTGTGTGTGTGTGTGTGTGGGTGTGGGTGTGTGTGATGCAGAGACACTATATAGCAGAGACACTACAAAACTGCTGACCTGATAAATATACATTTGCTTGCGTCTCAAGTCAGTTTAAGTCCACTTCTTGAAAAAGTCAAGTCACTTCATGTAGATTTTCGGTGCAGATCGATGCACTATAAGCACGAACAACTCGAATTGGTTTCTCGCGTTAGCCAAAATCGAATAAAACCCGTGCAAAATTATATGCGTTGTAGTAGGCCTAGGCCTACTATGTTTTGACATCAGTTAGTGCTATGCTTTCATCGGTGATCTAACATGTTCCTATCTATTATCTGACTGCAATTTCCTTGCCTAGACCTATCAGAATTTTTACCAGGCTTTTTGAGTTGCTATTTACTACTATTAGCTCAAATCGAAATCGGTTGGAGTATAATTATAGGTATAGCCTAGGTCTGGTTAATCTCTGTTTAACTGCACTAACCTATGTCACAGCGACACTTATTGTTTGTTTGTATGTGCACTTGTTATAGCGCCTCTTCAAGCTCCCTACTAAGAGGCACTCCCGACTAACACTGCATCGGAGTTTTGCTCCCTACTCAGAGGCACTCCCGACTAACACTGCATCGGAGTTTTACGCCGAAGCGCTGAGCAATTGCGAGCGAAAGACTTGCCCAGGGTCCCTACGCGGCGACTTGAGGTGGATTCGAACCAGCAACCCTTCGGCTGCAAGGCGACGAACATACCCACTACACCACCGCGCCCCATGTTATGACGCTGCTCGTGAATAGGATGGGGCCCTGCGCTTGGCTTTCGGGCGACGCTTTAGAAGTCTGAAGATTGCGGCTACTATCAATTAAGCCTACACTGCTACAGCAGAAAAGTAGGGTCTAGGTAGATCTAATTATTTTCTATTTTACTTCGTTAACCTGCACGATAAAAGAAGTTGCATTTTTATTAGATTAACTAATTAATGCTGTGTGTAGCCTTGTGTGTAGCTAGTGAGTGACTGGCTACTTCCAGTGACTTCCTTAAGCCACACACGCAATCTAGAGATAACCCGATGTGATTTGTTTGTTAAAAATTCTGGATAGGTTATACCTGTTTGACGCTAATACTTGAGTATTTTCATTCATCTTGTGCTTTAATTTGTATCTTTTATTACCAATTATCACATCTATATATTGTAACCTAATGACGACATGATGTTTTATGTCCCATTGTGCGTGTGCAATTTAAGTAGCAAAGAAAATACTTACTTACTTAAATATGGCGCTCTAAGAATAGGTGCGGTGACGGTCGTTGTAGAGAAGCACGATAGATCCTTGCTATATAGAATCGTGGGCCTGTTTAATAACTTCCGCTTCCTGTTTACATCGAACGATGAAATGCTTCTAACCATGAGGCATTTTTGTATAAAAGTTATCCGCGCGAATCGTTAAGAATTTTATTCTTGTTTATCTGTTGGCTTGTTAATCGGAAATTGAAAATGCAGTATATTATGTGTAGGCGTGCAGTATTGAAATAAAGTTACAAATTGATCGGCTGAAGCGTTCTAAACTAGCTAGTACATCTATAGGGACGTTAGCGCATTGGATTACACACTGGTATGTATTGATTCATTCATTTCAAGAATTTATATAGCGCCCTTCAAGAAGTCCACTCAAAGGCGCTCCCAGTCCAACCACCGTGAAACAAAAAAGTTGTAAGGAGTCTGTTAAACATGGGTAAACACGCACACTGCATGCCAGTACTCCAATCAGCGCGTTGCATGTTGGGATGCATGTTGCGATGCAGTCGATAGGTCGCTGCGCTCTAATTTATTGCATTCGTTGGCAACCATATTGGGTACTTGTCGGTTAATTCACCTGCAGAATTTTCGTCTGTGTACCTTGTCGGTTAGTTCACCTGCGGAATCTGCCGTATTTTTTACTCACTATTTTTAGTGACGTAATGAAAAGGTGAGATCCGATGAACTTATAGCACGTGTTTATATCATTTCGGACGCCATGAACGCCATGAATTTATAAAAAAATACCTTATTCCAGCTTCCATTTCTCAAGGGTTTTATCATTTATCCGGCATCCATTTAAGATACAATAGAAGTTGGATTCGTGAAAATGTCCTTGCTTAAATTGGAGCCGGATGGATGAGAGTGTCCTTGCTTAAATTGGAGCCGGATGGGTGAAAACGTTTTGCTTAAGCTATAGCCAGATGGATGAAAATCTTCTTGCTTAAATTGGAGCTGGATTGATGAAAACATTCTCGCTTAAATTGGAGCCTGGTTGATGAGAATGTTTTTGCGTATATTGAAGCTGGATTGATGAAAATAACTGTTGGTTGAACAGAGACTGGATTTATGAAAATATCGCTTGATAAATGGAAGCTGGATTAAAGTTTTTTTATATCTTAAAAAGAAGCTGGATTAATGATAAAACGCTTGAGAAATGGAAGCAGGATTAAGATATGTTTATACCTTAAATAGAAGCTGGATGAAGGTATTTCTATATCTGAAATGGAAGCTGGATTAAGGTATTTTTATATGTGAAGTGGAAGCTGGATCAAGGTCAATGTTCCTAATGTGAACAGTTCCTTTTAATGTCTATGTTAAATGCGCACAGCGATTCTATTAAATTTGCGATGTAACCAACAGGTGAATTAATTTTTGCATGTAAGATTGCGTATAATGGGTTTCGGTGTCTGCAGGTGAATTAACCGACAAGTACCCCATATTGTTTGGAGTACGGTCATGCAGTGTGCGTGTTTACCAAAACGTATGTATGTATGTTACTTGTTTTAGCGACCTTCAGAATTACTACTCAGAAACGCTCCAGACTACAACGCGGACACTGAATCGGAGTTTCACGCCGAGGCGCATGAGCAATTGCGAGTGAAGGGCTTGCTCAAGGGCCGTGCCAGGCGGCTTGCGGTGGATTAGAACCTGCAACCCTCCGGCTACAAAGCAACGAACATACCCACTACACCACCGCCCCCCCCCCCCACACACAAACATGATGGTCCCATGATGTCTTGTCGAGTTGCTGATTTGATGCAATGAAAGCATGGTTGAAACTATAACCTCTTCCCTTTCTTATCTGCTTTTTGGCTGTTTGAAAGAAAACAACATGAACAATTGGACCTGGTATGGAGATCAGCGGACCCGAGTTCGAGGCCCGAAGCCCCGTAGGATAGACGTACTTTGTAAGTTGCTGCTAGCGCCGTGTATTGCAGGCTGTTAGTAGTTAAAATTAGTAGTTAAGATTGATGTTAATTAAGATAACTGCATTTTTGTTGAGGTGATAGACAACATTAATTCAATATCAAATTGACATCATTAATTGTGAGTTAAGCTAGTATTTTATGACCAATTAGTCTTCTACTTCACCAGGAATTATCTTCATCAATCAACCAGGGTTTCGAATGATGACACTATCCCTAACCTAATGGCAAAGACTACCTGTTGGTGTATATTGTTTGTCCGGAATTTATAGTAATCTAAATTATTCTCTATTGCATGGGTTGCATGCAAATTGGATTGACGAAAATAATTTTTGCTAAGTAGAAGTCGTGGATGGTAAACGTGTATTCTAGCAGATCCTCATGATGTTTGACCTGACCAAGCCGACGCCTGCCCTTAAACTTCTGCCTCTTTGCACTGACCGACTCTCAAGACTGCAGTAAACTTAGGCACTACCCGGGAGTTTGCTGCCGCTCTACTCCTGTTGATATACATTTATATTGAAACCAGTGTTAGAACTACCAGTAGCTGTGATTACTTGTACTAATTGAATCGGAAATATTAGCGTTCTATTTTGCCCCAATCTGCGGTGGTCATATTTGTTTACTTTCTGTGTATCAGTGACTGATCTGGTGTGCTTGATTATCGATTGATTTACTTGTTTTTTAGACTTGAATGTCTGATATGCGGTGAAAAATGACGTGCCTGCTTTGAAGTCACCTACGAGAAAATGGATTCGGGAACCAAGCCACAGCCAAACGTCTGTCGAATTGTTCCTGTAAGTGAGAATCTAATTAATTTAGCATTGGAGACTTGGATGTCTTCCCATCGACTCTCTCTTAACTCGTTAAAAACTCAGTTTATTTGGCTTGGCATCCGCCAGCAGCTGGCAAGCTAGATATGACAACCATTGCTTCAATTGATGCCTTTCCTGATTTTGTCTTCTCGACCAGGGTCTGTGACCTTGGTGTTACTGTGGACCAAGAGCTCCCTTTTGCTCCACACGTTCACTAGCTCAGCAGCCGTGCCTGTTATTATCAACTGCGTCAACTACGCACTTTTGCTCGCTTGCTGAGTCGCTTACTCCTACTGCTGCTGCAACCCTTATGATGCCTTATCCATTTTTTAACCACCAGACTTGACTACTGCTGCTGTCTATGCTGGCCTGCCAATTGCTTGTCTGAATTGCCTTGATCACGTCCTTCCCTCTGCAGCCCACCTTATTGGTCGCATACCCAAATTCAGCCACATCTCTAGCTCTATGCGTGACGTTATCCACTGGCTCCCACTCAAGCAGTGAATTGAGTATAGGATATCTACTCTAGTCTGGTGCTGCCTGCTAGGCCTTGCTCCTGCCTACCTTTTTGATCTCTGTAGTCCTACTCTTGGTTCTCGCCATTTCCGCTCTCTTCACTTCGACTGAGCAAAGTCTGCTCTCAGGACTCCTTTTGCTCATACTTCCACTATGCGGAACCATGCTTTCTCGGGGGAATAGTCTTCCTCTGAGACTGACACGAGTTCTGCTCCTTTTCTAAAAATCCTTCTGGGTCATTCCATGTCAGATCAACCAGACCTTCCCACCTTCAACTTTAGATTTTGCTGAAAATTTTATAATCTGTTTGCCCAACAATTCTGATCTCAAATACAAAATTTTATTAAAATATTTCAAAATTTGACCGAGATATGTCGTTTTAAAGTGAGGTGGGGTAGGCAAAAATTTGCTTTCGATTTCGCGAAATGTTCTCTGTGGCAATATTCAACATGAAGTATCTCGAGAAGTAGTGCAGGTAGAGGCATGAAGTTTTCACTGCTGTATTCAGCAAGTTGGTGGTGACACAATGAGCTTATAATACTGACTGTGTCTTGTGTAGGGACTCTACACGACAGCTGCCAATATGCCATCTCAGGACTCGCAAACTGCATTTTCTTGAATTTGCCTGACCCATATGAGAAAATATAGATGCAAGAAATATATAATCTGTCCATATTCTGATTTAGCTAGTAATTGACTCCTACTGGATGTACTTTGTTGTGGTATTTGATTGAAAATATTTTCATACTGACATGCCAATCTTTGTCGAACTGACGAATGGGGGTCAACTTCACCAGGCGATATTGGGAAAATGGACAACTGGAATTTATCTTACATAAGTATTCTGGTGATATAAAAATTGTAGTGGTGCTCAGAAGCATTCAGTCCACTGTGTCTTTAATATCTAATGCCATTGATGCTCTCTTATCATGGATGGCATCTAAGGCCAAAAAAATGATGTTGTGTTTCCGGTAACAGAGCTCTAAAAAATTGGGTAGGTAGGTCGAAAAATATTTGTATTTTGGTAAAATATTTTTATACAGTGAGAATCCGAAAAATTATACCCCACTACTCTTTTTTGCATAAAGGTACTCGCTGCAACAAAGTAGGCCTACGTGTTCTAAGCAAGTATAAACTGCCTATTTCCCGACTGTCTGCACCTAAAATTGCTCTAGAAATCAATTCTATTAATTTCATATTGTTGACATCTTTTCTGGTAAGATAAAGTGGGAAGGGAAGAAGAAGATGAGTGCGAACAGAACATCACTGGTAGGGGTCATTCTAAACTGGGCGAGCCAGTGACTAGTTACACCTATAGGTTGCTAGATTTATTTTTCCTAGTCACCGTTAGAGGTGGCTTAAGTGAGAATGATAAGGCTAGAGGTTTCTCAAGACTGGCAGCCAGGAAGTAGTTAGGCAGGCGTGAAACTCTTGTCACTGTAAATTAAAAAAATTCCATAAAATTTTCCGAATTGCGGCAATAAAAGTGAGTCGGTCGGGTTACTGGAAACACAACTTTTTGGCCTAAGATCCAACTCTATACGGAAGGCAATGTCACCGTATTATGTAAAAAAAGTTTTTAAAAAAATTTAAAAAAAAATTATTTATAAACAAATTTCACAAAATTATTTGAGTCGCGGCAATGAAAGAGGGTCGGTCGGGTTACCGAAAACACCACAATAATTTTTTTGCTTAATCGTTTGCTGCTAAATCCCTCTAAAACTCAGTTCATCTGGTTTGGTACTCGCAGGGAATTGGCGTCCATTGACCTGCACTTAATAACAGCAACTTTCCCTCATCTCGTTCTCTCTCACAGTGCGAGACCTTGGCATTACCTTGTATCAAGAGCTCAATTTCTCAAAGCATATCAATTTGGTAACTCGTAGTTGCTACTACCAGCTTCGACAACTCCAAGTTGTCTCAAGATCCCTGTTTCATACTGCTACTATGTCTCTTGTGCATGCCTTTGTCACTAGCAGAATTGATTACTGCAGTTCGGTACTTCTTGGTCTGCCACTTGGACTAATTTGGCGCCTTGAACAAGGTCTTCGTTCGGCTGCTCGCCTCATTTGCCACATTCCTGAATATGCCCCCGTCTCTGCTTATATGCGTGACGTTCTTCACTGGCTACCTGTTTCACAGCGCATATCCTACCGAGTTGCTGCACTTGTTTGGCGATGCCATCTTTCTTGTGCTCCATCATAGTCTAGTACTATTTTAGCTGTGGCTGGGCTGGGAGCGCCTCTCAGTAGTTTTCATGAAGAGGTGCTTTATAAATTCTCGAAATGAATGAATGACTGAATGACACAGTAGTGAAGGTTTGGAGTGAAAAGCTAAAAAACTAAGGAAATGCATCCCGGTCAAACAGAAAGACGGACACAAAAGAAATCTATAAGAAAGGATGTGGTTATGTATGTGACTTTGTCCAGAATGCACGCTCACAGTTTTAGCGCATATATCTATGTAGCTGTCAGGAATGGAGGGTGAGGGAGGAAAGGAGAGGGAGGGAGCTTGAGGAAGAGGGAGGGGAGGGAGGGATGCAGAGAGGCAGGGGAGTGGAGGTAGAAAGGGACAGAGAAAGGGAGGGAGGCAGGGAGGGAGGGTTGGACAGTCTCTTCAGCCACAGCAAGACGTGGCCGGGTACAGTTAGTGAGTAATAGTTCAAATTGTAAAGTTTTACTAATATTGTCAGAGTCTACTCATATGACTAATAATGTTTTGAAAATTGTATGGTATCTAGCATGCTACCTGAGTTATTAACAATAAAATGCCTCAGAATTATGTCGTTCGCACGCTGTCACTACCCGCCCCACTATAAAAGTGGTCATATCTCGAAGACCATAAAACATTTTGAGCTAATAATTTGAATAGCTTCCTATGATATGTTGGTTTACAAACTGACCAAATATCAAATTCTGAAATGGTGTGTTGGTGACCATTGGTTGATTTGACATGGAATGACCCATATTCAAAAAACCTCACGCATGCCAAATCAAAGAAAGGTATAGTTGCTAACCATAGTTGCTCCCAGTATGGAACAGTATGACTGTATCGGTGACTGATCTGGTGTGCTCATTTACCGATTGATTTTACTTGATTTTGACTTGAAGGTCTGAATTGCGGTGAAAAATGACGTGCCCGCTTTCTGCTCACCTACCGAGATATAAGCTTCTGGAGCCGAGCAACAGCCAAAATCTGTCAACTTATTTCAGTAAGTGAGAATCTCATGAAAGGTCTGATATGCGGTGAAAAATGATGTGCCCGCTTTCTGCTCAATTACCGAGATATGGGCTTCGGAAGCCGAGCAACAGCCAAAATCTGTCGAATTGTTCTCTGTAAGTGAGAATCTCATCGAGGACTTCGATGTCGTCCAATCGACTCCGCCTCAACTCTTCAAAACTCAATTCATTTGGCTTGGCACCCTTTTGTCAGCTGCTCTGGGCCTGCTCAACTATTTCTTTTACTGAGCTATCTAGGATTATGTCAAAGCAGTTAAATGGTGATGTAAATTAGCTGAATCCTTGAAAGTAAGGAAAAAATGTAAGGGATTTCAGAAGTAATAAATTACATAAAATAATTATGGACGGTAAATGAATAAATGAGGTTACATAGGGAAAGAAAAATGTCTTTTTCCGTTGTACATACACCGCTTATTCAAGGCAACAGCTCGTAGCTAAAAAATTTAAACCAAAACATACTCTTTGCTTCTTACCAAGAAAAGCAGATTTCCAAGAAAAGCAGATTTTAAAATTGATTGGTCTCACACTGCAATGGCAATGCCAATAACATAATATTTTAATCATATAATAAATGTATGTAATAGGACTTGTAGGAATTAATCTGTTGCCGTACTTATTAAAACATTTGGCGTCTATCATATTTTAAAAAGTAAAAAAAAATAAGAGTTGGAAGACTAAATCATAAAAAAATTCTCGATAATAACAGTGAAGTCTAATTGCAATTAATTCTTAAATGTATTGTCGATGTGTGCACTAAACAGTAAGCAATAAATGTCGTCTATTGAATGAAAAAATCAGCAATGACTAAATAATATAGCTTACAGTGGTTAATGTTTAAGCATAATTATGGATTTAAATTGTTATTTAGTAACATTGTATTGATGGAAAAATATTGGAAATTTTCCGGAAAAATATGAATTTTTCCGGACAATTGTTTTCCTCACGGCACTATTTGTATTGCACTTTTTTATGGGGGCCACTCAGAGGCGCTCCAAACCTCAGCACGGCCAAATAACATGGTCTTAAGGTGAGAGAGGAATGACTGTGATGGAGTTCTAGGATGGTGGTGTAGCGTTTATGAGAGACCGTTCCGGATCAAGGGGCCAACTGTTCTGGGCAGTGAAGGTGTGAGAAAATGAGAAAGCAAACCTTGTTCAGGCGAGCAAAGGATGTGTTCAAATGAGAAGCACTAAGAGCATGGTTACAGGGGGTGCTATGATATTATTATTATTATTATTATTACATGAATTTGTTACGCGCGCAAGGTCACACCAAAGTGTGAATCTGAGGTGCGGATAGTTAGCCGCCAGAGGAAGATGCAGTGCTTGAAAGCCAAAGAGAAATAGTGAGTTTTGAGCCGTTTTTTGAAAGTAGGGAGTGAATTTGAGCAACGAGAGTGGAAGTAGATGCCATTCTTTGGGATCAGAGGCATGGAATGCATGTGAGCTTATAAGAGTTCTGCATCGAGGCTCAGCTAAAAGACCCATGCTTGATGATCGCAGGCAACGAGGAGGAATGTAAGGAGTAAGCAGTGACTGAAGGTAGGGAGGAGTTCCGGTAGAGAAGGATTTGTAGGTTAAACAGGCCAGTTTAAATTTAATCCTGAACTCAACAGGAAGCCAATGCAGCTGATGAAGTAAAACTGAAGAACTTGATCGAAGTTGGACACGCAGCGCAACCCGAGCTAAGGAATTTTTGATGCGTTGCAGCCTATAGTCTGAAATGCCAAAAAAATCGCATTAGCATAATCAAGGCGAGAGGAAACAAGGGAGCAAGCTAAAGTCTTCGACATATCATGATAGGCCGGAGCCTAGACCTAGTAGGCAGTGCCAAACTAGTGCAGCGATCCTATACTTGATTTGCTGCTTGAGAGGAGTCAATGGAGAACATAACAAGTCTAATATAGCTGAAGATGTGGCTGAATATTACATGCTTATATAAAATACAGGATGGGCTGTAAAAAAGTAATTCATACGGATTTTTGCTGATATATTGGCCAAAAGCACTAATTTCTAAAGAATGTTTATGGGCTTAAAGGTAATTCAGATTGATGTTTAATGGCTAAATTTCACCAAAATATTTAAAACAGAACAAGGCTTATAGCAATTTTAGTAAGACCATCCACTGTTTTATGAGATCCAAAAACATAATGCAACAAAAAGGATTTCATTAAGTCACATCTCAAATATTTGTTATCAAATAACCTTGATTTTGCCAGACAATCATTATTATTATTTTGTAAAGAAACAGGGTACCAGCGTAGTTGCATGCAACTGTGAAGTCACTTAGCAAGATGACAATCAAGTTGATAAATTATAAAGAATCTGTCAGATTAATAATTTTGTTGTTAACGTAATGATACTCAAAATTCTTAAAATTGAACATGGCCAAGGTGTCGATGTCAGACAAAATGCGTAATCAGACACTTCACGAGCATGGTTTTGAGTTAAAGCCATCGGCTAATTGTCGCTTTGTCTACTCTGATAAACAGTGAAAGTTGAGTAGGCTTATGCAATTGATAAAAGGGAATTGGCTCATTGTCATGTGTCCTGGTTTCATTGAGAAAAATCAATGGCCCTAATATCAGGATTTGAACTCGATGGTTTGATTATCACGTGGGGTAGCTATGCCGGAGAAATACCACAATCTCTGGCAAAAACCAATAGCGACAAGATAATTGAAGTTCTCATTGGAGTTGGTATGGCAGGGTTTACTTCTGGAACCCATCAACAAGGCCTTCAATGACTTTACATAGAAACACAGGGCAAGTGTGGGCACTGGTGGTGGAAACATTGAACACAACTTGTAAAACAGCATAAAGTTTCCATGATAAAATTCATTTGAGATGTAACTTAATAAAATCTCTCCACATTACTTTTTGTTGCGTTGCGTTTTTGGATCGTCAAAAACAGTGGTTGGTCTCACTAAAAGGGCTATAACTTTTGTTCTGTGTGATATATTTTTTGTGAAATTTGGCCATTGTACATAAATAAATATGAATTGTCTTTAACCCTGTAAAATTTTATTTAAAAGTCCATGTATTTGGCCAAAAGATTAGCAAAATCCTTAGCGTATTACTTTTTATGGCCAACCCTAATAATAATAATAACGACAATTTATATGGCGCCGTAACGCAGACATACCGCTACAAGGGCGCCTCACAAACGGCCAACTGCGGGATACGTCTTAGCAAACCCTGTATAAGTTTGTGTAACGGAATTGAATTAATTAATGGATATTATGCTATAAAAAGTTATATTCATTATCTGCTCTGTTCTCAACTTGATAAACTTTTCTTTTCTTCATTGATAAGACATCATCTTTTTAAAGCATTATTCTTACACCTCCTCTGAACAATTGCATTTGATGTTCCTTGTTAAATAAATCCAGCAATTATTAGCTTCTTATTGGACGAAGCATGTTATTTTTGATTTGTTCAAATCTTTTTGCCATTGCAGGAGCCGTAGTGACCTTTGAGCCATCAATGACGTGGAGGAGGTCATCGTGGTCTGTTGCAACGGAACCTTACACACACACTCGGAATTCTTTGATCATGCCGTCTTCGTGGTGGCACCTCTGCCGGGTTGTTGAGTCAACTGTTCTCTCTTGAGTGATTATGCCTCTTCGGCCTGGTGGGGTCTCTCAAAGGCAAAGAACCAGGAAAGACTCGAGAGACTTGTGAAAAAAAATAAATAACACTGGATACCTTCCATCCTAACATCGCCGGGGTGGATCAGCTGGTGCGTTGTGCTGGTGCTAATCTACTGGAGGTTGTGCTAATGAACAAGTGCCTCGTTCTGCACAATTATGTTCCGTCCAAAACGTATTCGACATTATCTGTGACCGTGCTTTCATGAATTCACCTTGCCGGCCAGGAACAATGAAAATTTCTTATGCGGGATGCTTTACGGTGTCCTTAGCTGAACAATCATTTTCTATTGCTGTAGACCTAGATCTTAAATCTTGTAAAGCAACTCCTTGTCTACCAAAGATGCTTATTTTTTCATTGTCCTGACTCGACTGGATTTTGTATCTTGTTGTGTTTATGTCAATGTGTGTCTTGAATAAAGTAGTTGTAGTAGTAGTATTACACAGTTTGTCTGTCACTGGCAACGAAGTTTAACTATGAGGTGCTTTACTCTTTACAAAATCTCATCACAGAAAAAATGTTTATTAACGTGAACTGAGTCTGAAATGTGATATTGATGTCATAGGACACAGAACTGTTGTTTACACAGTTAGATATTTGCTCGTCTTCCTATTTTTTCAGCATATTGCATTGTGGATATGTATCTTGGAGACAAGATAACTTTGGTGTCAAATCACAGCATTATCAGTATGTCAATCATTCAGAATTTATATTATGCTCCTTCAAGATCACTACTCAGAGGCGCTCCCAGCCGAGACCTTAAAAGTGAAAAAGTCTGGAAAAGTTTGTGAAATTGAGAATAGTTTGGCAGGTGTCACATAGGCGAGGGAAGCCCATTATGCTGATGATGCTCTGCTTTGTCACCAAGGGAAGAGTCCATCGAATGCTCTTTTCTTGTTCAGGCGAGTCCATCAAATGCTCTCTTCTGTGCCTGCATGGTTCTGCTTCAACAGTCTGGACATGGGCCTGATCCTCATTCAACTTGAACTTTAATAACCTTAGCCTAATCCAAACCTCTAGTCTGCATCAAACACGTTTGGCTCATGCCAAATGACAGCACACCTCCCATTGTCAGTCTAGCTTTGCTTTGCAGGCACTGTTCCTCCATGCTATGAAGACTTAAAACACTTGGGGCCACTTAAACCTTTGCAAATCGTGTTTTTATCACTTCAAGCTAATGCATCACATGACGACTGCTCTTCCCAGACATGTCAAAACCAAAGCCCGATTTCTTGTCTGCTCTTGCCTTGATTATGCCAACTTAAACCTATCAGGTTTCGTTACTAATAGGGTGTGGAATTGACTACCATTATTTATCTGTTGCTTGAATTTCTGTTATCTTTCAAGAAGTGTCTGGTAACTCCCATTTCTCACTGACCTTCAGTCATCTGGATATATAACTGCAACAGCAGCATCCAATTTGAATTGTTGATTGTGTGCAGAAAAAAATGTTTGTACTAACAATTGTTCTCGTGGAAAATAAAAATGTTTTATCAATCATATAGTAGCAACTACTGTGATATATCACTTTGTTCTAATGTTGCACAGTTTCAGGTGTGCCTTTATGTAGCTGTATAGCTGTTATTTGTATTGGTCTTACCTGCAGTCTGGATTTAAGAAGAAAACTGGTTATGTAATTTATATTGTTGGATATATTTATCTAGCATGCATGTTTTGCATATAAGTCAGTTACTTATAGGAACAATATAGGTTTCATATGGAACGCAAATGGATAAATCATCTGTAATCTATCTAGCATACATGTGTTGAAGATAAGTCAGTTATATGTAGGAACAATATAGGTTTCATATGGAACGCATATGGATAAATCATCTGTAATCTGTCTAGCATACATGTGTTGAAGATAAGTCAGTTACATGTAGGAACACTAGAGATTTCATATGGAACGCAGATGGATAAATCATCTGTAATCTATATAGCGTACATGTGTTGAAGATAAGTCAGTTACTTATATGAACAATATATTTTTCATACGGAACGCAGATGGATAAATCATCTGTAATCTATCTAGCCTACATGTGTTGAAGATAAGTCAGTTACTTATAGGAACAATATAGGTTTCATATGGAACGCAAATGGATAAATCATCTGTAATCTATCTAGCACACATGTGTTGAAGATAAGTCAGTTACTTATAGGAACAATATAGGTTTCATATGGAACGCAAATGGATAAATCATCTGTAATCTATCTAGCACACATGTGTTGAAGATAAGTCAGTTACATATAGGAACAATATAGGTTTCATATGGAACGCAGATGGATAAATCATCTGTAATCTATATAGCATACATGTGTTGAAGATAAGTCACTTACATGTAGGAACAATATAGGTTTCATATGGAACGCAAATGGATAAATCATCTGTAATCTATCTAGCACACATGTGTTGAAGATAAGTCAGTTACATATAGGAACAATATAGGTTTCATATGGAACGCAGATGGATAAATCATCTGTAATCTATATAGCATACATGTGTTGAAGATAAGTCAGTTACATATAGGAACAATATAGATTTCATATGGAACGCATATTGATGAAGCATATGTTATCTATACGGAAAACATATGGTATAGATATCCTTGTGCCATATTGAATGCGTATTGATTATATATGAGGCCCTTATGGTTTTGTCATATGAAAAAGATATGGGCTGTCGGGTGCAAACCACACGAATTTAGAGATCTTTACCATATGACGTCCAATATGACACCCATATGGGCTCAATATGACAATGTTGTCAGGGACGTTACACACTATAGGCAATGGCCCATAATACAGGCAATCGTTCATTTTGGCGTGGAAGTGGACGTGCTCTCTCCCCCCCCCCCATCAGTTCGGCAGTCTTTTACAAAAGTAGTCTGTGATTGTGATGACTAAGAAAAAAATTTCATGGAGAAAATGGTATGGTTTTTCTGGGAAATGGACTTTTTGCCCAAAATTTTGGCGAATGACTAAAAAAGTCATCAGATTTTCCGGCGACTAAAGATGAAATTTTTCCAAGCCCAACACCGAAAATTTTGCCCCCCCGCCCCAGTAGAGGCGCTAAAGAGCTAGGTGGGCTAAACCCCCTAAAAAGGCCATCCATTTTTTCCCATGTAAAAATTAAATTTTTGCACGATTAACCCGGCCTTTAGCCCCCCCAGAATTTAACCTAACGCCGCCTGAGAAATATAATGCTCTATCATGAATTTTTGAAAAAATCGAGTTTGGTATCAATTTCATCAGTGGAGCATTTGCTCTATCATTGGACAAAAAAGCTAGCTGATCGAAGCGGTCGTTTCTTAGTTATAAGTCAGTATTTAAATGCTCTATCATGCGAAACTGTTTCCAATCTAGACTTTGTTAGTATTATAATGCTTTATCATTGGCATCCAATCACAAGGCTGGATTCGTCATGTTACAGCAAACGTTACTGAATTATAGTTGTCAGTTGTTATAATGCTCTATCATTGGCATCCAATCACAAGGCTGGATTCGTCATGTTACAGCAAAACGTTACTGAAAAGTTGTCATTGGCAAAATGCTTCATCATTGAACTTCGGCCGTGCTGAGTTATAGAAAAGAAATACTGGATTGTGAAGATTATATAGTGCAGACTTATCATGAATGGGCTTGTATTATATTATCCAAGATGAAGCAATATGATTCTGAATTAACCCCTTTAGCGTGCAGCCCGAGTTAACTCGGGCTTGGATGATAATTAGCACTAAGTACCGTAGCCTATGCGTGGACCTCGTACAAACGCGGGGTAATGTCAGAAGACAATAGCTTTGTTCAGAGGGAGTCACAGTGCATGCTGTTGTACATTGGGGGTCAGAATAACAGGTCGCAAAGGTGGGCTGTCTATGAAGGAATAATGTGTCCAAGCTTACTAGGCGAAGTAGGTGGTGGTAGCTGAATTTCATAACAGCTACAGGGAGCACAATGGCAAGTAACAGTGGGGATGGAGAGAAAACTGGGTTACAAATTTTTGCCTCCTTTTGTGTGGTGTGACCTAGACCCTTTACCGCGTGTGTGCTTACCATTTACTCAATCATCTAGGCGTAAGGCTGGCGTAATTTCTAGGCAGGATCCGTGGAATGCTTCAACTTATGGGCCTATGTTTATCGCCGAAGACGTTCAATATTATTGGCAGACGAAATCGATAAATTGAAAGCCCCGGAATTTTTTAGCACCCACCCCAATTTTTTTTAGCGAATATATATAATTGTAAAGGACATTCTAAATTGAAAATGACACATTTATTATCGGGTGACTACGGTTGTCCCGGAATGGCAAAATAAAAGTTGGCAGCCTTAGCGCCCATGTTTTCTGTAAAAATTATCTGCAAATACATGCACAATAGCCTAATTATGATTGTCGCAATAAGTAATTATCAATACGCGACAAATAATAATGGGCATTGGACAATACGTTACAAAACTATGATACAAAACTATGATACCAAACTATGATAGAGCAATATAATACTCGGGACGTTATTAAATAAACGCTGCTGCATGTATAACTTAGAGCATTATAACAACTACGTGTGTTTCGTCGTTTGGAATTATATTGCTCTAACATGCATTTTTGCACTTTTTTGTTATTTTCTATATTTTTTCACTTGTTTTCATGAAAATAAACATTATTTTTGTATGTAAGTAACCAGCGGGTACCTAGAAATGATGATATTATCCTTCAAAAGAATCTAGTTTAGAATTCTTGGCTTAAAACAGTGCCAAAACTTTGAAGTCGTTTTTCTCGGTTTCGCAAAAATTTATGATAGAGCATTATAATTCTAGGGCGACGCTAAAGGTACGCAGGAGATTCGCCAGAGAGTATATCGGGTACGAAAAATGACCATTTTTCAAAGCTTATACCGGTAACCAAATGACTAAAAAAGGTCATCAGGAATTTTTACGACTTAAATGAAAAAATATTTCTTGAGATTTTTGTTGATGACTAAAAAAAGGTCGTCAGAAATTTCGGCGACGGAAAACGGAAAATTTTCTCCCGCAAATTCAGCCCCCCCTAAACTGTAATCCTGGTGCCGCCGCTTCCCCCCTTCGAAACGTTCTGGATCCGCCACTGCTTGACCTTAACCTTGACTTTTGACGTCATTACGCCAGTCCCATGCGCCCTATACTAGTCGGATTGTTAGATTCGACGAAGACCTTGACACTCAGAATAAGTAAAACAGAATTCAGCATACACGTTTGTTGATTTTTATTTTCATATTCACACAGAACTTCAAATGCTGACAGGTTTGAATGTACTGCGACGAGTGCCAAGCACGCACCACATCTCAATGCGGTGGCGACTCTAGCATAACTTTCATAGCTTGACACTCAGAATAAGTAAAACAGAATTCAGCACACACGTTGTTGATTTTAATTTTCAAATGTGAAAATTGAAATTCTAATGTTTTTTGTTAGATTCGTGATGTTCAGAAACTGCGTGCAAAGTGTCGCTACCGCGAAGATATTGAATAAATGAAGTCATGAAAGACACGACAACCAATTCAATTGGTCATTCATTTTTGTGCAGCCTGGCGATAGAGGGGATTACAAATGCAGCGGTGAAGGATGGAACAAGACAGTTCAGCTCAGCTGATGACTTTAGATGATCACTAAGTGCTCACAAAATGTGAAACTCCTTAAAATATATTATTATCACTCTGCTATACGTTGAACGAAAACATAAACGAAAACTCTTGGTAGCCTATTTGGGTGATTCGTGTGATGAAATAGTAGCTCTCAATTATACATCACAGCATTTATCCCGTAAAAATAATAGGCCTACTCCTAGAACTATAATCTTATGGTATTGGATGAATCTCTCGGACAAAATAACCTTCATTTGCATTCTGCCCTTAGTCAGCTGCACAATTTTGCAATAGGCTACATAATTATTATGACTATTATTGACTAACCCAGATAGTTGGCAAACTTGAAGGCCCTAGACAGATATTGCGGACTCTTGAAGTTGTTTGCTAAGGTCATAGTACGACATAGCATATTAAGCTTTGATATTATTAGGCCTATGCGATAACAAAAGTACTTAATTCTCGTAGCCTTCTTATGATTTACAACGCCCTTGAGTAGGCGTTTAAGAAACCGAAAGCGTGATCCAATAACATGTCGTCTAACATCGAGCGCGAAGTCATATGTAGGCTAGGCCTAATCTACAAGTCAAAGTCCATTAGACACAGGTAGATGTAGAAGTACCAGGTAAATAATTCTTTAGGCCATTAGGCCTACTAGAACAGGATTCAATTGACAACGAACCGATTTGACGTTGCCAGGCCTCTTTCACCCTACTGCGATATATTTTCAAAATATGCATGGCCTTTGGTATTTTAGATGTGTCTCTCTAACAAGGGCCGATTTGGCCTAGCAGGATTGATAAGGGGAAATAGAAATTTCGCTGGAAGCTGAATTACAGTTTCATATGTTTAGGTACTTTTTCTTCGCTTGATCGCTTGTTTAACAGCAGCTTCATCGTTCGTGCATAGTTTCCATTGTAATCGGCTCGAAACGTAAGTCTCGATTACAATAAGTATAGAAAACTGAATTTGATGATGGTGGGGTGGGTGATTGCTTTTGCTAGATCTCGTCGACGGTCGCTAAAAACAACGCGGCGGTCCAGACCGGTTCCGCATGTCCGTCTCTCTGTCTTTCTAACTGGTTCACTGTATGAGTTTGTATGTGGACTTGTCATAGCGACCCTTCAAACTCTCTACTCAGAGGCGCTCCCGACTGCAGTGCGAAAACTGCATCGGAGTCTCCGCCGAAGCGCTGAGCAATTGCGAGTGAAGAACTTGCCTAAGGTCCCTATACGCGGTAACTTGAGGTGGATTCGAACCAGCAACCCTCCGGCTGCAAGGTGACGAACATAGGCCCACCCACTAAACCACCGAGCCCCACAATGAATGTGTGTGCTCATCCAAAAAGGCCCAGACCGTGTGGCTTGTGATTTCAATCAAATATCCATCTGACATCAAAATACGTGCATGTATACTTTGTATAGTACGGATATAAATGCAGACCAAAAAGCTTATCGAATGTCAAGTAGGCTAGATATTTTAAATAAGATCTACCGAGAAACTCTCGACGCCAATAAAACTAATGATTGACAGTCTTATTATCCTAAAAATATTCGGGGACCAGATATTTCTATCAGCTGTTGATTAATGCAAGCAGTCACTTGAAATTGACATCAGATGTGCTTAATAAAATCAAGTGGCAGTGTGAAGACATGACGCATAATCTATCGCTTAATTTATCGCGTAATTTATCGGTTTATCGCTCAAGTGAAATTATAATGCTTCATGTCTTCACACTGCCACTTGGTTTTATGAAACACATCAGTTTCTGATGTCAATATCAAGTGACTGCTTGCATTAGTCAACAGCTGATAGAAAACTTTCGACAAGTTTTAAATAACTCCAAATCACGTTTCAAAAGCGTTGTGTAGGCTAAGTGGCCAGCCTTTGCAATGTCTTATCTGAACACGACGTAAGCCTACGACACTTAATAAATTTGAACATAACTTCAGTTTTGACTGATCGATTGACTATCCGTAGGATTGTTCTAAGGCAGTGGTTCCCAACCTTTTTTGACTTGAGGGCCACTTTTTCTAAGTTGGAGGACACGAGGGCCACTTTTTCGTAGTTGAAGGAAATTGGGGGGCCACAAGGTTAAAATTGTATTAACTAAAAACGTATAAAATTGTTATAATTGATCCAAAATATAAGGTTTGATGTAATTTATCGACGTTAAAATAAAATAATTTGTAGTAGAAAATAATCATCTGTTCTATCCTGTCCAAATTGTTAATTTTTTCATATATTTTCGATATTTCTTTGAGAAATGAGGTCCATTTTCTTAGGTCTGACGGGCCATTTTCCACTTTTAGCCCGCGGGCCACGGGTTGGGAACCGCTGTTCTAAGGTCCTCAGTCAGTAGTTGGTACTTGGCGATTGTTGCTCAGCGTTGAAGGTGCTTAATGCCTTGCTGAAAATACTTCATTTAAAAGTAAGTAACGATTTAATAATAAACGTCCTAACATTATATTTGCAATGTGTTACAGTGAAAGCGATTGATGCACTGCTCACTGGGTCGATGAGAGGAAAGCAGAGGCAGATGCCCAGGACCATGCGGCTTTTAGGGGCCTGGGCTAGGTAATAATATATAAAACAACTTAATGCCTTTTAACTATAATAAATTAACCAAATCAGTTTAAATTTCAAATTAACTACTGCGTGTAGTCATATTTTATTTATCAACATAAAATTGCAGGTAAAATTGGCAAGGGTTTCAATAAAAAAAAGATTGATTGATTGAGGTCGTATATACTTACACTTTTCCGCTTCAATTCGTTTACAAAATACTTGTTTCTAATTAAGCCTTAAGATAGTTCTGGGGTTCTTGGCTCCTTTGCCTATGGGTAAGGAATTTCTCTCAGTAGCCCTGGTTACCCACGTAGATGCACGTGAGGTAACGGTATCTGCTTGCTCACGAGTGCTTTTTCAAGTTTCTAAAACTTCTTAGTTGAGATTTGTCGTCGTCTAATATCAGTCGTGTGTGCCGAGCCTCCCCTCACTAGTCGCCAAACACCTTCTTATATACTGACTCTCGCTGCCTTAATGGCCTTGGCAGCCGGCATTACCTCTGTCTCCGCCTAACCGTCCTTGTCTGATCCCCAGCATCGGGTCGTCGGCCCTCTCCGTCACTTCACAAGGCGCCCCGTGGGGTCGTTTGGGTCCTTCACGGAGGCGTTGATAGGTTTTTGCCCGATGCTCGTGGACACGCCTCAAGATGCTGTGCCTGCTGACGGTGGACTCTGTGACCCTTTGGCCTCTAAATTCTGTTACCGTGACATTACTCCCTCCTCAAAGACGGAGTCGTGGGTCGTCGATCCATTGACGACGTCTTCCTCAGCAACACTCGTCCGGTCGACAGCATCGCAGAACATGAAACTCAATACAAACGGTATGTGAACAATGTGTATACGTAGGCAGGGTAGGCTCCCCTCCGTGACTGGTCTCCTTCTAACTTTTTCGCCAAATCCGGGACAAGACGTTGTATGCAAGGTCTGGGAAATATATATAAAAAGCATGAAGCTATTTCCGGCGGGCTTCCTCCCAAAGAGCATGGTTTGGAATTCATAAAGACGTGAACTACAGACAAATGCAGTAACACGTCGAGATACTTCCAAAAGTCGCTCTTTGTATCCAAACAGCTAATGAAAGTTGCCCGACTCACCTTCTGCAAGACGTCTCCGATACCCGGAGTTTGAAAACAGTCCCCTAGGGAGTAGGCTGGAGCTTATTTTTTTATTTGCGAAATATGATCTTCGTACCCCCTCAGTTTTTTTCTGTATATGAAATAAAAATTCTGGCAAAATATCAGCACAATTGAACAATACTTAGGGGTAGCTCAATGATGGTGAAGTTTCTGATACCAGAGCTGTGGCAGCCTTTATATTTCGGATACTACTGAAACTAGCGTTTTATTTCTTAATTGATCCTCATGATAAATAAATAACCAAATCTTATTTGCTAAGTAGGCTAAATTGAAACATTCTCCAATCATACACTCACTTAGATCACATTGTTTTGCTGACAAGACACAATTTCCACGAATTCATATTACATACATGTTCAGACTTGTTTACTCTTTGGACTGACTAATCAGTGACTGTGCTTAGTAAGCATTGTAAGCAACACTGATGCAGCAGTAGCTGCAGTATGTTTGTTTAACAGATGATGATGAAAAGAAGATAAAGAAAAGAAGATGATGAAAAAGATGATGAAAAAGAAGATGATGAAAAGATGGAAACAGAGGCCAATGCAAGTGAGGGGGCTATTGGAGGCATCCCATTTAAGACACCGAAAAGAAAGAAGGGGGCGAAAAACTGTCATTACTCCAGAACTCGCAGCATCTCTCGATCAAACCAAAGTGTCCGACTGTAAGGCCGTTTTTGTTATTGCGGAAACTGCAAGAAGCTTGGGACAGAACATTGATGAACTTGCTTTAAACAGAGACTCAATTCGCCGACATAGAGTAGAACACCGAGCTCAGAGATCAGTAAATATAAAAACACAGTTTCAAGGTAACACTCCACTTGTTGTTTACTGGGACGGCAAGCTGAACCCTTATCTTACTGGAAAAGAGAAGGTCAATCGCCTGTCAGTATTGGTTTCAGGGAAAGGACTTTCTCAGCTACTCACAGTTGACAAGCTTCCACCTGGAACAGGCGAGACTCAGGCTGCTGCTGTCTTTGGAGCCATTGAAGACTGGGGCATAGCCGACAGCATCCGAGCTATGTGTTCTGATACGACCAGCTCAAACACTGGTCGGATCGCTGGTGCCTGTGTCCTCCAAGAGAAGAAGCTTCAGAAGGAGCTCTTGTCACTGGCTTGCAGGCATCACATTATGTGTTCAAAGTGTTGTGGGCCCCAAATCTTCTCCGCAGGTTGCACTCTTCAAACGCTTCCAGGAATATTGGGGACTCATAGACATGGCCAAGTATGAAACAGGAGTTTCAGCTCATGACGTGGAAGCTCTAGTGGAAGACATAAAGCAAGACACAATCGACTATGCCAACAAGCAGCTTCAACAGAGTCATCCAAGAAATGATTATAAAGAAGTCTGGGGACTTGCAATTGTCTTTCTTGGTGCTGCTCCAGCCACAGGAATGCGATTCATGTCACCCGGAGCAATGCACCATGCCCGATGGATGTCCAAAGTCGTATACAGTCTCAAAATCTGGATCTTCAAGGCTCAATTCAAACTGACTCCTGCAGAAGAGAGAGGATTATGGGATGTATGTGTGTTCGCAGTACGTGTCTACCTGAAAGCTTGGATCTCCGCACCTCAAGCATCACGTGCTCCTTACAATGACCTGTTGCTGCTGCTGAACTTACTGCTCGATTACTCATCAATCCATTCAGCCATCTCAAAGGCAACATCGCACAAGTTTTCGAATCACTTGTAGTACATGTCACAGAAACTGGTGAGCCTGGCTTTCTTCGACCGTCGAGTCAGTTCATCAACGAAGAGACTGATGGGGAGTGCCATGCAAAATAGAGCAAGCCGAGATAAGGACCATCCCAAGCGAATCACAATTGCGCTGGATTCCTTCAAGGACAAGAACTTGGAAGATTTTGTCACAGCCCAGTCAATGACACTGATCCAAATGCTGGAACTTCCAAACGGATTTCTCGCAGTTGATCCGGACTTGTGGGAAGACAGAGACGACCACAAGCAGGCTACAGAAACAGTGGAGTCTATGAAAGTTGTCAATGACCATGCTGAACGTGGAGTGGCGCTCATTCAAGAATACAGTGGATTATTAACCCGTGATGAAACACAGCTGCAGTTCCTGCTGCAAGTTGTCGAGGACCATCGTAAAATGTACTCTGATAGCAGGAAACAGACTCTGTCCGGGTTGCCATGAAAACAAGAGAACCATGAGTTTGCTGGACTTTGTGAGACTTGTGCCATAGAATCTGAAGTACTCTGTCAAAGAATTTATGAGCAGTGTGTTTTTGTTCAAAAGTAAATAATGTGTTCAGTTTAATATAAATACCCGAAGTAGTTCGCAGAATTTTCGTCGTTTTCGTAATATCTTAGGGACTTGAGCTACCTCTAAACAAACGAATTTATTGCTCAAACTTTTTTCACAGTGTTTCTATATAATAAGGAACAGATTTGGGGGGTACGACTTTCAAATATTAAATTTTTTATTATTTTTAATTCTTAAGCTCCAGCCTACTAGGGAGTGGTAGTTTACATGTCGGTAGTTTTTTGCTAGTCTGACCCCGTTTTTACCCTGGAACCCCTTTGGTACACGGACTACTGTGGACTTGCAATCTCGCAGTTCAGTTCGCTCAAGTGCTTGTCAGGAGCTGATACGATTACTCTTTCGCCCACTTAATACTTTTGATGTGGGTCCCGCAACTCGTTTTTGCCTACATACCGTTTCTGTTCAATCTCAAATGGGTCCTACAGGCAAGGGACCTCTCTAATTTCTGCCTCTCCTGTCCACGTCTTGTCTGTCTGGCTGTCTTTTGTTTGTCACTCTCTGTAGCCTACTCTTCTTAACAGGAAGTCGTATACCCTAAGCATTTATACATACACGCAAGCATACATCGAACGTAAACACAGACAGAGACAGAGACAGGGAAAGAGAGAAGGAGAGGGATGGAGAGGCTGGGAGTGGGGAAGAGAGATGCATGCACATTATCCCTCAGGGATGTCAGGACAATTCGGAGCCGGACAATTCGGAGCGGACAATTCGGAGCGGACAATTCGGAGCGGACAGTTAGGAGATGGATAATTAGGAGCGGACAATTCGAACCGGACAATTCGCACCGGACAATTCGGAAACGGAAAATTCGGATCCAGACAACTCGGAACGGACAATTCGGAGCGGACAATTCGGACCAAGACAATTTGGAGCGGACAATTTGGAGCGGACAGTTAAGAGACGGATTTGGATTTGGGTTTGGATTTTGTTCCATTGTGATAAAGATTAAATTGGGTGAAAAGATTTTTGACATCTGCATATATTTAGAGATCCCCCCCACCCATGTTTTTAAACATTGCTTTGAGCAACCTCGAACCAGAGCCCTGCGCCGGCCGCGCCGCGCCGCCGCCGCCGACACTTTGCGGGCGCCGCCGCCGCCGATTTTTTTGAGTCGGCGCGCCGACGCCGCCGCCGCCGAAAATTTGTCGGCGCGCCGCCGATGCCACGTCGATTCGGTTATTTCCTTTCGTTGCATTTTCATCTGTTGCATAAAAAATTGCTGGGTCAATGAAAATAGAATCTTTCTCTTATATACTTTGATTTTTTCTGGCAACACCATTTTTGCATCAATGCTATGAAACCTATGATGCTACCTATTTGTTTGGACTTTTCAAACGGTGCGCTTAACGTTTAAAATTTTGAGGATTTTGTGATTTGATTTGAATTATGGCATCAACAAAGGTAAAAAGAACACCAGGTATGCCTAAGTGAATGCTATGCCGTGTGTGCGTTAATTCCTGATAGTCCGCTAGGATGGAACAGAACCGTCTGCCCTCTATTATTAGGACGCACGTTACTATTATGTTGCAAAGAGGTGGCGCTCTGCAATTTTATGCAGGCGATTGGTCGTGTCTAAACTCCTACGCTGTACGTGACCTATGTGAAATTGGTGATTAATTAAGCTTTCGAACATTAATAGGCTTGTCTATATGCACAGTGGAGTAATGTTAGGCAATTGGACAATAGATCCTATTTTGTCCACAACTTGAGCAACGTCTCATAAATGGTATCAGATTAGGAAAATAAAAGCATTTTTCGCATAAAAGAAGTTTAACTTAGGGTGACTTGGCCTGCTTAGATGGAAAGACTTGTACATCTACAATGAGTTTCGACGTAGTGCCACCCAAACGGAACTTCACGAGATTCATGCAAAAACTAACAACATTCCCGTCCTAATTGGTCGGGGTCATGATCGGTTACGATGTCACGCGCTACGAAATGACAGTCGCACTAATCTTCGTTCACTTCGTGACGCTGCTACACCTATGATAACCACACGTGGGTCTACAGTGTTGAACGACGACCACCCTACTGTACTGCTGTTAAACTCTACGAGTCTTGCAAAACCCCATGCCATTGACCAGCTTAGGGCTGACATGGCGTCCTTCAGTCCTGATATAGCTATTATTACTGAAAGCTGGTTCAAACCGCAACTTGATGACTCTCTATTCCATATTCCTGGCTATAACCTTTTTCGAAGGGATAGGCAAAGTCGTAGGGGTGGAGGAGTAGCCATCTATTGTCGCCTGACTCTTCAGGCCTCTGTCTTAACACTGATTCCTCCTTACGATCCTAATATCGAATTGCTCTGGATATCAGCTGAACACAACAACCATCATTACCACATCGGTGGCTTATACCATCCGCCAAAGCCTGTATATAAACCGGTCGACCTTCTGTCATGTCTTGCATCGACGTTGGATGAATTCTTCGCTATTCCGTCTAACCCTTATATCATCTTAGCCGGGGACTTCAACCAGTTCCATTCTGAAGATATCCTTGGTTTGGGTCTACGAGTGGAGTTTGTAGGCCCTACTCATCTGGGACATTCATTGGATCGTATATACACATCGGCGCCTTTGTACTCAAGTTGTACTGCTGTAAAATCGTCAATAAAAACTAAGCATTCAGCGGTTCTGGCCAATCATGATAAATTGAGCCATTCTCAGTTGAATGATCGTGAAGTTCGTAACTTTAGATTACGAACTCCCAGCAAAGTTGCCTCTCTACACAACTTCTTTACAAATTACACGTGGAGCCTCGTCAATGGAGAAAAGTCTGCTGAGGAGGCGTTTGATGACTTTTATACAACAATTGATGACGTGCTGAACCATTTTGTTCCATTTAGAACAATGACTATAAAAAGAAAGGATCCATCTTATATGACACCTTACTTAAAATTTCTACTTCGACGCAGAAATTCGCTTATCCGCCGACGTCGATTAGAGGAAGCTGATGCCCTTGCCACCAGGATAAACGAATGCATCGTAAAAGCCAACTCTGTGTCCTTCCAGGATATCGAACGTGGCTCCCGTCGGCTTTGGGCCGAAGTCAGACGGCTCCGTGGTGGTGATGCTGTCTGTCCTACTGTGATTGATGGTGTTACGAGTGAAACGCTTAACCGACACTATCAAGCTGTGTCGACTGATCTAGGCTATACTGAACCACTGCATAAGCTAACTGTTAACATTGAAAACCCTGTTAATATTGATGAATATAGTGTGTTCAGGGGTTTGGAATGTGTCCGGGGGTCCTCTATTGGCCCTGATGGTATTCCTGCTTGGTTTTTGTCCACGATGGCTCACCTTCTTTCTGCTCCAGTAACATATCTGTTCAACTGCTCTCTGGCTTCCTCTTATACGCCACCCCAGTGGCACTCTAGCTGCATCACGCCAATTCCAAAAATTGCACGTCCTCAAAGTGAGTCAGATTTTAGGCCTATCTCAATCACCCCGGTACTCTGCCGCATGTTGAAAAAAATAGTTGCGAGGAGTTATTTTTACCCAATCTTCAATGATCCTGAGTCTAACTCTGCTTTTAGTGACCAATATGCATTTCGACCTTCTGGATCCACCACATCTGCCCTTATTGGTCTTACTCATAGACTTTTGGACATGCTTCATGATGAGCCATATGTGCGTCTTATCTCGCTAGACTTTTCCCGTGCCTTTGATACGGTTGGACATTCGTACTTATCTGAACGGCTTGCTCAAATGCCTTTACCTGACTTTCTGTATAATTGGATCTTATCCTTATTGCATAATCGACAACACTGCACTAAATTTCTTGGCCAAGTTTCAACCTTTTGTAGGATTAACGCAAGTATTATTCAGGGCTCGGGACTTGGACCGGATGATTTTGTGGTAGTCATTTCAGGTCTGACACCAGTTCACCGTAGTAATAGTCTACTGAAATACGCAGATGACAGCTACATCTTAATTCCTGCTTCTGCTATTGCTACTACTTCTTCTGAACTCGACAATGTTGCAATGTGGGCTCTTACTAGTAACCTAAAACTCAACCATGGTAAATCTAAGGAGATGATAATTAGTCGTCCAAGGTCAAAGCTTACCAATCTCCCTCCTATACCTGGTATGGAGAGGGTGACAAAATCTGTCATCCTAGGGGTAACAATTTCGAATAAGCTTAACTTTGACTTGCATATTGATCGTATCTGCATTAAGGCCAACCAATCGCTCTATGCAATACGCATTCTTATTTCTCATGGACTCGCTGATCTTCGCCTGTTTGACGTTGTTCGGGCTACAACTTTGGCCCGCCTTCTCTATGCTTCTCCTGCATGGTATGGTTTTGCCAATACCGCACAGAGAACGCGTATTAACTCAATAATACGTAAAATGGTCCGACACAAGTATCTGCCTGAAGACCAGAAGTCTTTTGATGACCTCTGTGGCCGTGCTGACACCTCTCTTTTTTTGTCTGTGCTTTACAATCCTAGCCATGTTCTTAATTGCCTGTTGCCTCCTATAAAAAAATGTTACCTAGGCCTACTCCCTCCGCCCTCGATCACACAATCGAGAGATTCCATATGCTGATACATTAACTAGGAAAGGTTTTATTACACGAATGATATATAAATGAAATGACTATCGATATGTTTATTCTGCTATTTAGCATACTTTATGTAACAATGAAATTAATTACATTTTCACTGACTTTTTTAGGCCTATTGATTATTTAGTTATGTACTTGTGTATATATATATATTCATTGTTGTTCATAACTGATTGATGTTCCCGCAGTGCGTTTGCAGGCGGTCCATTAAAGTATATACTTACTTACTTACTTACATAGCAATTTTTGGATTTAGAGAAGATGCTAAAAGTTTCGCTTGGAAGTCGTTCGGATTATTGGCCGAAAATCAAAAGGGTGGTGAATTCTGATCAAGTTTACTACTCAGTGTGCGCTGACAAGAGAAAATAAAAAAAAACTGCACGAAACCTCTTCTGTTGATAAGATTGCATGATAACTGAATCTGTGAGCGGCGCTATATAAATGTTCAATTACTATTACTATAACTCCCACTTTGTGGCAGATAAATATTTCTACGCAAACACAGTACGTATGTATGCATGTATGCGTGTATATATGTCTGAATGTATGTATGTATGTATGTATGTATGTATGTATGTATGTATGTATGTATGTATGTATGTGTGTATGTATGTATGTATGTATGTATGTATGTATGTATGTATGTATGCATGTATGCATGTATTCATATAATCTATGCATGTATTTATGCGTGTCTGTGTGTGTATGTATGTATGCATGTTTGCATGCTTGCAGATATACAATTTCAGCAGGTCGCGTCAAGAAAAATGGGCCTCTATAATTTCTGACGGGTCATAAGGCAGGTCAAGAGTAAAATAGGCAGGTAGCGCAAACAGTCCTTTAAGTGTTATTAGTAGGCTACGTAAGCTGAAGGCCTGAATTTGAAAACGTTGTCATGTGTTTTTCTTAATCAAGCCTTTGCAGAGTTTTGTAATTGAACGTTAATTCAGGGAATAGGCCTAATTGTTTCTAATCAATGCTGACTAAAGACAAAATAATTGCCAAAAATAATGGCTGAACGCACTTATCTTGATAATATAGGGTTCTTGTGTAACAACATTCAAAATAAGTATGCGACGCTGGAGCAGTAATTCCACGACGCCGCGCTGCGCCGCCGACGCCGACATTTTGAGGGCGCCGCCGCCGTCGATTTTTTTATGTCGGCGCGCCGCCGCCGCCGACCAAAAATGACCGGCGCGCCGCCGCCGACACTCTCATGTCGGCGCAGGGCTCTGCCTCGAACATGCAAATTTGAGCAAATCATTTTTGTGATATTAAACATAATTGCTTCGTTCCAATGAATCTATGACTAGAACCAGTGGCGGTGCTAGGGGGTTTGGGAGCTAAGCTCGTCTCAATCTCTCAGTCCTAGATTGGCCTAGGCCTATATAATATTATATTCATGCCTTATATGTGCAATGTGCAATTTGTGCATGTGGGTCATTTTGTCACATTTGCTAATATAGTAGTATACTGCTGACACAGTTAGCTAACACAACATTTTTTGTACTGCAAGTGCAAAATAAATTTAAGTTCAACAAAGGCCTACGTAAAAGTTCGTATAACATGTTGCTAATTTGGTGTGCGATTTTGGGTCGCCGTGGGCCCCTGTATTGCGCGGGGCCCTAAGCACGTGCCTCGCGTGCCTGGGCGTTAAACGGCTATGAACGGTGCCCGACCCACAACATTGCTCTGCCATGTAACCAGTGGGGAAAGTGGTTTGGGTGAGCAGTGGGAACGCTGGATGAGAGCAGTGGGGACACTGACGAAGAATTTTATTGAAATGCGTGTGTTTTAGAGTTCCATCATGATGAGGAGTGGGAGCGCAAGCCAAGAATTTCGAGAGCAGTGGGAACACCCACTTTAAACCCTGGATGTAACAGATACCACAACGAACAGAGTCATCTGCATAACGGTATTAACCAAGCATTTACACATGCATGTATGCCTAGACCTACATCAAACCGAGAGAGACAAACAGACTAACATAGACAGAGACAGACACAGAAACACAGAGACAGAGACACAGATACAGAGAGAAGCAGATAGACAGAGATAGAGACATACAGACAGACAGGGACAGAAATAGATACAGCGAGATTGAAAGTGGGAGAGAGATAATGAAACATAAGCATATTTTAACTTAAAGCATACTCGCATGCATTGCATATTTGCACTGTTGTGCAGACAAACAATCACACAGATCAATGCGGTTATTAAGTGAACTGTGAGTAGATATTTTATGTAGAGCCTACCACTATTTTGTTCCGGAAGTCGGGTCTTACTTCATTCATAGCTTTATTGATTGGCAGACTTGTCTATCATGCGTTCAATCGGAAATCAGCCACTGGATGATTGGTTTAGAAATGAAACTTTGCCTCACTGAACTGCGTTGCCTCCTATTTCTGAATAATTACAAAATGCATTGTATTAGCTTCTGTTCAACGAGACTGTGCTGTGTCAGTTAATGACCTTCCCTCCTCGTCTACTCAGATGTTTGGCTGGCACTCTCGGAGTGTGAAGAGTGACCGAGTTAGGGGCCTACTCTTGCCGGTAAAAGTTATTAATTATGAGACAACTTCAAAAGACATTTATACTCATAGGCCTGCCATTTTTAACTTCACTATCTATGCGAAGGATGCTGGTCATTGCAATATCTTATCTGTAGCCTACACGATGTAATAGACGTTGGACTTCGATCGTTCATTGCTCATATCTGTTCACATGATTGATCTAGTGTTCTAAGTGTTTGGTTATTCATCAGCGTGCGTACGGTTGCTACGCGCTGAAGATAGTTGTGTTACTTTTGCTTATTCAAAGTAAGGAACAAATTTAACCTCAACCCTTAGGCCTAAGTTAAGTTTGCATGAATGCGTATATGCAATGACTCTTAAGCTGAGCTCCGAGGATAAATAAACTGCAAGGTAAGATCTCGGGAAGTTTTCTTTACGAGAGGTAGATTTGGTTTGAAGATATGATCGCGGTTTCAAAATCTGATGAGTTATATAATAATTATGTATGGATTGGAGATAAACTGTTGCTCCATTATAATTATGGTCTGAAATAAAATAAATGCTTCGACATTACACTGCCCATAGTCAATGAATGCAAATGATGATCAGCCGTTATATAATATATCGCTATTCACAACTGCACTTACTATAGGCTATTCTTAAGCTGCATGCATCAGTATGACATATGCTCGTGTCTGCGGTTGGCCTGACGGTATGAAAAATTAGTGTCCTCCCTCTTGAGCTGCACATATTCTCTGAGCCACTCTCTGAAACATTCTAAGAGCACCCTCAAACTGTTCCTTTGGCCATGCTTGAGTCGGGAGCACCTCTGAGTTATGCTTCTTGAAGATGTGCTATAGTTATAATAGTTTATAGGCCTTCTTGAATGAATGAACATCTTTGGTGTAATAGTGCCATAAATTCGTGTCTGCTCTACGCTTGAGTCAACGTAGACCTAAAGCAGCGTTTTTAGGTTTCAAAGTTCTTTCTCTAATTCGTGTAACATTCGAATTTCGTATTAAAAATTTGCGACATATGTTAATTTCCTATCTTTATAGTGACAACTAAGTTATTTCAAACTTGCAATTGACAAAAGAAGCTGTGCCTTTTATTTAGTGTTCGCCTTGCAAATAAAACTGTTTCGCTAATGCAGAATCTATTCCAACTTTTTGACTGCCAGATCCTAGGCTACAATGTCAGAAATTCCAGTTTCAGCCCAAATGATCTAATTAAGTCAAATCTCAAATAATTGTTATCAAAATGAATTTGATATTGCTTCACAACTTGTGTTCAATGTGTCAACCACTAGTGTTCACACGTTCAGAAGTTGTTCTCAGTTTTTTTGTTAAAGTACTTGATGGCCTTATAATTGTGGATGTGTTCGAGAGGTAAGTAAGTCTTCCGATAATCAATTTCAGTGCGACCATCAATTCTCTTATCACTCCTGGTTTTGGCCGCAGATCCTAGTATTTCTCGGGCACACACTTGATAATCTATCGGATAAAAATCCGGAGATTAGGGGTTAGGCTTATTGGTTCTTCTCAATGAAACCAGACCAATAATATTGTCGCTAAGCCGATCTCCTTTCATCAACGCCATAATTATAATAAATTATCTTAGCTCTCACTGTTTGTCAGAGTAAATGTTGATCATTTCCTAAACTCCAAGACCCCGCTCATGAGGTACCCGTATATGAATACACATTTTGTCTGTCATTGAAACCTTGGCCATTTTGACGTCTCATAAATTTCAATGTTACTGTTTTTAATTTGAAATTGAAAAATTCTTTATCTTCAGCTTCGTAGTCTCCTTGCCAAAATTAATTATTCCTCGCTGACGTGCAGCAACGCTGGCACAATGTCATGTCCCTTGTCAAACTAGTAACAATAATGATTAGGCTATCTGGCATCATCAAGTTAATTTGATAACATAATTATTATTTGAGATGGGACTTAATAAGAAAAAGTTTTTGATACTTTTTGCTGAGCTACGTTTTTGGATCGCCAAAAAACAGTGGGTTGGCTCACTAAAAGTGATATAAATTTTGTTCGGTTTCAAATATTTTCATGAAATTTCGCTATTGTACGCAAATATAGATACGAATTACTTTAACACCAATAAAACTTGTAATTTTTTCCCGTCAAAAAAGCCTGATGACCATTTTTAGTCGTCACTTTTTCCACAATGGGGGCCCCACGTCCATCTTGACCGTAAGAATCATCATCATCATCAACAACCGAGGGACCAATGCCCGTAGGTGCTCGATGCCGTTCTCGTTATTCCACGCCAGGTTTGTCTGTCCAAGGCAGCGTGTGTTAGGTCCTGTAATGGTGCTCCACACCATTCTGATATGTTATCCAGCCATTCCTTGTGTGGTCGTCCTTTCCTGTTGGATCCCTCCATTCTTCCAAGCACAACTGTCTTGATCTTTCTGCTGCTGTCCATCCTGCATATGTGGCCGAAGAGATCTAGCTTCATGGTTATTATTTTCTGCATAAGGTTCTCTGTGTGGTCTATTCGCCTATACAGTTCTGCGTTTGTTACTTTCTGCATCCATCCAATTCGCAAGATCTTTCTGTAGCACCTTCTCTCGAAAGCGAGTATTCTTCCTTCTGACTCCTTTGTTATTGTCCACGCTTCACATCCGTAAAGCATGCTGCTGAATACGCAGGTTCTTAGCACTTCCAGTTTTAATTTCAGTTGTATAGATTTGCTCTTCCTGACTTTGTCCATTGCACTCAATGCTGCTGATGCTTCCCCAATCCTTACCCGTAGTTCTGCCTTGCTATCTAGGTCGTATGTGTTGACGCACCCTAAGTAGGTGAAATTTTCTACATTTTCCAGTTTGTTTCCATCTATTTCCATTCTTCTGGGAAGATCTTTTGCTCCAAACACCATTGTCTTACACTTCTCAAAATTCATCTTGAGCCCATATCTTTTCCCTTCATCGTTTAACTCCTGCACTGTGTGTTCTAGTCTCTGTTCGTCGTCATCTATCAAATCGATGTCGTCCGCAAAGCAAAGGTTGTTTATTCTTGTTCCACTGACTGTTACTCCACCTTCATTCTCATTTTCCCTGATCTTGTCCAGCACTCTCTCCAAGAGTGTCATAAAGATGTCCGGTGACAGTGGGTCGCCCTGCCTTGTGCCTCTATTGGTGCAAAACCAGGGCCCGTTTTCTCCACACACTCTAACTGATGCTTTTGAGTTGCTGTTGACCTCCTTTATTATTCGTACTAGCTTGCTATCTACTCCATACGATTTTAAGACTGCCCACGTGACGTTTTGGTCAATGCTGTCAAATGCCTTCTGAAAGTCGATGAAACAATTGTATATTTTTTTGTCCTTCCTTCTGGCCTTCTCTCCTATTAGCCTCAGTGTTAGTATTTGCTGCACTGTATTTCTACCCTTCCTGAATCCTGCCTGTTCGTCTGCCCGGTATTCCTCAGTTTGTGCTCTAAGTCTCTCTGTTAAGACTGACATTAGTACCTTCCCCAGATGGCTCATGAGTGCAATCATCCTGTAGTTGCTGCATTCTTGTGCATTACCCTTTTTTGTTCAGACCGTAAGAATGCCTGGTGATAAACATGCATACATTGCATAGGCTACTTCCAAATGGGGGGCATGGGCGGATTGCCCTCTGGCTCCGCTCCTGATTTAGTAGGAGGAGCAGGTTAGCACCAGAATTGGCCCCACGTGTTCAGATTGATGCCTGTAGAAACAATCAGTCGTTCGATTGGATGTTCACGATGACAAGAAATCAATGGCTTCGTATTCAGTTGACAGATCATTTTCATATCCGGTTGTAGGCCTACATAAGAACAGATGCAGACATTTACATTTCCAATAATTCATAACTTTGACTTACGTGTCTCAATCAAAGGTCACCAGTTCAACTGAGCTCTCCGGCTGTGTTGATTGGCTGATAACCAGGTCAGCCGGTCACAGCATGCGTGGTGCTCCGAGTGGTGCAATATAAACTACGTCGGTGTGCAATTTATCAACTCCACCGATGCTCGTACTTTGGCAGTGCCAGTCCCACGTGTGGAGAAAGGAGGGCGACAGTAATCATCCTTGATTTGACACAGCAAAAGACGGTTTATCATAGTGTAGGCATACCTGCGCCATTAAGATATCCAAAAACAAGCATTTTTAAAAGAAAGTCAGTGTTTTTTGAAATGCCAAAGAATATTTTTACGGCGTTGAAATAAATCTTCTGTTCACACTGTGGAGTGAAAATACCCTAACACAGTGGCGTAGCCAGAAATTTATGATAGGGGTGGGTTTATGTCCGGATGCCCTGCTTTTCTTATATAAGTGGATAAATAACCTTTAAAACACCTCTTTTCCTAAGCAAAGGGGGGTTCTCCTCAAACCCCCTTGTGTACGCCATTGCGCTAACAAGTGTCATTTAGGATCGTGTCATGAGGAATTCGATATAAATCGAAATGGTATGGTGTTCTGATCATTCAGAATAGTCCATAAGGCCTATCTGCGCTGATGATGAGAAGTTTGGAAAGAAACATTCGATTGAACTCATAGACTTAGCCTTAGGTGGCATCAATCATCAATGTACAATGTTGTACATTATGTAGTCTCTAATAATTATTGTGTTAGAAAATACATGTAGGCCTAATGTCTACAGAATAGGCACAACCTTATGCAATTCTTGACCTTAGGCGGCATTGAAATTCATCCCTATAGACAATGAACACACAAAGCGGGGAAAAGTAGCCTACATTATTTTAGCATAAACTTATGTTTAGAAGTCATTTGTGCTGACATTAGATTAGACTTCTCGATTCTTCTTGGAATCATGCAATGCAAATGTCTTTTGTTTCTGTTGGACAATTAATTTAAGAGAAAGAGTGCTGCTATTAGCTTATTCGTCAGTTCGCAAAAGGATCCGAAGTTGACAAAGTTTTGGAGCGAACGATACTAGAGTTTGGTTGGACAAATCTTCGGAGTACCGGTAGTCTTCTTATAGTTCAGAAGGCTAAAAAGCCAGCTGCTCTCAGATTAACCCTCAACAGCTAACGTGTAATAACTTACGTTACAGCTAACCTCGGGTCCAGCTAGACCCCATTGCATTTTTTAATATTTGCATTTGTAAACGCGATATCGATGACGAAAATCAATTCCCCACTATTTCTATTGTTAGATTGGTTATGCATGTGTACTTGTAATAGCGTCCCTCCAAATTTCTACTCAGAAGCGCTCCCAACTACAGCGCGGGCACTGAATTGGAGTTTCACGCTGAGGCTCTGAACATTTGCAAGTGAAGGACTTGCCCAAGGTCCATACGATGCGACTTGAAACGTAAAAAAAGGGTGGGTGGCTTCACTAAACGTGGTAGGCCTATAACTTTTGTTCTGTTTGAAATATTTTATTGAAATATGGCCATCTTGTGTAGATATGAATTATTGTCTCTAAGTCTGTAAAATTTCATTTCAAAATTCTTACTTCTTGCCAGGATATTGGCAAAAAAGTTTTTTTTCTCCCACCCTGTAGAATTAATTGAGTAGATACTCAATGAGCACATTGTGCGTGTGAGACTGTGAGTTGTGCACCGGTTGCAGCCTTTGCTCTTTTCTTAGTATGCTACACTGTCTGTCTAATTCCTATTCTTCTACAACGATCTTGCAACAAATGGCGTTTCGAAAGATAGCCCTTGCTACTCGTTATTCAACCGGCCATTCTTGTTTGTTACCCCTTTTACACTCTTCAAAATGACCATTGATAGATTTTTGCCCCATTGAGCCTAATCAGACTGCTCGTCTTAGTGGATTGTCATAGGCTAATTGAATTTGTTCAAGACTACAATTACCAATCGGGCTTTTTGGTTTTTGATTTTCGTACATATCCAATTATCCATCCCCTTTTTTAACGAGGAGACCAAATTTCTTTGTTTCAAAAACACAGATTTATATAAGCCTAATACCGTCTACGAAACTCTTAGCGTTTTAGCCTAGATTTGGTTTTGTTTGTCCAGATTCTACGGCATGGCTGCAGATAAATATCCGGAATTTGACTCTGGCTTTTTCAGCAAATATACAACTCTTGATCATTATTTAAACAAAGGAGCATTTGGCGATGTGTATGGTCCCATTCCATGGGAGGACAAGCAAATAGCAATCAAACAAGTTAAGCTGGCACAAGGAAAAGCAACTGACGATTTCAAAAAAGGCATGGAAGCAAAGCAACATATCTGGACTTCCCTTAGACACGACAACATAATAAGAATTTACTCAGTAGATCTAACTAGACTTCCGAAAGCAATGTTCATAGTGATGGAATATGCGGCGGGCGGTTCGGTAACGGAAACACTAAGGTCATTGGGACATGGAAATAAACTTCCAATTGACGTCGTAACTGACTGGTCAAAACAGATTGCAGAGGGAATGCTCTACCTGCATGAGAAAAAAATTGTCCACAGAGACCTGAAATCTTCTAACAGTGAGTGAATTCATCAAAATCTTCTAACCACCTTTTTGCATAATTATTTTCAGAGTCCTCTACAAGAGCGCTAACTGTAATTAAATCTGAATTCAATTTCATTAACAATGATCTATTTAGTACGACGCTTTTATTTCATGTTTATATCTGTTAACGTCACCATGTACCAGGCTGCGGTGTGTCAACCTTCACTTTCATTAATTAGACGAATATATATATTATATATAATATATAGATAAGTCTATAATATACAGGGTGCGCCAAAAAAAAGTAATCCCCTACTGTTTTCAGCCCATATCTTGGCCAAACATACGAATTTTTAAATGAAACTTTCCAGTCTTAAAGGCTATTCATATTTACGTACAATGGTCGAACTAAAAAAAACTATCTCAAACAGAACAAAAGTTATATCATTTTTAGTGAGGCCACCCACCGTTTTTTGACGATTCAAAAACGCGACGCAACAAAAAGTGACAAAAAACCAATCAAATTATTCTGGACAATATCTTACCCGGAAGTTAGAATTTCGAAATGAAATTTTACAGGCTGAAAGACAATTCATATCTACGCATGATGGCCAGATTTCAGCAAAATATTTCAAAGGGGACAAAAGTTACGGCCCTTTTAATGAGGCCACCCACCGTTTTTTGACGATTCAATGACGTAACGCAGCAAAAACACGATTTTTTAAGTCTCATCTCAAATAAATGTTATCAAATAGGCTTTGATAATGCCAGATGATCATTATTATTACTATTTAAAAAAGGAACAGGGTACCAGCGTAGCTGCACGTCACTGAGAAGTCACTTAGCAAGATGACAATCAAATTGGTAAAATAAGAAATCTGTCAAGTTAATCAACAGGTCCATCAAGAACTTTGCAAAGAGACTCAAAAGAAGTTTTGGCACTGGTAATGGCACATTGAACACAAGTTGTGAATCCCTATCAAGTTCAGTTCCAAACAGTTATTTGAGATATGACTTGATAAAATCATGTTTTTGTTAGTTTTTGTTGCGTTTCGTTTCTGAATCGTCAAAAAACGGCGGGTGGTCTCACTAAAAGTGATATAACTTTTGTTCCGTTTGACATATTTTGATGAAATCTGGCCATCATGTGTAAATATGAATTGTCTTTAAACCTGTAAAAATTCATTTTGAAATTCTTACTTCTGGCCAAAGTATTAGCAAAAACCCTAATTTTTTTGCGTTTCGTTTTTGAATCGTCAAAAAACGGTGGGTGGCTTCACTAAATGTGATATAATTTTTGTTCTGTTTGAAATATTTGTTTGCAATTTGACCATTGTACGTAAATATGAATTGCCTTTAAGACTGTAAAGTTTCATTTAAAAATTCGTATGTTTGGTCAAGATATGGGCAAAAATCCGTAGGGGATTACTTTTTTTTGGCGCACCCTGTAGATAATATCAATAATCTATCAGCTGTGTTTATCCGCCATTCAAAACAATATAAATAAAGAGAAGATTCTGTGTGTCTGTTTGATGGGGGATGCATTTCGACAGTTTTTGAGCTTTTCACTCCAAATCTTCACTAGCCTACTGTGTAGTGTGTATACTGTCTCGGCATGAGACACCCCAACGAGGGGTTGGCTAATCTCTACCACCATGGGGCCAGGGTGGTGGGCGAAAATCCTAGGACGGCAGTTCATTAAACGCCTTCTTAAACGCTTGCATGGTCATTATATAAATGGCGAGAGCAGCTGATGTAAATGATCTTCCAACCTGCTTCGCTGTCAAGAATTACTATAATTAATTATAGTCACTTTACGCGTACAGGTGGAGGTCGGAGTTGGTGGTGGCGTGCTGTGGGGTAGGTGGGGGTGGTGGAGTTTGGGAGAGTAGTGGGGTGGGTGGTGGAGGAAATTTTGCGTGGCGGTGTGTTGTCCGGTAGGTGGGGTGGGTGGCGGTTTGGGGGGGGGGTGAAATTTTTCCGAAAACCAAAATTTCACCAGTTTCGTACCGGTGGAGGTTGGAGTGTTGTAGGGTGTTGTGGGGTGGGGCGGGGGCGGGGTGGTGTTGGGGTAGTGATATGAAGAGGGGTAGTGAGATAAAGGTGGTGGGGTGATGGGCTGTGGAGTGGGGTGGAGGCGGGCTTGGGGTGGGGCTGGGGTGGTGGTCTGGGGTGGAGAGGTGGGGTGAGGGGGTGGGGTGAAGGGTAGGGTGGGGAAAGGGTGGAGTGGGTGGGGGCGTGGGGTGGTGGAGTGGGGGTTGAGGGGTGGGCTGGAGGGGTGGGTGAGGGGTTTGAGGGGGTTTGGGTGGTGGTGGAGTGAAAGTAGTGGTGTGTGGTGTGGTGGAGTTGTGGCCGCCGCGGGTCGAATCCTAAATTTCCCGGGCAACGCCGGGTACCCCAGCTAGTATGCCATAAAACAACGACAGCTTACACCTTCTAAATAGGACTCTAATTAAGGCAAATAACTCTTACGCGACTATTAGAAACCTTGTTTACTGGGTAATCAATTGTGTGCTTTGATATAAATTAGTCACAGCAGTACCACATAATTGCCAGATTGTGAAGCTAATTGGTTGCATTAATGGTGTTAAAGATTGCTTTGCACGTCCTTCCCGCACTTTCAGACAAAAAACCCAAATAAAATCCACCACCATGTATATGTAATTATGTATACTGCTTATCGTGTATTGATATTTTATTTCGTGCAGTTTTGTTGATGGAACCATACAACGTTTGCAATAATGATGCGATGGTGACTCTGAAGATTGCAGACTTTGATGACATAAAAGAACACGATAATACGATTACGATGTCATTCAAAGGAACAATTGCTTACATGGCGCCTGAATCTCTTACAACCGAAAGGTTTTCCAAGGCCAGTGACGTATGGAGGTAGGCTATAATTATAATCTAATCAAGTGCATTCCAGTATAATCAGAATTGTCTAATTTATGGCCTATACACCTCTGTAGCATAGCTAACTTTTGATCTGAATGATAACCAGAGATACAATGACCGAGAGCTATCAGCCTATCTGGATGAAATATCGCAGCGGAACTGATACTTTAATGCTTATAGGCCTACTCGGTTCAGTTTTATGACGCAGATAGGTCTATTGTGCATTTGCGGAGTTGGGACTTGGGAAGTAGCAATCGCTGTGAAAGGTAGAGATTTGATGGCTAACAGCATTTTTTTCATAGTGCAGGTCTTTATTTGGCAAAGAGCCTTGGCCATGTATTTTAGCAGTAGCTTTTGGGTTAATTTTACAAACGATAAGATTAATCTATCTAATCTAATAAAGCATTTGTAAGGGGCCGTCCATAAAGTACGTCACGCTATTTTTGACCATTTTTGACCCCCCCTCCCCCTGTCACAAACTGTCACAAATCTTGGACCCCCCCCTAAAGTACGTCACACGTTCGAATTTAAAAAAAAACATAACCATTTACCTAACCCTCTAAACCCTAGGATACTATCCCTAATCCCTTTGATAGTGACGTGTGTCCCTAAACGCTTTAATAGTGACGGGAAATCAACTTTTATCCCGCCAGGCCGGGTTTTAGACACGCCTGGCCGGGCCGGGTCGGATTTTAGGTACTAGGAACAAACAAAATAAAAAAGAATTTAAAAAATAAATGTGTGACGTCACACATGGCCTGACACCCCTCCCCCTGTCACAAACTGTCACACTTTCTTACACCCCCTCCCCCCTGGAGCGTGACGTACTTTATGGACGGCCCCTAAAGCGCTTCTCACAGCAGAGCTATTCAGAAGCGCTCTCAGCGTGAAATGCCCATGGAAAAAGAAAAGTCTTCAAGCAGCGAAAAGATGCAGGTGAATTTCCTACAAGAATCCTGCCATGAATCTAAGAAGGAAGGTGATTCCAAATTAAAGGACCAATAGTAGCAAAAACCCGATGTTGGGTTAATGAGGTTCGTGATCTGGATACAAACAGATCAAAGCGGTCAGCAGAACGAAGAGGGCGTGAAGATCTTGCAGCTTACATATTAAGTCGCACAGGTATTTAGGCGCTAAGTCCTGCAGGGTCTTAGTAACAGTTTTATGATGCAGATAGGTCTACATGTATAGTGCATTTGCGGAGTTGGGTACGACTGGTAAGACTGGTACGTGCATGTCTATCCCGCCCAAAGTTTAACACCGATAATAGGGTAGACGTAGGGGAAGCGCACACCGTCGATCACACACACTTATGGTAGACCCTGTTCAAGTCCTAAGTAGAGAGTCAAGTAACGAATATGTTCGTCTAAGCTTTTGGTTGTTGGTGTAGGACATAATAATTATGTCCTTCTCACAGCAGAGCTATTCAGAAGCGCTCTCAGCGTGAAATGCCCATGGAAAAAGAAAAGTCTTCAAGCAGCGAAAAGATGCAGGTGAATTTCCTACAAGAATCCTGCCATGAATCTCAGAAGGAAGGTGATTCCAAATTAAAGGACCAATAGTAGCAAAAACCCGATGTATAATTATTATTCGGTTACCCGTCGTCGAGCGAACGTAGTCAGTATAATAATTATTAATCATAATCGTAATCTCCAAACTTCAAAGGCGCTACTAGAAAGCCAAGCGTTGAGCACCAGGTTATTCACTTGCGCTTCGTCGATTCAAGAGTAAGAATCCGTAAGAGTAGTCTATAGGTGGTCCAGGTCGAATTGTCATAGGATCAGAGGGGCGGAACAATTACTAAGAAGGGTGTCGTCTGGGTCGGGAATTGAAAGAGATGAGACAGGGTGAGAGTTATTGAAAAGGTGTGACTTCAGTTTTGAATGAAAAGTCCGAGGTGTGATGGATAGAGGAACCTGAGGAGGGTGATGGTGGGAGAATAGTAGCCTAATGATGGCAGAGGAACTGAAAAAGGTCGGAATTCATGCGGCAGATCAGTGGCGTAGCTGCCATGCGAGCAGTGTGTGCAAAGCACATGGGCCCACGACCTCTAGAGGCCCACAGAGAATGTTGAATTATTCACGTAACCTAATTCGTAATTCACACTATTTTGTGTCGGAAGTAGTTTTGTGAACACACTTGCATCACTTGTCAACCGCTGTGCTGCAATACTGCTGTTGGCATGCAAAAACTGTCCAGAACTTCTGTTGACTAGTGTTTTCGTTTCGTGTCATGACGGTTACATTGCAAGGTGAAGTTAGTGTGTGTGTGTGTGTGTGTGTGTGTGTGTGTGTGTGTGTGTGTGTGTGTGTGTGTGTGTGTGTACGTGTATGTGTGTGTGAAGGATAATAAGGAATAGGTCTAATAAAGTTTTAAGTTGAGAACATGAAACGAATCTGACGTGCATAAGATTTTCATTCCACTGATTTGAATTTCCTATGCCCGTCTATCTGTCGCGTTCATGGGCGCCCGCAGAAATTGTTGCGGAGGGGGGGGGGGGCAGAATTTTTACGATAGTCACGGTTAAATTTTTTAGTAGTAAGAACTTGAAAATGCAAACCTGGAAATTAAGAATACGGGGTTTTTCAAAGAGGTTTTTATGCAAATTTCTCAGTTTCATTTTGTGTATAATTTTTAACACGACTAGTTTTCTTAGAAATTCGTTCAAAATTAGACGTTAAAAAGTAGTTCCCTAAAGGTGTGCTATATAAGTCCATAGAATGAACGAATGAATAAAATGAACGAAAATTAGGCGTAAGTTTTCAAGGGGAAAATGCTCCTCTAGCTACTTCCAAAGTGCCACTCGAAAGCCAATCGCCGGGCACCAGTTTTTCACATGTGCTGCATCGAGTCAGAAGCCTAATCCAAAGTGTTGTCAGAAAGAGGAGTCAGATATAGGTCTGAATCTGGTAGCCAGAGGGCCAGAGTATATATAGCTGTTAATGTGGGTGTCGCTTAAGAAGGTGGAGGATCCGAAGATCAGATGAGTGTTGGTATCAATTCTTTTGAACAGATATCTTTGTCAGTTTTGGGTGCAAATCCCGAGGCACGATAACCAGAGCCAGTGGCGGCGCCAGGGGGGGGGGGGCTGGAGGGGGCTAAGCCCCCCCTAAATGCGGCTCAGCCCCCCAAAGCAAAATGCGGAAAATGTCTATAACGGCTAATTTCGTAATAAGAAAACTAGACAATCATCAACGGCATCGAAATCTATTTGAGAATGAAGTTAGCGACTTCATTTCTTGGCCTTAGTCTATGAAAACGGGTGACAAGTTTGCACCCTTACCTTTTGACCATACAACCGGACAGGGTTGTCGAAATTGTCGAAGAAACATCATGGCTCTTAGACACCTCGTTTCAGAGTGAAACCGTTTTATAAGTATTAGACGTACATGTATAGAAATATCGAAATTGCCTAGTCCTTCAAAAAGTGGTGCAGAGCTGTATTTTCTCTGTATTTTTCTCCCTCCTGCAATCAACTATATAATCACAGCGTATATGCTTACAATATTAAGTTGTATAGGTCATTTAATTCGTTGCATAGCAAATGCTACAAATTTAGTGAACCAGTTTTGCTGCATTTAGTAGCTGCCTACTGTAAACCGTTTCTTCTTTATGGAAACTGTCAGCCCTACCAAAAGTGAGCTGAACTATTTAAAGTACACTTACAGCTCTGCAGTATGTAAATTTTTTAAAGTCTCCCATAGTAGTGTTGCATCTGTACTGCACATCATGCATGAAAATAATATTAGAGACTGCTGGTTATCCAGAATATTGCGTTTTATCCAGAAATGCCTTTGACACAACAATGTAGTTGTCAGATTTGCATCATGTTTCTCTTACACACCTCAAAAGTGCGCGTTCTTTTTATATTCGGTATAATAATTATTATATTCTTGTTGTGTATTGTATTGTATTGTATTTAAACATTTATAAAGCGCCTCTAGTAGGGTGAACCGTTCAGAGGCGCTCCCAGTGCGCAAGGCCCCGCGAGAAGAAGCAGGTTTTAAGAAGAGACAGAGCAGAGGAGAGACTGACAGAAAGAAGCGTAGAGCGAACAGAAGGAGAAAGAGCATTCCAGAGAGAAGGACCAATTGAGACAAAAGATCGAGACTGAGCCATAGTAGTTCTAGACCGAGGAACCAATAGGTCAAGTCTGTTGGATGAACGAAGTGGACTATGGGAGGAAGCTGAGTGAGGACGAAGTAAAGCATTAGTCAGATATTTTGGGGCAAGACCCCGTTGAGACTTTAGGATCAGAGTGAGGATCTTGAACTGTGTGCGAGCACGTAGAGGGAGCCAATGAAGTTCATCAAACATAAAGGTAGAGATGTGAGAGTACTTCGGAAGGCGGTCAATCAATCTAGCAGCTGAGTTGAGAACTGACTGAATCGGTGAAAGACGAACTTTAGGAAGACCAATGAGAAGAGATCGAATTGCAATAGTCGATTCAATTGCAATTGTATACCACCACTGTCTGGGAATGTAGGCCTACGTTTGATATAATGGCCAACAAAAAAGTCCTAGTGCTATTAGCATATACATGTAAAACATTTGTGTTCAGATAATTATATGTATATATATATATAATAATTGTGTGCATATATCTAAGCATGCATATTTTTGTATTAAGGAAACTTAAACTGTTTTCTGTCATTATTAATATGCAGGCAGATTATTATAATACTGTCCTGTGAATGCTGTTGGACACCTTTATTGTGATTTATTTTTATTTGTGTTTATTTTAATTCAATGTCCAAGGTAACGGTCTCTGTTGTCATAGACCCTGGTCAAATCGGATCCATCCATTATTGTGATTACTTTTTTATTGTAAAATTTCTGAGTATTAATACTGTGTTGGACACCTTTATTGTGATAACTTGGAACTCGAGTCCGTGCCCATGGTCGGCTTTTTATACGATAATACTGAATTGCACACCATTTTATTGTAAAATATATGAATATTATTACTGTGTTGGACACCTTTTATTGGGACAACTTGGATCACGAGTCTGCGTCTATGGTTGGCTTTTTATACGATTATACTGAAATGCACACCATTGTATTGTGGAATTTCTGAATATTAATGCGCTGTTGGACTCCTTTATTGTGATATATTTTTATTTGTGATTATTTCAATTGAATGTCCAGGGTAACGGCCACTGTTGTCATAGACCCTGGTCAAATCGGATCCATCCATTATTGTGATTACTTTTTTATTGTAAAATTTCTGAGTAATAATACTGTGTTGGACACCTTTAATAGTACTCTTGGGTTCCATCAAGGCTCGCAAACTCTCTTATTTCGGACATAACATTAGGCTCCCTCAGGATTCCTTGGAAAATGCCATCATGCTGGGTCACGTAGAGGGTTATCGACACCGTGGAAGACCGTGTATTAACTGGATAGACAACATTCTTTCCTGGTCCCACCTTTCTGGATCCTATCTTCTCGCTGCCGCACGCAATAGGCGTCAGTGGAGAGCCCTATTCCATGCATGTGACCAACCGTCGCGCGGCGACGTCGGTGTTTGACATGACATGACATGGACACCTTTAATTTTTAGTGTGATAATTTGGATCTCGAGTCCGTGTCCATGGCCGACTTTTCATACGATAATACTGAATAACACACCATTTTATTGTAAAATGTATGAATATTAATATTGTGTTTGACACCTTTATTGTGATAACTTGGAACTCGAGTCCGTGTCCATGGTCGGCTTTTTATACGATCATACTGAATTGCACACCTTTTTATTGTAAAATTTCTGACTAATAATTCTGTGTTGGACACCTTTTATTGTGACAACTTGGATCACGAGTCTGCGTCTATGGTTGACTTTTTATACGATTATACTGAAATGCACACCATTGTATTGTAAAATTTCTGAATATTAATGCTGTGTTGGACACCTTTTATTGTGAAAACTTGGATCTCGAATCTGTGTCCATGGTTGACTTTTATACGATTATACTGAATTGCACACCATTATATTGTGGAATTTCTGAATAATAATTCGGTGTTGGACACCTCTTATTGTGATAACTTAGAACTCTAGTCAACGTGGTTTTTGAGTGCTTGCATATCGGTATGTCAAAGACAATAGGGACTTTACATTACCTCACTGTCTTCACCACATAGATACTCGGGCTGCTGTGTGCACATGCACTGTATATACTGTTTCGCCCTTGCTCAGCTCGGTCACCAACTCAGCTCAGATGATTCTCAAATGTCGGGGTATGGTACAGCGCGGGCACGGCACAGACTTTACGCGGACGCGTTTGAGGACTTCCCATTCTCTTTTGCCACCTTTGTTGGACACCTTTGTTTATGATAATTCGGAACTTAATCTAGGATTGCGGCTGGATACATCAAAAATCAAAAACCTCAACAATTATTGCTGACTTCGTTTAAATAACCCACTCATTCTCCAACTACATCTTGCGATGTGGAGCGCGTTTGTGCCAGTGCACAATTTCTTGCAAAACCTTGGTCGGTATGTGCTTCGTTCATGCATTCGGCACACGCAGCTTCGCGCGATTGCAATATGACCGCCCTGGGAAGAAAATGTTCTAGTTGCGTCTCTGTGAGGGAGGAAGGCTTGGGGCTTCAGCCCCCCAAACCTGAAATCCTGGCGCCGCCACTGACCAGAGCCCCTTATCCAATTTTATCTACAGCTTGATCTCCCTTGATTCTGTAGCCTACTGGCAACTTGCAAAATGGACAAAATGGAGCCTGGCTTATAGCAGACTTGGTTTATATAATTACAATGCTGGTGAATAAGCAGATCTCCCTGATGTAATTTCAGTGTACTTTGACAAATTTAAATTGTGTGCATTAGCATTTAATTTTTTGGCAGTTGTGATTATTTGCACTACAGCTAGATTCCACTAAAGTAGGCCATAATCGACAGGCCCGCTGTTTTGGATGGACGCTCGCAGGAGGGTTGAAAGCCAATGGTCATTGTTACAGTTTTTAGAAAGAGCTTGAACATGCAAGGCAGAAAGTTATAAGCAGTGGCGGCGCTAGGGGGGTCCAGGGGGCTAAACCCCCCAAAAATGGCCATCTATTTTTTTCCCCATGTAAAAATAAATTTTGTTGACGATTTACCCTCTTTAGCCACCCGAAAACTGAAATCCTGGCGCCGCCACTGGTTATAAGAGCATGTTTATTTCTATAGAGATCTCAAAATGTAGATTTCTGACTTTCACCGTCTGTGTCATTCATATAATTGGTGCATTAATGCAAAGAAATTTGTTAAAGACCAAAAAGTAGTAGCTAAAACATAGGTGTCAATTTCCCATGGGGGGCAAGTGCCCCTCTTGCCCCTATGTGCGGTCGCCCATGGTCGCGTTCGTGTATTCTAATTAAACCGTGTCCCACCGGGGTCACAGAAATGTTATATTCGTCACAGACACGTTCGTGTATTCATGTCATTTGCTTGATATGACAACGGTAATGACCTGACATCTCCCTCAAAAAGGGTGAGAAAAAACGCTAGAAAGAATCTCTATGATGTAGCCTACTGGCATCGTTTTAAGTATGTCTTCTACTATAGGCCTACTAATAATAAGTGGATAAATCGGAAACGTAATAAATTTTAATTTCGTCAGCAGTTCTAGCACTTTAGTTTATAATTATTTCTCATTCGTGCAGCATTCATTTTTATTATGTGAGTGAGTTGCATAGCATGATTGTGCTAGACCTAATATCAAATGTCATTGATCAGTTTTGGTGATCTCCATTGGAGAGAACCCAAGGATTCCGGCCTTGCGCGGCCCAACGGGGGCCCTTGAATGCCCTCTGCTCACGGGCCCATGAAAAGCTATAGCGACGTTTCTGATCATTCCAAAGGCGCGTTGCTGAGTTGGATATGGCTCGGTTGGAACTTGGAGAACTTGAGATGACTTGTGACCGGCAGTCGAGAGAGAGAGAGACAGAGACAGAGAGTAAGACAAGCGGATGATCGGGTAGAACGGGTTGGCTGGATGGTGAACAGTTCGCGAAGATATCTGGGCTGGGAGCATTGTAAGGAGTCGTAGGTTAAGGAGAGAACTTTGAAGTGGATTCGTTCTGGGATTTTTAACCACTGATGTGGCTGGGGGTGATGTGATTATAATTATCTGGGTGTTCTGGTGACGGTTCTGGCTAGAGAATGTTGTATGAATTGGAGGCGCTTAAGTTGCGTGGAATCAAGGTTTAAGAACAGGGAATGGCAGCAATCAAGCTTTGAGTGGACGATGGACGTAGCAATGGTGAAAGCAGTTTTGAAATCAAGCATACAATAAGGCGTTGAGCGCCAGAGTGGCTTAACCCACAAAAACATAATATTGAGAAAATGCAAAAACAAGATTTGAATGTAAAGTATAAATCAGGTGATTATGTTATGTCCGGTTTTAACTATTAACCAATTGCTCTGATCCATATGGCAGCCCAAGGCTGTTCTAAAACTAGAATTCGGGTACAGTGGGTACACTTTGTACGTTTATTTGTCGAGGTCGGTGAGGGTTAAACCACTCTGGCAAATATGAAACCAGGTACTCGATAGGTTTTATATTGATATTTTGCATCAGGAATTAACTGCTTGCAAAAAGTATAACAGACTATGGTGTACAGGGAATACAAAGGCGTTATAAAGCATCTTTCTTGTTCTCCGGTACAATTGCGGCTGATAATGGATCATTGTTAGATGTTAGTCTTAAGTTACAACATCATTCTTCATTGTTCAACTTCATGTCCAATTTGGCTTTTTAACCTTTTCATTGGCAGCTGGATTCAAATCTGAAATGAGTGGAAAATAGATTGTAAGTGTACAGAGGTATAATGTGGTACAAAGCAACGTTCATTGTTCCGCTTGTAATGGCCATTGCACGTCATTCTTCATTATTCCTCTTCAGAATCTGTCCAGGGTCACTACTGAACCTCGTGATCTTCATTGGCATCAGGATTCTAATGTCTTAAAAAGAAAAATAGATTTCGGGTGTACAGAGGTATAATATGGTACAAAGCAACACTCATTGTTCTCCTTGTAACGATCATTGCATGTCATTTTCACTGTTCATCTTCAGAAGCTGCCTAAATTAACTGCTCGGTCTCTTCACTGTCAGCAGAATTCAAATGCTTCAAATAGGATAATGGATCGCGGGTGTACAGAGGTATAACGTGGTACAAAGCTGCGTTCATTGTTCTGCCTGTAATGGTCATTGTATGTCATTCTTTATTGTTCATCTTCAGAATCTGTCCATGTTGACTACTCAATCTCTTCATTGGCAGCAGGATTAAAATGTTTTAAAAGGAACATAGATTGTGGGGTACAAAGGTATAAAGTGGTACAAAGCAACGTTCATTGTTCTGCCTGTATCGGTCATTGTAAGACATTCCTCATTGTTCACCTTCAGCATCTGTCTAATTTAACTACATGGCCTCTTCATTGGTAGCAATTTTCAAATGTCTTAAAATAGGAAAATTGACTGAGGGGTACAAAAGTGGTACAAAGCAGCGTTCATTGTTCCGCTTGTAACGATCATTGTAAGCTATTTTTCATCGTTCATCTTCGAAACTGTCCATGTTGACTATGCTCAACCTCTTCATTGATCTCAGGAAATGTTTTGACGTAGGAAAATGGTTCGTTGGGTACAAAAGTGATACAAAGCAGCGTTCATTTTTCTGCCTGCATCGATTATTGCAAGTCATTCTGCATTGTTTATCTTCAGAATCTGTCCAAGTTGACTACTCAACCTCTTCATTGTTTTCAGGATTCAAATGTATTGATCTAGTAAAATAGGTTGCGGGGTACAAAAGTGGTTCAAAGCAGCGTTCATTGTTCTGCTTGCATCGATTATTGTAAGTCATTCAGCATTGTTCATCTTCAGAATCTGTCCAAGTTGACTACTCAACCTCTTCATTAATGTCAGGATTCAAATGTATTGATCTAGTAAAATAGGTTGTGGGGTACAAAAGTGGTACAAAGCAGCGTCCAGTGTTCTGCTTGCATCGATTATTGTAAGTCATTCTTCATTGTTCATCTTCAGAATCTGTCCAAGTTGACTACTCAACCTCTTCATTGTTTTCGGGATTCAAATGTATTGATCTAGTAAAATAGGTTGCGGGGTACAAAAGTGGTACAAAGCAGCGTTCATTGTTCTGCTTGCATCGATTATTGTAAGTCATTCAGCATTGTTAATCTTCAGAATCTGTCCAAGTTGACTACTCAACCTCTTCATTGATGTCAGGATTCAAATGTTTTAACCCTCATAGGGTCACGATTTTTCCCAATCGATTTTGGTCACCGGGGGTAAAAAAATACCCCCACTGTGATTCGCATGATTCTTATGATAAACTCCGATTTTCAAGTATAAAACTAAAAGCAATTATTTATAGAAGGTTCGCGGAATGCACAGGTATCAAGGTAACATATGCAGCACTGCAGGAAAATCAAAATGGCGGACAAAATGGCGGCCAGAATCTTAAATGGCTATAAGTGAAGTTATGTATGCAATGGAAACATGATTTCAGAGTCTAAATCAACATTTTCGAGGTCAAGGAATGCAATGGAACCAATGTCACATATGTGGCACTGCACGAAAATCAAAATGGCGGACAAAATGGCGGCCAGAATATTAAAATGGCTATTAGTGAAGTCATATGAGCAATGTAAACATGATCTCAGGGTCTAAATCAGCATTTTCGTGGTCAAGGAATGCGATGGAACCAATTTCATTTATATTGCACTGCAAGGAAACCACAATTGTGATAAAATGGCGGCCAGATTCTTGAATTGGCCATCAGTATAGTTCTGTATCTAATGAAAATATGATTTAATAATTTCTTGGTCAAATAATTTCATGAAAGCCACATTTTATATGTAGCATTGAGCCTATAATGCAATGAAATTATCATATCTAGTCGAAATTGTTAGTCGCCTATGATTACACTGCAGTTTAACTGCTATTGCTGGCATTACATATGTGCCATATTCATACTTCAATGTTTCATAACTTGATCTATCAATAGTTTCAATGTTTCATGACTTGACAGATAAAGGGCACACAGTCTATTCAGGCCTTGTTGCTGTCAATGCAATTGCGTTCAAGTGCACATGGCAAGATCGCACTTCGACAGCAGTAGGGCTTGATGCTACACTAAGTCTTGTTAACTTCACGTGATTGGCTGTATAAAATCTCATTTATTCATCCTGATTTTATGAAACCAAAACGATTTCTATTAAAATGTCCAGATACTGATAAGGAGATATTTTAACAGCAAGACACACATGTGTAAAGCATGCATAATGCTATGTCTAAAAATTCCTCAGCAAAATAGCCAGGACGTGGTACATTTTCGTACTTTATAGCTGATTTGGGTGCATGAATAACTAATGAAACTGGATGCATTCTGTGCATAAAACATATTTAGGAAAAGTCATAGAAGCGATTTCTTCAACTATTTTCAGGGATTAAAATTTCCGTGAAAAACCGAGCTGGGGGTATTTTTTTACCCCCCGGTGACCCTATAAGGGTTAAAGTAGGAAAATAGATAGCAGGGGTACAAAAGTGGTACAAAGCAGCGTTCCTTGTTCTGCTTCTTCATTGTTCACATTCACAATGTGTACAACTTGAGTACTCAACTTCTTCACTAACAGCAGCTTTTGGCGATCATTTTTAGCTAGCGATATTGAACGCATGACACCGTAGCGCGTGAGCTTTGAGGGTTAGGCCATTGATATGTATTATACAGTTAATAATAATTAATTTATTAATACAAATCAGTGGGTTAGGCCACTCTGGCTCCAGAGAATTGCAGAAATCTTCCAGTGCCAGAACAGACTTTGCATAGAATACCAAATAAAAAGGAGAATTTGGGCTGGTCGTTTTGGCAGTTGATAGCTTCACAGTAAAAGAATTGATTGGCATCAAAAACACCATATTGGAAATTTTGAGGGTTAGGCCACTCTGGCGCTCAACGCCTCGGCTGGATGGTGAACAGTTCGCGAAGATATCTGGGCTGGGAGCATTGTAAGGAGTCGTAGGTTAAGGAGAGAACTTTGAAGTGGATTCGTTCTGGGATTTTTAACCACTGATGTGGCTGGGGGTGATGTGATTATAATTATCTGGGTGTTCTGGTGACGGTTCTGGCTAGAGAATGTTGTATGAATTGGAGGCGCTTAAGTTGCGTGGAATCAAGGTTTAAGAACAGGGAATGGCAGCAATCAAGCTTTGAGTGGACGATGGACGTAGCAATGGTGAAAGCAGTTTTGAAATCAAGCATACATTGTAGGTCGGATGCGGCGCAGGTTACGGATGTGCATGAAGCAGGAGCGCGACAGGTTAGAGATGTGGTTGGAGAACGAGAGATGCGAATCAAAGAGTACACCAAGATTGCGAACAAGAGCATCAGAAGTAAAGGTTGGTCGACATAGGCGTAGGGGACATTTCAGCAATGGGGGGGGGCAAAATTTTTACTTTTGCCCGAAAAATTAAACCCGAAATAATTGACGTCATGCACACATAGCCATCTCTGTTCTTGCACCCACAAGAGGCAAATACACCGGAACCAGGCCATATTATAGGGACCAAGCTGGGTAATTTTAGGCATATATGCAAATTTATTATGTAGCGGTTGTAGCCTATGTATATATTCCTGACGCTTAACCAGTTCAAGCTTCACACCAGCAACTGATTAAATTCATAATAATTGTAAATTGTTTTGTATTGTATCTAATCATCTACAAAGCGCCTCAGTAGGGTAAACCGTTCAGAGGCGCTAAAAGTGCGCAAAACCGCGCTCGAAGAGGCAGGTTTTAAGATGAGAGAATGAAGAAGAGAGACTGCCATATAGAGCGAACGCAAGGAGAAAGCTCAATTCAAAGAAAAGGACCAATTGAGGCAAATGATCAAGACTGAGCCATTGCAGTTCTAGAAAGCGGAAGCAAGAGTCAAGTCTGTTGGATGAACGAAGTGGACAGTTGGTGGAAGCTGAGTGAGGCCTTAGTATAACGTCGGTCAAGATCCCGCTGAGCCTTGAAGATCAGAGTGAGGAATTTAGATTGAATGTGAGCACGGAGAGGAAGCCAATGTGTGGAGACAGAACAGCGAAAGATCCTGAGACACCTTAAATGAAAATAAGAGGAACGTTCGCATTTGGAAATGTGCTCAGTTAAGATATTATCCTTCCCGTAATATAAGTGAGCTATCAAGTGCAACACCCTGATCCTGCACAAGAAGGAAAAGATTGTAAATTTTCAGAGAGCAGACCAAGACTGCACGTTCAATGTTGATGATCGCAAGATTATCGTGTCTATTTTGCCTCATGACCAGTAGAAATTTCGATGTCATTCACGCAGTGAATTCCGTGTTCTGTTGCACCTAGCTTGCATGCTGTGAATTTCCCCAAATGCCACGAATATTCGCAATTTTCGGTCCAATTTCGGCTCTTGAATTTGCTGCGACTCTAGCCATTATTGACTATGAATTCAGAACTTTTTTCGGAAATTTCTGCCATCCATATATAGCTGTTATGAGCTAATATCTAACTCGATTCGGGCAAGATTTTCGGGCAAATTTCGGCTCTTGAATTTGTTTCGATTCTCGCCATTACTTACAAAATGCTACCGTGAATTCAGAATTTTTCGGGAATTTCTGCTATCAATGGCTGTGAGTTAATATCTAACTCGATTCGGGCAAGATTTTCGGGCAACTTTCGGCTCTTGAATTTGCTGCGATTCTCGCCATTGAGCTTATTTGTAAAATGCTACCGTGAATTCAGAACCTTTTCGGGAATTTCTGCTAACCATGGTTGTTGTGAGCTAATATCTAACTCGATTCGGGCAAGATGGAACTGGGAGATTATGTGGTATGCTAATGAACGTTGAACTTCAAGAAGTTTGGTTAATATTTTCCCGGGTCTACTTGCCCGAAAAAACAGACTAGCCCGAAATTTGGGGGAGCATTTGCCCCCCCCTGAACCCCGTCTCCTACACCTATGTTGGTCGACATCCATTGAGAGATTAGATTGACCACATTGAGAAGTTGAGTAGCCTACTGGACGCTGAGAAAGAGCCTGGGGAGAAGGATATAATAGTTTGGTGTCGTCTGCGTAGAGATGGTGCACCAGTCAATACAGGCGGATTCTATGAAATGACTTAAAGGAGTGGTTAGAGAATGAAGAGCAACAGACCCAGGACAGAGCTTTGAGGAACACCGCAAGATGTGGAAGGGGGCTGTGAACAGTGACTGGAGGTTTTAACAGAGAAGATCAGCAAGATAAGTAGGACTGGAACCAGAGTAGAGCAGTGCCAGAAACGCCAAACAAAGAAGTCAGTCGATGAAGAATGTGATCGATGGTTTCAAATGCAGCGGAGATGTCGAGGAGGCAGAGGCAGGAGACTTGCTGCTGACTGACGCAGAGGGGTCTAGGACAATTACCCCGAACAAATATTCCCCGGACAATTACCCCCGGGCAAGTACCCCAGGACAATTATTATCCCCCGGACAATTACCCCCGGACAACTACCCCAGTGCCAATAACCCCTCGGACAATTACCCCCGTGCCAATGACTCCTCGAACAATTACCACCATGACGCTCACGTCGCTCAGTACATTATCACTAGCATTTAAATATTTTTATTTAGCGTTTAACACGTAGATGTTTTCCTGAACCTTTAACACGTAGATGTTTTCTTGAATGTTTCACACGTAGGCTTAGAACCGATTTTAGATTTTTATTTGATTTAATATTTAATATGTTTTCATGAACGTTTACATGGGCGAAAACTTAGGGGGCTGCGGGGGGACGGTCCCTCCAAAGTTTGTGGTGGGGGAACGGAGCTGCTTATATCCCCCAATATTTCAGAAATATCATTATAAATTTCTGTTTATCCATAATGAGCAATTTCCTTAAGATGGCAGCTTAAAACTTTGCCATTACAGTTTGCAAATTGAAAATATTTTAAGCAATGGGAGGCGACATTTATTGAACTCTTAAACCATGTCTCTGAGAACTTAAATCACGAATAATTTTCTGAGGATGATAGTTTATCAAACTACAGTTACAGTGTGGAAATCAAAAAAATTGCAAACAATTGGGATGCGACACTCTGAAGTCTTAAACTTCTTGTTCTTTCCCTTCAGGCTAGAATTATTCCTTCTGGCGAGGAGTCAGCCACTCGGATCCTTCTCCTTCACTTGTCTCTGCTTCCCGTGTCTTCTTTCTTCATTTTTTTTTTAGCAACTTTAGGTCCTGTTGTATCACGTCCTCCCATCTTTTCTTCTGTCGTCCCCGACTGCGTCAACCATATAATCCGCTTGCAAGATGCGTTTGGCAAGCTATTTTCCTCTTTTCTCATTAGGCCTACATGTCCAAATAACCTCAGCCTGGTCTCTCGTGCCTTGTCAATGATGCACGCCACACCGAGCTTCTTTCTGATGTCCTCACTTCGTTTCATGTCTTTCAGTGATATCCTAAGCATCCATCGTAGCATTCGCATCTCTGTTCTGTCCAGCAAACCCTTATCCATTTTCGTTAACGCCCATATAGCATTACCGGCCTCATCATTGTTTTGTAGGGTTCCACGACAACTGGTCTACCGACAACTCGTCTACCGACAACTCGTCTCCGGACAATTGGTCTAACGACAACTGGTCTACAGACGAATAGTATTGATGAAATAGAAGCTGGATTTATGAAAATGGTTTCTTAGCTTAAATGGAAGCTGGATTGATGATTTTATTCATGTATTTCGACATGCATCCAGCTTCAACTTCAGATCTAAAAATACCATCATCCAGCTTCTATTTCTCACCCGTTATTTTCGTCAATCCAGCTTCTATTTCAGATACGAAATAATACACTTATCTAGCTTCCACTACTTAAGCGTTTTCATAAATCCAGCTTCTATTTCAGATCAAGAAATACTTTCATCCAGCTTTTGTTTCTCATACGTTATTTTCGTCAATCCAGCTTCTATTTCACCTGTAAAAGAACCATCGTCCAGATTTCATTTCTCTTGCGTTTTTTCATCAATCCAACCTCCATTTCACCTGTAAAAACTTTCATCCAGCTTCCATTTCTCAAGCGCTGGATCAGTTGTCTGTAGACCAGTTGTCGTAGACGAATTGTCCGGAGACCACTTGTCGTTAGACGAGTTGTCGGTAGACGAGTTGTCGTGACACCGTTTTGTAGATCTTTCCCTTAAGGTGAGTCGGCATTTTAAAGTCGCACAGCACTCCTGATAGTTCTCTCCACTTCTGCCACGCTACTCTGATCCTGTTTCTGACATCCTGCTCGCATCCTCCCTGCGCATTCATCGTCGATCCCAGGTAGTTAAACGTTTCCAAGTGCTTCAGCGGTTCTCCTGTGGTGCTCTTTACCTCCACGGTCTCCACTGTTTTTGAGCATACCATGGTCTCTGTTTTATTTATGTTTACATTGAGGCCCATGCTCTCCACTGCCATCTGCCATTCCGTAAAATGTGTTTGCATCCTCGCCTCCGCATCGGCCGCCAGGCCCCATCACAAGATCATCCGCATGCCATGGCACCTCTCTTCTTACATGCTCCGTCTTGAACAATGACTAACATTGAAAATTGAGGAATTTTATTGAAGATGGCAGCTTAAGTGTCTACAATTATACTATGGAAATTCAAAAAATTTAAACAATTTTAAAGAGACATTTATTGGAGTCATGTCTTTCAGCAAAGAATTTGTGAGAAATGTTTTGAGATTATGGATAAAATATTTCCATTACAGTGCAAACATTTAGAAAAATTTAGCAATGAGGGGAACTTTTGAAGTCTTAAACTAGGACTACTAGCACTGAAATGATAAGCAATTTCGTTAAAGAGACAACCTGGAATTCTACCATTGCAGTATTGAGATCACAAAATTTCGACAAGGGACACTTTAAAGTCTTAGACCCGACTATTTGCACTGAAATGATGAGCAATTTCGACATTCATTCATTCATTTCGAGGATTTATATAGCGCCTCTTCAAGAAACCTACTTAGAGGCGCTCCCAGCCCAGCCACAGCTAAAAAAAAGGATTTGAGATATTTAGCCTAGGCATAAGTTGCAAGGTTAGTGGGAGGCCATTCCAGATAGCAGGACCCACAACAGAAAAGGCTCGGCGCTGTCTCATAGAAGTGCGAGCTCGCGGCACCAAAAGCTCACCCGTTGACGCCGAGCGAAAAGCTCGACGGGCTGCAAGGTCTGAGACAGGTCGACAAAGGCTAGACAAGTACGACGGAGCACAAGAAAGACGGCATCGCCAGACAAGTGCAGCAACTCGGTAGGAGATGCGCTGTAAAACAGGGAGCCAGTGGAGAATGTCACGCATGGCAGCTTAAGTTTTTTGGGGACATGGGGAGGGGCACTTTGAATTCTTAGACAGACTATTAGCACCGAAATCATGGGCAATTTTTTTAAATACAGCCTACATTGCTATCATTGCAGTATGGAGATTCAAAAAAAATTTAGACATGGGGGACGCTTTCGTTTTGAAGTATAGACCAGGACTATAAACATTGAATTGATGAGCAATTTCGCTAAAATGACAGCCTAAAATGCTATCATTGCAGTGTGGAAATGTTTTAAAATTCGCTTCTTGGGGAGGGGCACATCCTCCTGCCCAAACCCATTCCCCTGCGCCGCGCTTAGGCCGCACTTCCGCCCCCCCCCCAAGTTTGGGTCAAGCCTCCACCTATGAACGTTTAACACTAACTTAAAGACTTAGTTTTAGGCTGAGTAAAATCATTAACGCTAATCATTATTTTCTCTAACACTCAATTGTTTCTCAGCTAGCTGGGGTTATTGTCATGGGGGTAATTGTACTTTGAACGGTTTCCTTGTCAAGTTTTGGAACTGGAAGTAGCTTGTGTAAGCCCGAGAGGTAAGAGAAACAGAGGTTGTGGTAAGGAAACTATGGGTAAAAAAATTATAAAACCGAATTCCACCATGACCCTGTGATGTAAGCTTAGATAATTTTTACATTGACGACAAAGTACGATGTGTTTTATGAAGGGACACAGCATTCTTCGCTGGTATGTTGAGGCTACGGGTTCCTTCCGTAGTCTCCACAAGAGGTTAGATCCAATGTCTGACAATTAGACCTACAAAGGGCATCCTAGGTTGTAATATTATCTCTATATTTATGAATCTCTCCTTTTAGCTTTGGAGTGGTGATATGGGAAATGCTATCTGGAGACATTCCCCACAAGAACCTAGACTCAGCAACAATTTTTAACAAAGCATCCAGAGATGAACCGAATACATTGACCATAGAACGATCATTTCCGGAAAATTACAAGCTACTTCTCAACGGTAAATATATACAGAACATTCATTTTGATAGCGCATCAACCATTCAACCTAGAACGTCTTTTACGCCTGATACATAAAACCATTTAACGACGAACGTCTACATCAGTAAAAAAATCAATAAATCAATCGATCAGATCTTATATAGCGCCCATTCAAGATTCATTCTCAGAGGCGTTCCCCGCCCATGCCAAAGTCTTCAAGTTTGTGAAACTGACAAAAGGAACCAACCGCAGAGAAGGAAGAACTCTTTGATCGCCGTGGACAGTCTGTGGCGTCTAGTGCGCGGCGGCCTGTTCAAACGGAAAGGGGAACGGAAAAGCTCATTCAGGTAAGGGGCACTCTGGCTAATAAGCACCGTTGCACCAAGGATGCAATCCTGAATGAAAATGCGTTGTGGAAAAGATAGCCAGTGCGTGACGTCAAGCATAAACTGGGATATGCGGTCTCCGTTGGCGAATCCGCCGATATGTCTCGTCGCAATCTGAAAGTGGAAAGAACCGGCATCGACCATCAAACCATGAGCAACAGTAAGATCGGCAAACAGATGATCGGACCGTTAAGACAAAGACACATTAATGGGGACAGACGAGTATTATGAAATAAATCAGTTTTAAGCTGAGAGAAAAATGCCACAGGCGTTTAAGGAAAAATAAAAAAAATAACCTACGGAAGTGTAATTCCCAAAAAATATTTTCATTAATTGAAGAAGTTTGCTATGAAGCAAATTCTTCATTTTAGTCGTGACCAAAGAGAGAGATAGATCTAAATATGGTAGGCCTAGGTAGATCTAATCAGACGAATTTGTTGAATAATTATTCTGATATCAGTGATACACGAGTCACCGGTGCAATGGAAGCCACTAACAGCAATTTACAAGTAATTACGTAGGATTTAGCTATATTTAACCTAATTCGTCATGAAGGATTGGCTATGTATAATATATTGTATAATGTGCTACATTCTATTCATGTGTGCCGCGCAATCCTGTTTACTAGGCCCCACGCAGTAAATTTGGTATCACGTTTAGCCGAAAAGTAAACGACGAATACTGCGTTGTAGTCTTACGTACCTCAGACCATAGATGTAAAAAACGATGAAAAGAAAAAATTAAAAACGTCGTTTTTCGAAAAAATAGAAACGACAAAAAACGATAACAAACGGAAACGGAAAATAATTTGCCTTTGTTACATCTGAAACTTCATTTTAAGCCTAAAAACCGTGCTTATGCAATTTGATCTTAATCTGCAAATAGCACAACTTTATTATTAAGCCAAAATTAATTGGTATAAGTAGCATTAGTCTAGCACAGTTATTTTTTCTTTTAACTTTGGTTTCATAAGAAATTCAGAAAAATTAAAGGCATTGAAATCTTTTCAAATTGAAACTGTAAACATAAGTCCACATAAGTTCATGCTGATCGACATAACGCAATTAAAATCTAATCAGTATAAAAGACCATAGACGTGAACTAAATTATATATTGTAGGCTACACTTGTACTTAAAATTGTTATTCTACTTAAAAATATTTATTATAGGCCCAAGAATTTTGTATCAAAATAACTCTTACAAATTTCATTTCTTGTAGGCATGAATTTCTCAAATGATGACCTTAACAATTACATAATTACACTATAGTCAGCTGAATTCCTGAGATTGCGGTGAAAACGTATGGAATGTCAGACAAAATTAAACTAAGGGAAAAAATGACAGTAAATAAATAAATAAAGTAACATAAAAAAAAAACGATAAAAAACGATGCGAAAAAGAACCCCGGAAAAGACGTTTTTCGGAGGAGAGATTAAAAAACGACAAACGTTTGTTACAACTATGCCTCAGACCCATTCCCGGAGATCAGTCCTTTAAAATATAATCAATTGGAAAGAGATAAGTCTTAAGTAGGATACTAAATAACTGAACCGAACTGACAGCCAAAATGAAAAAAACGTCAATATTAAAACTTAGCAAACGGAAAAGCTCCTTCACAAAGAACGCGTAGGGCCTGCTGTATTATTCTTTTTGACCAAAGAAAGAAAATCAGATTAGCCTACATTGGTGAATAACGGCAAGTGACACGAGTATTGTAATTAGGCTACCAAGCTTCAAAATTGTCTGGACCATCTGGAGCATTAGCCTTTGCAGAATAACCGGTGTAGAGGTTTAAGTACTGGAGTTACAATTGATACCCTGTTGTCCACAGTGTTGCACGGTGACGAAGTAAAAGTAGGTCTAACGCGTTACTGTACTTAAATAAAGTTTGAATACTTTCACATGTAACAAGTATCAGAAAACCTAAATACTTTTACTTTGACCAAAGTAAAATTTTACCCATGTTTCAGTACTTTTACTTCGTTACAATTTATGTGACACTCGTAGCATTGTTCGTTACTTCAATGCGCTAATTAACAGTTCGTTATGTTAATCTAACACAACCAGTGACGTAGCCAAGGGGGGTTTCGCGCCTAAATACATCCGCGACTACTGTTCTGAGACCCATTCCTCCGCTTCCGGGCCGCGACTCAGGTCCCTTGGGAAGACCGACCTCCGTGTACGGAGGATGAGAACACGTTTCGGCGACCGCGCATTCTCGGTTGCTGGTCCCAGATGCTGGAACAGTCTTCCACCGGACATTAGATTGGCCGCCTCAGTGGACTCTTTTAAAACAAAGCTTAAAACTTATCTGTTTGCTAAGGCGTATCCCGCAGTTGGCCGCTTGTGAGGCGCCCTTGTAGCGGTATGGCCGCGTTACGGCGCCATATAGATTGTCGTTATTATTATTATTATTATTATTATTATTATTATTATTATTATTATTATTATTATTATTATTATTATTATTATTATTATTATTATTATTATTATTATTATTATAACAATCATTTATTACTTTGAACAAAAGATCCGAAGAATAATTTTAGCTACTAAGGTCATTGGCATTCGCCATCGGTGTCGTGCACAAAAGTACCCCTAAATGCTATTGCGTTGTGTCGTTGTGTGCATATGGACAGACGCTGGAATAGATACATGGATTCCATAGGGTCGCCCGTGGCTTCAGACAGCCGACGACCTAATTCCAAAAGGAACTCACGACCTGACAGATTAATAGGACCTAATGTCTCTAAAGCTATTGGCACGAAGTTATGGGTTGCGGGGAGCTCTGCATATTTTGCTATTTTGCGCAAGGCGGCCAATTCAGCTGCACTCCCAGGTATCATAGATGTCTTTGGTAAGTAAGATGCGACGCACGAATGGATGCTGGTTGCGTCCCAGGTTATTATTATTATTATTATTATTATTATTATTATTATTATTATTATTATTATTATTATTATTATTATTATTATTATTATTATTATTATTATTATTCGGGGGTTAAACCCTCCATTGGCCTAGGGAAAAAGTTTTTTTAAAGCTTATTTATCCACTTAAATAGGAAAACCAAAACAATTGCTTGTAGTAACAATTGTTTTTCTTACTTTATTCGTTTTGTAATTTTATTCCCTTTTTATTTATTGTAATACTGTTGGGTTGGTTTCAGAAAGGGTATCCGGCCAGGCAAAAAACTCCATGAAAAATTCCTGGCTACGCCACTGAACACAACTGATTTAAATTTGCATGCATAACAGTATATTTTCGTTGAGTGGTGCACGCTGGATACACTGCCATTTTTGCAGCAGAACGACCCTTCAGCTATGCATTGTGCTAAAATAAATCAGAATCGTGCATAGTAGACTAAACGATAACCATTTTGAGAATTTAGTATTTTTGAAGGTAAGGCCTAATAATGGATTGAGTAATAGAAAGACTCTGTAGGCCTATTTTTACTTTTGACTTAAAAAGTATTATTTGGAAGGGGGATACTTTTTACTTTTACTTTTTAGTAAAATTTGTGATGAGTAGGCCTACTTTTACTTTTACATAAGTAATTAAAATCCATCTTACTTTTACTTTGTACTTAAGTACATTTGCCCGATACGGTACTTTTAACAACACTGGTTGTCCACCTCTGGATGTATTAATCACGGCTCTTGTAAAACAGTTCAGCATGCTAGACGATATGCGATATTCAAGGCGACAGGACACTGATGCCTTTGCGAAACTTAAGTACACAGCACCTATTTCTGTGTAAATAACGAATGAACAGAATGTGATGATTTAGAAATGACCATAGGAGTAACTTTCTATTGTGATGGTGGTGTCCAGTCACCACCACTTTTAAAAGTGGTGGTGAAATTCACCACCACTTTTTGGTCTTGCAAATAATATTTTTTAGCACGAAAGCTTTTGGCTGTCTTCCGCTTAGGCTATTCATTCTCAAAATCAAGAGGCAGAGGAGGAAATAGATAGAGAAATAGGGAGGATGAAGAATAGAAAGAAACTTCGCATCAAAGTGAATAGGCCTACTTGATATGCCTGTATAGCAATATACTGTGCACTGTTTGACTGAATTTTCCAGTTGATCTTTGACCTTAACTTCAATTCCTTTGGATATTGGCGATTGGCAATTGTCACTTCTTTAGCACTACTTGTATTAGCCTATCAGTAGGCTTATTGTTGCTTCTTGCAGTCTGAACCTTTACGCCGCAGTGCTTACTTAGTTGCTTAGTCCTTCCCGTGCATGTCTGCATATCGGACAACGCACTTCCTCCAATAATCCCTGTTCATCGCCAGTTCTTCAGCCTCCTCCCATGACATCCCCAGACATCTTAAATCAACTTTGATGGTGTTCTGCCAGTTCGTTCGTGGTCTTCCTCTCATCCTTCTTCTTCCAGCAATCCCTAACATCACCAGTTTGGCTCTTCGGCCCTCGTCCATGTGAACAATATGCCCCGTAAACCTCAGTTTCTTTTTCTAATGATATTTTCCATATCCTCTTGTTTCTTATCTTGTCCAGCCATGATACACAACATAAAATCCTTCTCAGTCACCCATGGTGTGCTGCCTCCAGTCTTTTCCTATTTGTTACCGTCATGGGCCACGTATCAGATCTGTACAGCACTGTGCTCATAACCAGTGCCTGGTGCGTAGTTTTTATTTACCCGGGTAGGTTGCAAGCCCACCGCGGAAGCCTTCTTCTTTATCTTGGTTTGAGACAGGTGCAGGCTATCCTAATATTCCGACCGAAGGGGGGAAATTGTTGTCACCAACCTATACTCAGGTCCTACTGTAGTAACCGACCTCAGTATACCCTACATAGGCCCTATAGACGACTTCTTAACGGAAGCATAATCGCCTCCTCCTCGAGGGGTGGAGGTAAGTTTGCCTGCCCCACACTAACTTCCAAACAAATTTAGACTCTACGGCCCTGACCTTTCTTTAAGTTTGGTTTTATAAGTGGACAACGTGCAATTAATTTTGTTGTAGTCTGGATTTGACATTAGGAAACCGAGTTTCTGTACATGTTCATAATTATTATCAAATTCATAACAGAAAAGTTTTAACATGACTGTAGCAGCTTGTAGCCTAGGCTACTGTTCAAGTGCAACTTTGTGAGTGACCGAAAGTGGCGAACTAGTTATACTAAATTCGATTTGGGGAGGGAAGCTCATGATTGCGGAAGGCGAGGATAGAGAGAGGGGAAGTAAAATTTAGTGAGCAGACAAATGGTCACCACCACTTTCTGGACGAAAGTTACACCCTTGGAAATGACATTTGCATTAATATGTGGCGTGGGAGAATACATTGTTCAGCTGTAGTGCACGTCAAGGTTGGTACGAGGGAAATGTTGAGTTTTTGGTTGTTAATATACTTTCTTGCAACGTCGATTTGTTTACTAGCCGGATACTGTGATGCCTATTGAGTCAACTGCCAGAAAACACACGGTCCAGGACGCTTCTACTTTTCAACTTCAACTTGTTTATTGATTCAAAAAATATCAAACAGACAATTACGCAATCATAATAGTACACAATGTGATTAATTGCAGTTAACAATTGCGATGGTATAGCTAGCCTCAGTGTACAATCATTAATGTGAAATGTAGAGAGCAATGATGTTATGACATTAATGTCTTACCATCGCAGATTCGTTATGGGATGGGTACCGTTTTGGCTGCATGTTTTTATTGGTTTTTTTTTTACTCTTCATGTAGGCTAACCTGATTGTGACATCAAGGTTTTAACCAATAAACGATGAACATACGTGAATAGGCTATCATAATATTAGAATAAGGTTCATTCTTTGGTGTAGGTGTAATTAGAAGAATTGAACTCATAGTAATAGGTCTATATAACAAAATTATCTCATATTATTCACCGGTCTGAAATCTAATAATCAATAAGATTCATTCTTTGGTGTAGGTGTAATTATAAATCAGTGCTCGAAAAGAAGAGAAGTGATAGCTCTGAACTCATAGTAATAAGTCTATATCACATATTATTCAGGATGCTGGGAGTCAATAAGCAAGAAAAGACTAACGATCAACGTGATATTATCAGCCCTACATGGCATCGGTAAGTGAACATAACGCCATAATTATGCAGAAGATACATTATCTTGGAGTCAATATGATGTTTATTAAAACCACAGTCCTATATGCCTTCCGCAATTCTGATTTAATTATAACTCTTAGTTTTGGTTCTGTCTTAACTCTAATAATCAATAGCAGCTAAGCAACGTTTCATTTCCATGTAACAATATTACTATCTGGGGTACCCGACGTCGCCCGAAGTTCAGGGTTTTTCACCCCACCCTCACCCAACCCGCCCAGCCCGGTTCCATCCAGCCCCCACTCACTTGTCATACCACCTCCAACCGTCCCAGCGGGTCGGTTGCCCCATCCAGCTCACCCTTCTGGAATAGGACCCTACCACTCTCCCACGCCTCACTCATCTCTCACCGGTGTAAAGGTTTCAAATTACCCGTCCTAGACATTACCCCCTCCCCCCGGTAACTTGAAACCGGTTTCAGATTACCTCCCGGAAACTAGATTTGCATCAATCATCGCATTTATTGCACTAAAAAAATCTGAAAAATCATCCCGCTTCTTGTTTTGGTCTGAAGATTTTCATCCGTCATCTCACTTCGTGGTATGTTATCAATTTTTTGATCGAAAAAAGTAATAGCCTCGAAGCCATTTCTCCATTGTAACTTCAGCGGCGATTAGTATTTTAGTTACAGATGAAAAATTGATAACAAACCACGAAGTGGGATGACGTATGAAAATCTTCAGAAAAAAACAAGAAGCGGGATGATTTTTCTTATATTTTTAGTGCAATAAATGCGATGATTGATGCAAATTACAGTATGCAGGGTGGTAATGTTTAGGAGGGGTTAATCTGAAACCTTTTCGCCGGTCTGGGGAACAGGCTAGGCCTGGAAAGCTTCGGTTTCTCGCTCCGCTCAGCCCAGCTCCATTCCAACACCTCCCCTCCTCTCCTCCCAATTATATACCTCCCGTCCTTCCTCCCTCACTCTTTTACCATCCACTTCCGCTACGTTCCACTCATCACACCTTCTCCTCCATCCTCGTCTTTCCTTCTCTTTTCCTCTCCACTTTCGTTTCACCCCTTCACATTCCACACTCTCACAAAAACAATAATAATTTTTATTGCCCTCTGCTTAGAATGTCCTTTCCCGCCTCTGCGGTTTAAGCCTTTGTTTGGGATATTCTTTTCGTCTACTTTGCCTGAAGGTAGGCCCCTATTTATCTTTCCTCTGTGCTTCTGCACTGAGAACGACTCTGAATAGTTCATACGGCATGAGCCACGTTATAAATGCACAGATACGATGCGATTATAATCATTCATTAGTGCCATTGTCAATGCTTTTTCTTAACTTACGACCATATCAGTATGCTCATTGATTTGTGTGTCTGACGGACTGACGTAAAAAAATTGGCGTAACAGGAAATGACGCAAAGAGCAGTGCGGTCGTTATTCTTGCTATAATTTGAATTCACCCGAATTAATTTCGGAATTATTTCAGTGACGCACATACACGCTTTTATCAATACGACTTCTATTTAGATAGGCCTAACAAATATTTTTCATCTACCAATTAATCAAAAATTCGCTTCTTCAGCCCAGCTTCTATTTAAGTAGCAGCAATTGCGTTCATCTATCCAACTTCCATTTAAATAACAATTATTTTTTATCAATCCAGCTTCAGTTTAAGCAAGAACATTTTCATTGAACCCTCTTCCATTTTAGTAAAATGACTTTGTGTCAATCCGAATTGAAGACTCTATTGTACACGATACATATAGATTATCGCTGAAATAAATTCGAAGTTAATTCGGGTGAATTAAAATTATAGTACCCCTCGGTGCAATGACGTCTTAATTTTGTATTTAAAAACCCATAACTTTGAATGTAATGTGGATACTACGCTAAATTTTCTATTTTTTTCTTGCACGCTCAAGCGCGCCGTTTCAGAGTCTTTGCTGGGACAGGTAGTAGCCTAGTGGTGAATTTAGGTTTTAATGCATGAGGGGGGGGGGCAAAGAGAATTTCAAGAGGGCGCCTGTACTTACATAGTTAAATACAGTAAATTAATTATAATTCATCCGATTTAGCCGAACACATGAAGCAGAATCAAGAATCTAAAGCAGAAGCTTGTTTTAAACTTGCGAACTTGACGACTTACTTGAGTTAGGGCCTACATAAATTTATGCTTAGGCCTATATATAAAAAATATTTATTAATGTTACTTATTGGATATTGATCCAAGCTTTACGCAGAAACTTGTTAGTTTATAAAAACTGCTTTCTGCGTGATTTCATTGAAGCAAAACGATTTATAGTTGATTCAAAGTCGATGTTCTCAGCAAGACCACGTTCAATTGAAATTAATGCCAAACCAGATAGACGTTCGTTTGTTATTGTTTATCGCAAATAACTTTTGATAGTCTTCAACTTACTGAACTTAAATATTATTTTTCATTTCGTAGGAAAAATCGATAATACTAGTTGAATATTGGTATTTGGTAATAATAAAGAAGCTAAGCAACTTCTAGTCTATTCGTCATTACTCATTATTTATTCTTAATTAACAATAAATTAAGTACGATTAATTGTTTATTAATAATTAGGCTATTGTTAAATTGTAAATTATTAGTCTGATCTTGGTGATAAAGACAATCTCAAGCTAAGTCTCCATAGGTACCGTAAATGAATTATAGGTTATTTATACGTTTGTGCATTAATGTTTCATGTTTCATTCTGAGCTTTCCAACTTTCGTTGTTGACCATGTGAATTATCTTACGTTGGCTATGAGGTTTATCAACAGTTAGTTTTCTTTACAGCTCAGGGACAAGACGTTGCTGAAATAATCTCAAAAGGTATTCAGAACATTACGCTTTCTAACTATTAACCGCTGCCTTGATGTCTCTTAAAATAATTAAAGTCGAGTCAATCTACGAAATAACTTCGGTGAACCCCCAAAAAATTGCAAGAAAGCGTTTTATGACGATTTTCTGGTGTCTTAGGTCTGGCGATGAACATACTAAAATTTACAAGAAATCGGATCACGGCAAGTAGTCCAATTTTGGCGGGGAAAAGATGGCCGCCAATTGGACCAGGCATGGAATTTGGAAATGATACTGTTAGAAGCAGATCATGTAACCATTTGGTAACATGCTTTTCTAGACTAATCTGACCCTTCTGAGAACGAATTAGGAAACTCGATTGTTAGCGGTTGCATAGTAAAACAAGATGACGGAAAAAATGGCGGCCGATTGCTTAAAAAGGCTGTAAGTCGGGTATTGTATGTGATTATGAACACGATTTTGTAATTTAAATTAAGATGTAAGGGTTCTAGGCATGCAATGAATCAAAGACACGTAGGCCTATGTAGCACTAGAAGAAAAAAATGGCGGCCAAAATGGCGGCCAGAATGTTGAAATTGCTATAAGTGAAGTGATTTATGCAATGGAAATATGAATTCGGACTCGAACTTAGCATTTTTCAAGTGACAGAAAACAATGGAATCAACTTTGCAAATGTGACACTGCAAGAAAACTAAAATGGCAGCGATCGGAAGCGTTTCCGGGAAGTTCGTCAACGGAACTTTTGGTTTCATGACAAGCGGAAGTGTCTCGGAAATGGATGGATCTTGCAGAGAAGGAGGAGGCGGACGAGAAGTGAAACGGGGTAGAAGACGAATGGAATCCATCCTCCGCAATCCCAATCCTCCGCCAACCCATCCACATCATCATCAGCATCGTCTCCATCACAGCATGACATCAAACGGCGCTGGATGGGGTTTCATTCCAGATCTCGAGGTCAGTCCATCGAACAAAATGTACATGGGGTTGGTGCTGGAACGAACGGCGGCATCAACGGTCACCTGGGGCAGTTAATAGCATCCCTCTGCAGAAGCCAGGCCTACGGGCACCTGCCGGGAACATACAAACAGGACAAGGGTCTGCTATCCATGGCGCATCAATCAGCGCATCCCTACGAACCGTACACCCGACGGGGGCTGCCCCTAGCATCCGCTGTTCCATCGTCGTCGTCGCGTGTCCTCCAGCCGTCGTCCAGTCCCAACCCGTACACAACGAACCTCTTCACGTTGCACTATTCGCCCCTCGCATTGCCAGCCTTCGTCTGGCAAAAGGAACACTAAGAGAACGATCATCTCATAGGGGGCCTTGAACGACTGTCTGGCAAGGGCGGTCACCACCACCAGCACCACCATCAACACCACTACCCGGAGATGGAAGAAATCAACACGAAGGACCTAGCACAGAAGATCAGCAGTGAGCTGAAGAGGAACAGCATCCCACCCACTATCGATTCAGACTGGACTCCTGAAACATCGTTGCGCAAACAGTGGTTTCTACGGTAACGTGATCTGCGTTTTGAATGCAGAAAATATTCGAACAACTTCCATCCCCAGGTGGTGGTGGTGCTGATGGTTGTGGTGCTGATGGTGGTGGTGCTGATGGTGGTGGTGCTGGTGGTGATGGGTCATGGGTAGCAAACCCTTGTCCTGTTTGTGTGTTCCAGTAGGCCATGGCTTCTGCAGAGTTACGATGCTGACTGCTCCTGGTGACCGTTGATGCTGCCTCTCGTTCTAACGCCGACCTCATGTACATTTTGTTCGACGAACTGACCTCGAGATCTGGAATGAACCCCTCCAGCGACGTTTGATGCAAAGTTGATTCCATTGTTTTCTGTTACTTCAAAAATGCTAAGTTCGAGTCCGAATTCATATTTCCATTGCATAAATCACTTCTCTTATAGCAATTTCAACAGTCTGGCCGCCACTTTGGCCGCCATTTTTTTCTTCCAGTCCTATATACGTGTCTTTGATTCATTGCATGGCTAGAGCCCTTACATCTTAATTTAAATTACAAAATCGTGTTCATAATCACACACAATACCCGACTTACAGCCTTTTTAAGCAATCGGCCGCCATTTTTTCCGTCGTCTTGTTTTACCATGCAACCTCTAAAAATCGAGTTTCCTAACCACGATTTTCGTGCTCAGAAGGGTCGAATTAGTCTAGAAAAGCATGTTACCAAATTGTTACATGATCTGCTTCTAACAGTATCATTTCCAGATCCCAAGCCTGGTCAAATTGGCGGCCATCTTTTTCCCCGCCAAAATTGGACCACTTGCCGTGGTCCGATTTCTTGTAACTTTTAGTATGTTCAACACCAGGCCAATGATACCAGAAAATCATCATAAAACGCCTTCTTACAATTTTGGGGATCATTTCTTAGATTGACCCGACTATACAACATTTTAAAGCAATTATAGGCCACCATTTTGGCCGCCATCTTGTTTTCCCATGCAACCCCTAAAAATCAAGCTTGCTAACCACGATTTTCGTTATCAGGATGGTCAAATTAGTCTAGAAAAGCATGTTTGCAAATTATTACATGATTTGCTTCTAACACTATCATCTCCAGATTCCATGCCTGGTCCAATTGGCGGCCATCTTTCCCCGCAAAAATTAGACCACTTGCCGTGGTCCGATTTCTTGTAACTTTTAGTATATATATATATATATATATATATATATATATATATTCGTTTAATCAGAAATCAGGTTGACAAGCCGCAACACAGTTACAAGATGAACAGAAAAATAGTTATATATGAAAAAAAAAATTTTTGTACATTGTTCAAGAGTTGCTTTATTTATTAATTTTTAAACTTATCGCTCATTTTTTATCATTTGTTTTAAGCTATTGTAAAGTACTCTAGGTGTGAAGTTCTTATCATCTTTAGTTGGCAATTCAAAGTTATGAGATCTCGGGCGCAGACCGCAACGACGCTTTATTACAGGCGGAAACAAACTCCGCAGGCCATGGCATGAATTGCTGCAGACTGACGCAAGCAGCTTGTCATCAGCTTCGCGAACCATGTCCGAGACGTCTGGCGTATTGTCTGGTAGCTAGCCCATTCGCCTAGTTCTTTGTAGAAATTTGTTAAGCCTTGTCTTGTCCTCAGCTGTAGTGAAGCCCCACCAAGCAGGCACCGCATAGAGGAGACGGGATACGGTCGTTGATCTTGCGACATCATGCAGCACGGTTGTAGGGAAGCCGTGGGATTTAAGGATTCTGAGAGCATACAAAGATCGGAAGCAGGTCCCCAATACTCCAGCAATGTGTGTTGAAGTGTCCAGATCATCTCGTACAGTCACTCCCAGAATCTTCATGTTTGAAACACGATCTACTCCGGCAATGGTTGGTGGTGACTCGGCATGGCCACGACGATGAATGAGCATCTCTCGGGATTTGGAAGCATTGAGGAGCAGTATGTTCATCACCAGACTTAAAACACCAGAAAATCGTCATAAAACACTTTCTTGCAATTTTTTGGGTCATGCCATAGATTGACCCGACTATAACAAAGGATGTTGGAAATATTAAGGTTGCTAGAAAAATCTCATTCCTGTACTTTAACCGTGCAGCCTACTGGGACATGTACTGCAAACCTATTTCTATGACATTCTAAAACATAATTGTGGTATGGAATAGGAGAGCCTTCGTCAGTTCACATCCTCAATAGAAGTACACGTCAGCCAATGACGGAAACTTAGCTTAACTTACAACCTATGCTGAATATCAGGACTGCATCCCTTACGGCTACCATCTCCACAGCACTCCTCGTTCTTCAAAAGGACAAACCTATAGCAAGAAAATTGGTGTTGCTATAGGTTTGTGCTTTTGATGAACGAGGAGTGCTGTGGAGATGGCAGCTGATTGTCTTGTTTTCTCTGTGCGTACTACTCTTGATTCAAATGGAGAAACTGCTGCGGACCCTGTCAATCTGCCATCGTGGTTTCTTGTGCAGATCGCTTCGATGATAGATGAACTGGTACCGGTAGCGCACACTTTTGATAATTATAACCTTAAAGCTATTCTCCAACCTCTGATTCTTCGCTAACCGGACTACGACGTGCCTTTGGGTCGCTGGCCCACGCGCCTGGAGCAGTCTTCCAGCACCTATATATCCTGGAAATCAAGACTGAATCGACTTGTAAAAAACAATTTGAGCTGCACTTGCTCTCGAATTCATTACAATCATTTACTCTGCCAGTTGACAATATGGGTGCAAAGCATCCTAGAAGTGACTTGCTACTGACGATGCTATTTAAATTGTCTGAATTACAATTACAATTACAACAGTCATGTGCTTTTATCGGCAAACACGACAATAATTATTGGAGCTGGATTGACGAAAATATTCTTGCTCAAACTGGAGCTGGATTTATGAAAATATTGTTGCTTAAATTGGAGCTTGATTGATGAAAATGTTCTTGTTTAAAATTGGAGCTGTATGATTGATGAAATGACCTAACTTAAATTGTAACAGGATTGATGAAAAAGCGCTTGTGAAACGGAAGCTGGAAAACGGTATTTTTGTTTCTGAAATAGAAGCTGGAATAATGAATAGAATGCTTGATAAATAAAAGCTGGATTGATGATTTTCATTCATGTATTTCAACATGCATCCAGCTTCCATTTCTCAAACGCTTTATCATTAATCCGGCTTCCAAATCATCATTCATGTATTTCAACATGCATCCAGCTTCCATTTCTCAAACGCTTTATCATTAATCCGGCTTCCATTTCTCAAGCGTTATTTTTGTCAATCGAGCTTATATTTCACCTATAAGGAATCTTTCTCCAGCTTCCATTTACCATTTTGCCGGCGAGCCAACAATATTGTCGTGCACCAATTGTCGTGAGCCAGTTGTCGGTGAACGAATTGTCCGTGAACCAGTCAGTTGTCGTTGAACCAGTTGTGGGTGAACTAGTTGTCGTGACACCGTCTGGCAGAGTGGAGGAGGCCTCTACCATTGCCAGCAGACTGGGGAAGCAAATCGAGCGTACCACCAAAGGACATTGAGGAACATCGATGCAAAAAGACGGAACGGATGAGTTTTGAGTTGTGGCGAATGGTCAATGAAATCACAAAGAGAAAGTCCTGCCCACAGATGACTAGTGAATTGGCTGCCGAAGACCTAAACAGGCGACGTTTCGACCAATGTTCCTCAATGTCCTTTGTTCTGACCTGAGAATTCCGTCGAGAATGTTATCTCCCCTTGTTGGTTGATGGATCAATGGGATCAGACCTGTGCGCTCAACAATTTCTCGCTCATCCAGTTGATTGAAAATTGAAATCACCCGCAATAACTATAAATGCCCTTGAATCATCCGTCATCAATGGCTCAATCGTTCGCTCCAGCCGATCCATCAGATCTTGAGTGTCATAATATTATATAGGCCGAGGAGGATGCCCCGACATACTTAGCTCTGCTCCCGAGTTCGACTCTTATCCAAAGAAGCTCTAGATTCTGCGTGTCTCTATCTATTGTCTTATCCTGTGACGGCAGCTCCTCGCTTACGAAAGCAGCAACGCCCACGTAACGGCGACCAACACGATCTCTGCGACAGACATCAACGATGTGGTGCTTCCTGAAGATAATGTGTTTATGTGACCACCGCCACACCCGATACATCTTAGATCTGCATGTAGGCTATCTGATCGAGAATATAGGGCGTTGCAAGAGAACGTCCGTTTATGGTGTAAGCTTATTGTACATTCCTGGGAGGTTTAACTCTGTTGCCACCGGTGTTGTTATTCTTCCTTCTCTGTGTATCGCCCTCCGCAGCCGCCCGTTCTCCCGTCGAGATCGATGAGATGAGGGTACCATTATTGCTATCTCTTTATTGTCCCGCCTCTCGATCCTCGATATCGACGGAAACCCATCGCAGACAGCTGTTTGCTTGACCCTTTATTATGAAGAAGGTCACGGCGAATAGCATACAACCGACCAGGGCTATAACTATACGTACACTGGCCAACTACATGTAGCTCCATCAGGCCGTGACGAACATTTTGTCCAACTTGATGACATGATGCACATACATGTAATCCTAACTGATGCAACACTCGTTATGCATCCCTGCAGGGACATCATTATGTTGTAATCTGGACATACTACAAATAGTTACAGTGATTCCTGGTTTGAAGATTCCTGCATTCGTGGACTTGTGATATAGGAGTAAACTTTAAATGGCGTTGTGCTAGTCCAAAATATTAATATTTTGTCATACAACTTTTTGTGTGATCATTCTAAGGAAAATGGAACCGAATAGCACCTAGGAAAACAGCGATTTAAAACTTTCATTTTATAACGACCACCCTAATCATCATCATCATCACCATCATCATCACCATCATCATCATCATCATCATCATCATCATCATCATCATCATCATCATCATCATCATCATCATCATCATCATCATCATCATCATCATCATCATCATCATCATCAACGGTGATGATGATCATCATCAATTCATCATCATCATCGCCACATTCGTCCATTCATTTGATTAAAAAATTTGAGTCTTTTATTTATTTCTCAATTTATATAACGCCCCTTCAAGCCCGCTACTCAGAGGCGCTCCTGACTATAGCGCGGACACTGCGTCGGAGTTACACGCAGAAGCACCCGGTCAATTGCGAGTAAAGGACTTGCTCAAGGCACCTACGCGACGGTTTGAACTGGATTCGAACCTGGAACCTTCCGGTTCCAAGGCACCGACGACACCACACTTAATGAATATTGACTAAATCAGTCAGAAAGAGAAATCACTTCTTACTATACAGAATGACGTTTTCAAGTTGTCTAAGAGTTTGAACAATCTAAAAATATTTATAGAACTGTTTCTGTTTTCTCAAGGACTGCCAGATAAATACAGTTCGGATCCAGTTTTAATTGAGACGATCAGAACAACAGCCGCAGAAAAATGGATCAGTGGATTGACGATCTTAGGCAAAGAATTGTTTGTTGTGAGTAGATTGAGTTCCGAAATTGAAGTTTATGATTCGATGAAATTAAGTTTCAGTCGCCGATTTAAATTAGGGGAATTACACGATCCATCGGATATTGCATCCTGCAACAGAAATAAATGTCTTTACATCGTTGATAGGAAAAAACATTCACTTTCTTATAGGTGGGATGAAATTCTCAGAGTTGATCCAAGTGGACCTAAAATAAAGAAATGGTTAACAGGCTACGATTGTGGAGGCGATCTGTCTGTTACATATGAATCGAATGTCATTATTACTATTAATAACTTAAAAGAATATTCGCCAGATGGAAAATTGATTCGTCAAATAAATTTATCAGATGCAGGTATACGCTTTCCATTGCATGCTATAAAATTGACCAATGGTAATTTCGTGGTCAGTCATGGCGTCGATGATGATGATCTGCATAGAGTGTGTATAGTGGATGCAGATGGAAAACTGATGAAGTCGTTCGGTGGCAAAGGTGGATTTAGCATCGGACAAATGTGTCGTCCAGTCCATTTGTCCGTTGATGGAGATGGATTCGTTTGGGTTGCTGATCAGATGAACAATCGAGTTTTGTTATTGGATTCAAATCTGGAATTTAAAAGAGAAATTCTTTCAAAAAGAAAACACGGATTAGAATTTCCATGGAGGATTCTTCTGGATGAATCAACGAGTCGAGTGTTTGTGACTGAGTACAACTATGATGGACTGATTAAGATTTTTCAATTATGATCGAGGATTGAGGAATTAAATATTTATTCAATGTTTTTAAATGACTGAAGCAATAATATTGTCTTTTTTTAAAACCAACGCAACCTGCTGTAATAATTATTTTGTCTTCGAGAATTTCTAAAAAAAATGAAACTAAATTGCATCGTCATTGGAACTTGGTGTAAGCTAGGGATGAACGAGTCCAATAACGTGATAATCTACCCTACCAGGTCAGGGCTGTTTTCAAGAAATTTTTAGAACTGTACAACCCCTTCTCTCCTTTTTCATCCTCAAGGGTAAATTACTTCAAATCTGGGGACAATGACCTTTTTGCTAGTTTTAGCTGTACAGAAATACTTCTACAACTGCACATATCCATTTAGAACCGCACATTTTGTGTTCAACTGCACATTCAAATTAGCCCTGTTCCAGGTTAAAAAGTACAAGTTGAGAAAGTTCTGTTTTCTTATCAGCCTACGAGCAATTCGTTTTGTCATTGAAACCGTAGAAAACGGACTCTCCTTATCTGTCTATACATGTATCTGCTGTTCTGTGTATGTCTTTAAATTTGTGAAATACAAATTAATAGCCCTATATGTCACGCTCGTCATTACAAATGAAGCCTTTATCTATGCACGCATAATTTATATGTACGTATATATGCAAGCGAAGAGGTCTCGAGACCAAGACTGTAAACAGAATTCTCATTTGAATGGTTTCATATTCCCATCTTTCGAAATCTATTACATTTTATAATATTATAATATCAAGTGATCCAAGGTTTTATCCCTCGAAAGATTGGTTCTGGGAGGTTTAATGAAAGGTTCTCTACTGCATACAAATCTTAATAGGTAGGTCTACAGATATCGCTGGGATAAAAAGAACATAGGTTCGTATAATTAATCTTCTTTTCCTTCCGGCTGGTATTAATCCCTCGCAGGGGAGGGGTCAGCCACTCGGATCAGTTAGGGTCGTATAATTGACTGACCAATAATAATAATCTCTATCATAGAAATACTATTACTTATATATTATTATGTCTACTGAGTGTGAGGTCTCTCATCGTCATAATAAAGGCAATGTTAAACAAACGTTAGGCCTACTACTTTGGGTTTCTAGTAAAGACTAGCAGGTGTCTGCTTGTCCGCTGATGGTTTCGGTCGCCCCGTTGGCTGGTGTCACGGTCACAACATCCAGAAGCGAAGGGGGCACCGAGTCCAACGTCAGTAGGTGCAGCATCTGGAGGCGAAGGGGTCACCGGGTCCACGGGCGAAAATCCATTAACACCTCCGTGAAGGATCCAAGCGACCCCCACGGGAGACGGTGACGGGACGCCATTTGAAGTAACGGATAAGGACTCAACGACCAGTTTACACGGACGGTTGAAGGCGACTGGGCAGAAAGCAGTTAACGCCGACTGCCAAGGCGATTAAGGTAGCCGACGTCAGTATTATAAGACGGTGTTGGGCGATTAGTGAGGCAACTGGCTCGCTTGGCTACACCGGTAAGGTCGAAGGCCGCGCGTCTGTACGCAATTCACTCTGTGAAAGAGCGTGCGGGTCGTGGATCGATTCCCGAAGGTGGCTATTTCAGAGATTCAAATCTCGGGCTAGCACGGTCCGTCCACGGGGACCTAAATGGCGTGACGACACTAATCTCTGATATGGCAGTGTCGTTAAACATGTAACAACCTGATTGGTGAGGAGAGGCAGACACGATTGAACTCGACGATTACAACTAAGAAGTTTTAAAAACGTGAATATCTGTGAACATCGCCGGCGGAGCCTCTCGATTGACAGAGCACACTCACTTACAAAGAGACGCAGAAGCAAAGTCGGTTCTGCTAGTGGTCTATCAGGGATGAAAATAAGTCAAGCTAATTATTCATTTCATCGCTCGAATCGTTTATTCGCCAATAATAAGAAGCTAAGACTCTTGATCAACATTTGCATCTTTCACCCGGAACACTATAGCGCTACACAAACCAGCCAGGCACAATTATACGTTGACCGGTTAGTTCGTCGAAACATGATCTACATGGAAAATCCATTTCGTGCTCCAAGCAAATAAGCATTCGAGGTTAGTCAGACTCAGTAGAGAGGGCCATCTGATGTATTCGAAGCTGAACATCAAATCGGTTGATCATGTTTCGACGAACTAACCGGTAAACGTAGGCTATTGTCTCTGACAATGCCATCTAGGCTATGATCGTACTGAAACGCGAGATCAGAAATCGGTCACAAGCTGATTGTTCACATGTAACTCTCCTGAATTGGTTTACATCATCACAATAATATCGATATAATTATCGATTGGATGATTTATTAAACACATTAATCAAACGCTCCTGCTGAAAAAGATTAGGCCAATTATCGCTGGACAACTTTTGTGTTATTGTAACTCAGATTGTTTTTTATGGTTGTCTGTACAAAACGCACACAATTTGGACCTTGACTTCGGCAATCTATTACGCTAGTCGTTCCGTTCGAATAGTTGTCTTAATGTTCTAAGTGTTGGTTATCAACGTTTCTTGCAAAGCGAGAAAGATAGTCGTGTTCGCTGCTACCGATAAGATACAATACCTCAATTTACAGTAAGAAACGATTTATTCGCAAACCGTAAGAAAAAGAGTTTCACATTTTTAAATATGAAAAGTGTCTAAAGCGCTACTGATGATTATTAAGCTGACCGCGAAGCATCTGTTTATTTATGAGGGCCGCGTAAAGCCAGAGGAATAATTAAAGTAGGCCTAAAGTCAGTGGAATAATTATTTTCAATCGATATAATTATACTGTACTCCATAGGGAAACGATCGAACAAATTGCACGGAGTCCGGGAGTGATGACCCAGGTGTACGAATGCTATAGAGTGAATTGTGCTTAGATAGGAGAGAAGGTTTGAAGGTATGATTGCGCCAGGATTTCGTAATCTGGAAAGTAAATTATACTGTACTCCATAGGGAAACACTCCAGTTTGCAGACGCACACTGCACGGGACACCGAGAAATCTAAGCAATAAATCTGAAAGTTTATCCTTCTGTATATGGTAGGTATCGGTTTCGGATATATATATGCTGTCCCAAGACTTTGAAGCGGCGCTCGTTAGTGCGACGAAATTTTAAAGAAATCATGCAAATTTGATGGTCAAAGCGACTGTTTTTAGCTCTCGATTCACTTAAACCCAGAGTTATGAACATTTTAAACTTCGATGTGGTGGTGAACGCTGCATTTAAGACGCCATTAATTTTTATCGTTGCACAACAATATTATAACGAACCCATTGCTGTTGACGCGGTTTCACAAAATAATGACAAAAGCACTGATCGAAAGCTACGATAAGATAATAACAACGGTTGTCATAGATAATTAATATCGAGTAGTATCGTACATATCTGAAGATTTATGATGCGCTTCTCGCAGTATGAGCTATTCACAGGCGCTTTCAGTTTATTGCAGAATCCATGGGGGAGACAAACGTCTTCCGCCAGGGAGTAGACGAAGAGGAGCATCGAAATTTCGAAATATCTCGAGCAAAGTAGGGTGTGGGTGGGCGAGGTTCGCTGTCAATGGCCTATATTTCGTGTTGTTAATTTAGAACGCTAAATCTATAGGTTACCTATAATAGCCTGTGCGCATATCGTAATCGTAATATAGCGCATAGCATAGGTCTTGAATAGATGACTCTTTAATCTATATCGACTCATGCCTCTTAGTGTCAGCAAACGTCAGAGACAGACAGATCCAGAGACTGGTGAAGACCATTTAATGGTAGGTATCGGTTTCGGATAGAATTATTGTCGACTTATTTGCAGTGACCGGGTTGAGATGTGAGAAGAGAACTGGTTGTTGAATGATGCCTTTGTTTGCAGCCGCTGCCCGCGGTGACTTTCTTGTCCCTTTTGTCGTACCGCTACTATGCAGCGAAGACCATTTTCCGTGGTGGGTCCAGCTATCTGGAATGGCCTCCCTGCAGCTCTCCGTTCGCTTCCCCGTGACTCTGCTGGCTCTTTCTACCGTCTTCTCAAGACCTTTCTCTTTGACCAGGCCTGGGCTGGGAGCGCCTCTGAGTAGAGATCTTGAAGGGGCGCTATATAAATTTATGTGATTGATTGAATGATTGAACACAGCAGGCCTAGATTTTGTTTAGAATCTACAGAAACATATTTTGATAAGGTAAACACAATTTACATAATAAAACTAATCGGTCCAGGTATTACACCATCCACCACAGCTGCCTCACAAATCACAATCTGCCTCCCAAACCCTCGACATTGACCTAGAAGAACATAACCTTATCCACATCGCGAATATTTTGATTGATCGTTTAATTCAAAAGTTGCTTTTTAAAGTTTATGTGCGCCGTAGGCTATATAAATCTCTATAGACTACGATTACTTTCAATCATCGTCTGCTGACAGAGATCAATGCCATAATAGAAACAAATTTTGCAAAGTTTTGCTCCTTTATGGTTGTTGCGTAGTCTATCTTTATAATAGATTCTGATAGCCGAACTACAAGCAAACCCCGATCAGCAAGGCGAATTCTGCAACGGAAAGAGAAAGAAACCATGCAGATGTACATGTTTGACGTGACCCAAACCCGACTGATTCAGACTTAACTTCCAGGTTGATTAATCATTAAAGGCTGGCAAAATACCGTCAAAGCTTTCTGGTCATGGCCTTGGTCCATTATTCAAAACCCTCTCTGTCTCTGTCTTTCTGTCTTTCTGTCTGTCTGTCTGTCTCTCTCTCTCTCTCTGTAAATTTATATTGTGTCTGTCTTTCTCACTCTGCTTTCCATCTGTGGCTTGTTGTTATAGCCAGCGGTCAGTCAAGCAGAGAACTGAACTCTCACTAGGTGAATTTGAATGCCAGTGTCACCGGCGTTGCGCTTTGTTCGAAATTGTCGTCTGATGTTACGGAATAAGGAAGTTAGAATAAAAGTGTTTACTGTAGCGTTGCAATATTGCGGCTGTATTGCTCAGTTGAGCTTTCAGCTGGCGATTCGTAAACACGAGCTAACTTCCGTGTAATATTTGATCAGAAAATTTGAAAGCAGCCATTTCGATGTGAAAGATTCAAATCAGATGTAAAGGCACAGTAAGTCTGATATTTGTCATGTTGAACCGAAAGGCAGACAAATTACAAACGGTGACAGGACAATTACCCCCCTGGACAATTACCCCCCGGACAATTACCCCCCGATAATTACCCCCTGGACAATTACCCCCAGGACAATTACCCCCCGGACAACTACCCCCCATGCCAATTACCCCCGGACAACTACCCCCCGTGCCAATTACCCCCCCGGACAATTACCCCCCGTACCAATTACCCCCCGGACAATTATCCCCCGTGTCATGTTAGATGCAAGTTAGTGTTAAGCATTCAAGAAAAATATTAAATAAAATCCAATCTAAAAACGGCTTTAAGCTAGTTGTAACGCCTGCCTAATAAAATCTTTAAATGTTTATCTTTCCCTCTCTGAGTGCTAGAAGGAGGTATGTACGCAGATAGCTGAGAAATAATGGTAGTAAGGTAAGGATAAATTAAATGCCCCAGCTAGTATATCTATTATACAAGAGCGTGCAGGTAACGTATGCATGAGAGCGAGAGAAACAGATACATGGAGATAAATCGAGAAAGACAGCGAGAGGAACAGAAGAGGCATGGAGTGCTAGAAGGAGGTATGTAAGCAGATAGCTGAGAAATAATGGTAGGAGGAAGGAGTGTGTATAAGTATGTACAATAAGTATGTTAGAGTGAGATAATGACTAAAATATCTAACACAGCAAAGTTACTTTTGGATAGGCTTTGGCAGCGCTGAAGGTCTGACAAATACGAAGACCATGACCATGAGAACGTTCGTTCCCTAACGCGTATACGAACAACTGAACAAGCTCACACTGTGCCACGGGGGGTAGTAGTCCGGGGGGTAATTGGTACGGGGGGTAATTGTCCGGGGGGTAATTGGCACAGGGGGTAATTGTCCGGGGGGTAATTGGCACGGGGGGTAGTTGTCCGGGGGGTATTTGTCCTGGGGGGTAATTGTCCAGGGGTAATTGTCGGGGGGTAATTGTCCGGGGGGTAATTGTCCAGGGGGTAATTGCCCTAGACCCATTACAAACATACGATAGGCTAATATTCATCTCTACAGGTTTGCACAGTCATGTACCTCTAGGCTGACTGCGTTTGTATTGGTCGTTGCTAGGCTTTATTCCCATCCACTGTCCAGGGCTGAAAGTGAGCCGGTGTAAAGGTTTCAAATTACCCGCTCCTAAACATTACCCCTGGTGACTTTAAACCGGTTTCAGATTACCCCCCACCCCGGTAATCTGAAACCGGTTTCATCCTACCCCCTACGGTTTCAGGTTACCCCCATATAATACATTCATCCAGCTTCTATTTCACCTCTAGAGAACCTTCATCTAACTTCCATTTCTCAACCAGCGAACCTTAATCCAGCTTCCATTTCTCAAGCGTTGTTTTCGTCAATCCAGCTTCTATTTCACCTCTAGAGAACCTTCATCTAGCTTCCATTTCTCAAGCCTTGTTTTCGTCAATCCAGCTTCTATTTCACCCAGCGGCGCCCGCAGGCGTACGCACTTACGCAAGTGCGTACAGCAGCGGCGCCCGCAGACGTACGCACATAGGTAAGTGCGTACAGCGCGATGACCCAAAAGGTATGTTTTTGGAAAATTCTAGGTTGATGACTAAAAAAAAAGGTCATCAGTTTTTTCGGCGACCTAACGAAAATAAAATTTCTGTGCGTACAAGAAAAAAATCCTGCGGGCGCCGCTGATTTCACCTACAGAGAACCTTCATCCAGCTTCCATTTCTCAAACATTGTTTACGTCAATCCAGGTTCTGAGTTTTTATGTCTAACACTTAGTTAAATGGATCGACGAAAACAACTTTTGAGAAATGGAAGCTTGATGAAGGTTCTCTGTAGGTGAAATGGAAGCTGGATGAAGGTTCTCGATCTGCAGGTGAAATGGAAGCTGGATAAAGGTTCTATATAGGTGAAATAGAAGCTGGATGAAGGTTTTCTGTAGTTGAAATGGAAGCTGGATGAAGGTTCTCTGTAGGTGAAATGGAAGCTGGATGAAGGTTCTCTGTAGGTGAAATAGAAGCTGGATGAAGGTTCTCTGTAGGTGAAATAGAAGCTGGATGAAGGTTCTCTGTAGGTGAAATGGAAGCTGGATTGACGAAAACGACGCTTAAGAAATGGAAGCTGGATGAAGGTTCTCTGTAGGTGAAATAGAAGCTGGATGAAGGTTCTCTGTAGTTGAAATAGAAGCTGTATTGACGCTTGAGAAATGGAAGCTGGATGAAGGTTCTCTGTAGGTGAAATGGAAGCTGGATGAAGGTTCTCTGTAGGTGAAATGGAAGCTGGATATACGGACGTCATTCGGATTTCAGAGGGGGTAACCTGAAACCGGGGGTAGGATGAAACCGGTTTCAGATTACCGGGGGGGGCGTAATGTTTAGGAGGGGGTAATTTGAAACCTTTACACCGGTGTAAAGGTTTCAAATAACCCCCTCCTAAACATTACCCCCTGCAAACTGTAATTTGCATAAATCATCGCATTTATTGCACAAAAAAAGGCTCAAGGCAGGAGTGTAGGACATTTCCCCCCCTGGACAATTCCCCCCCGGACAAAACCCCCCCGGACAAACCCCCCCTCGGACAATTCCCCCCCAGGGTAGGACAATTCCCCCCCTGTCGAACATAATGCGTGTAAGTGGTATTACTATAAAACGGCGGTCCTAAGTGTCCTAAGTTGGATTGATGAAAAGATTTTTTGCTAAATAGAAGCCGGATTGATGAAAATATTCTTGCTTTAATGGAAGCTGGATTGATTAAAATATTCATGCTTAAATGGAAGCTGGATTGATGAAAATATTCTTGCCTAAATGGAAGCTGGATTGATGAAAATATTCTTGCTTAAATGGAAGCTGGATTGATGAAAATATTCTTGCCTAAATGGAAGCTGGATTGATGAAAATATTCTTGCTTAAATGGAAGCTGGATTGATGAAAATATTCTTGCCAAAATGGAAGCTGGATTGATGAAAATATTCTTGCCTAAATGGAAGCTGGATTGATGAAAATATTCTTGCTTAAATGGAAGCTGGATTGATGAAAATATTCTTGCCAAAATGGAAGCTGGATTGATGAAAATATTCTTGCTTAAATGGAAGCTGGATTGATTAAAATATTCATGCTTAAATGGAAGCTGGATTGATGAAAATATTCTTGCTTAATATCCTTGTTTGGAGCTGGATGGAAAAAAAATAATTGTTATTTAAATAGAAGTTGGATTAAACGCATTTTTGCCTAAATGGAAGCAAAGGGGGGGGAATTGTCCGGGGGGGTTAATGTCCTAGGCTAAATCAGGGGGGGAATTGTCCGGGGGGTTTTGTCCGGGGGGGTTTTGTCCGGGGGGGGAATTGTCCAGGGGGGGAAATGTCCGCGCCCCCAAGGCAGACACGAACAGCAAAAGGTCTTTGAGGCAATAAAATTGATTGCCACGAAAATAGTCTTTTGAAAATCCGGTGCTGCAGAAATTTTTCCATCATAAATAAATTATTGTAAAGCAGTTACTAAAACTTCTTTGCCCTGCAGGCCTGCATTTGATTGCAGTGTTTAATTCACGATGATGCATGGCTTCTGAAAGCATGTTATTGCAAATTGAGATAAAACAACAGAGTCCTAAATTCATTACCCTGCATGCAATTGTTAAGATCCATGTAACTGTGTTGATTACATGTCTTAAATATGTACGTACATGTATTTGTCGTGTTCAGTTTCTGTACATTTCATAATTAGGTTCGATTAAAGAGGTGCATGATCTGTTCTCATCAATAATAGTCTCCTGTGCCTTTCATCTCTACAACGCGCAGGCCAATCGTGAGCTGGGAATCTACCTCAATGGGCAGCGCATCAGACATGAGCCGCACCCGGTGTACCTAGGTGTGACCCTAGACAGGTCATTGTCATATCACGAGCATATGAAGAAAACAGCAGCCAAGGTGGGCACTCGCAACAACCTCTTAAGCAAACTTGCTGGCTCAAGCTGGGGAGCCTTCGCCCCGACCCTACGCAGTTCAGCCTTGGCTCTGTGCTACTCAACAGCTGAGTATTGCGCCCCTGTCTGGGCTCGTTCAAGTCACACTAACCTGCTGGACGTAAAGCTGAACGCATCAATGCGCATCATCTCGGGCACACTCCGCCCCACGCCACTGCCGTGGCTCCCGGTCCTAAGCAACATTCCACCACCACATCTCAGAAGACGGGAGGCGACGGCAAGACTACTCGCCAAAGTCAGCTTGAATGACAGACTCCCGCTGAACGCAGATATCATGTTCCATCCAGCAGTGCGTCTACCATCGAGACGGCCCGTTTGGCTGAATCCACCAGTGGACATGACAGCTAATTCGGACTGGAGTGCTGAGTGGTCTGCAACTGATGTTGTAAACCATTCCCTCGTGTCCGTGCCGTCTGTTTAGCCCCCTGGCTTCAACCTACCACGTCGTCTCTGGTCCGCACTGAACCAGTTCAGATCCGGTCAGGGCCGCTGTGCGGCAAATCAAGTTCGTTGGAAGCAGGCTACGTCCCCTTTCTGCAGCTGTGGAGAAATTCAAACTATGTCCCACATCGTTAATGACTGTTCAACAACTTGTTTCCCGGGCGGATTAACCGCACTCCACGTTGCTGATGAGGCTGCTGTATGCTGGCTCAGCGCGAACTGCATACGCTAAATAAATCAATAAATTCGTGTTAACCTGATCTCATAATATTATTGGGACCTGTAAAAATCTGATCTATAAATAAGAGCGGTGTAAATCTAGCTTAAAGCAGAAGCCCTATCACTACCAGGTACTATTAGATAATCGAAGACAATCAGCGAATGATTACACTTTTTTATTGAAAGTAACATAACTAATAATGTGAATCCAGACTGTCAGGCATACAAAGTCGGAGATCACGTAGCTGAAAAATTTCTCAAAGCGAGGCCTACGAACTTAAGTAGTAGTAAAATATAATAACATTTTAACTAATAATCTGAAACCCTACAAATCATGTCTTTTAGGATTTCATGATCTTTATATGCACTCCGAATTGTCTTGGTCCGAATTGTCCGTCTACGAATTGTCTGGTCCGAATTGTCCGGATCCGAATTGTCCGCTCCGAATTGTCCGCTCCAAATTGTCCGGGTCCGAATTGTCCGGGTCCGAATTGTCCGGGTCCGAATTGTCCGCTCCGAATTGTCCGCTCCAAATTGTCCGTCTCCGAATTGTCCGCTCCGAATTGTCCGTCTCCGAATTGTCCGCTCCGAATTGTCCGGTCCGAATTGTCCGGCGATGAATTGTCCGGACACCATTAGGCTGCCGCTGTTCTGACAATAGCATTCCTGAAACACATAGGGGCAAGGGGGGCACTTGCCCACCACCTGGAAAATTGGCACCTATGTTTTTAACTACTACTTTTGGGTTTTTAACAAATTTATTTGCATTAGTGTACCAATGATACGAATGATACAGACAGTGAAAGTCAGAAATCTACGTTTAGAGATCTCTATAGAAATAAACATGCTGTTATAACTTTCTGCTTTGCATGTTCAAGTTCTTTCTAAAAACTGTAGCAATTACCATTGGCTTTCAACCCTCCTGCGGGCGTCCATGCGAACAGCAGGCCTGTCGATTATGGCCAACTTGAGTGGAATCCAGCTGTAGTGCAAATAATCACAACTACAAAAAATAGGCCTACTAATGCAAAAATTTGAAATTTCTCAAAGCACATAAAAATTGCATCAGGGAGATCTGCTTATTCACCAGCATTGCAATTATATAAACCAAGTCTGCTATAAGCCAGGCTCCATTTTGTCCATTTTACAAGATGCCAGTACAGAATCCAGGGAGGTCAAATTGTAGATAAACTTGGATAAGGGGCTCTGGTTATCACGCCACAGGATTTACACCCAAAACTGGCAAAGAGATCTGTTCAAAAGAATTGATACCCATACTTATCTGATCCTCGTATCCTCCACCTTCCTAAACGACACCCGCATTAACAGCTACTCTGGCCCTCTGGCTACCAGACTCGGACCTCTTTCTGACTACAGCCTCTTTGGAATAGGTTTCTAACTCGATGCAGCACATGTGAAAAAGCTGGTGCCCTGCGATTGGCTCTCGAGTGGCGTCTTAGAAGCAGCTAGAGAGGCACTTGCCCCTTGAAAACTGCCACCTATTTTTCGTTCATTTATTCATTCGTTCATTCTATGGACTTATATAGCCTACCTTTAGGAAATTAGTTTATAACATCTACCTTTTGATTTTTAACAAATTTCTAAGGAAACTATTCGTATTAAAAATTATACACAAAATGAAACTGAGAAATTTGCGTAAGAAACGTCTTTGAAAAATACCTGTATTCTTAATTTCCAGGTTTGCATTTCCAAGCTCTTGCTAAAAAAAATGTCGAACTTTTTTGCCCCCCCCCTGCAAAATTTCTGCGGGCGCCCATGCCTATGGCTTCCAAAACATGTTCAAAGTGAGTGGGCTGACGTAGATCACAAATGGATTGGCAGACATACGTATTGACACAGGCAGACAAATGGGCAAAGAGACGTACGAATAAACACATAGGTTTACACGCAGACTGATAGACAGTGGGGTGCTAAGTTGATCTAGTATTTATTTTGATGACCAGTAGCCTATCCGGTCAACCTATGCAGGTCTATTTGGGTGTTGGAGATGGGTATGAAAATCTGAGTTCCATCACTAATTTTGACTGCTAAGCATTGCCCTCTCCGAAATTTGCGGTCCGAATTGTCCGCTCCGAATTGTCCGCTCCAAATTGTCTGGGTCCGAATTGTCCTCACCAAAATTTTTTCCGAATTGTCCGTCTCCGAATTGTCCGCGCCGAATTGTCCGCTCCGAATTGTCCGGTTCCGAATTGTCCGGTCCGAATTGTCCGGTCCGAATTGTCCGGTCCTAATTGTCCGGTCCGAATTGTCTGGCGACGAATTTCCGGGAACCCAGCCTAATAGCCTAATAGGCATGTAAAGTCAAAGCCAGAGCGACACGAGAAGAAAAGGAGGCGTTTGATATGAGTCAAATATGACTGAGTTAGGCTATGCTGCCTTGATGATCAGTTCATTAATATGCATGTAGGCCTACAACCGTGATCTGTGAAGATAAGCACGTTTCGAATATTACTTTGCCAAACTGGTCAGTGGATGATTAAGCAATACCAAGCTGAGTATAATTGCCGACGTACACCAATTTCTAGACTCCAAAACCATTGGCTAATAATTTCGGCTGATAATGTGAAGTAAAGATCTTAGCTAAAATGGATCCATAATTATCAGCTTCCTATATAGTAGGCCTAGTGTATAATATTAATACTAGAACTGTAGAGAGATGCACCTTACTGAGCTGCACCCACCATCACTACGTCTATAATACTGCATTAACACGACATGCTAGACTCAGAGTCAGAATACCAGAGACAGAAGGAGGCAAAATAAAGAAATTGGAAGGTGGAACATTCGGTGGATCAGGGAAGAAATTCTAGAATAGCTGAGACTTTCGAATGGAAATATGTAGGTCTATAAAAAGAGGAGCCTGCGATTGATTGGTGAGCGGAAGATTGGGTAACTAAAACAGAAATGCCAAGTTCAGAATGAAGATCGATCCATAGTCGGCTTTTAACGTTATATAATATATATTTATTATGTATAGTTTATTTATTTTTGGTCCGAGTATTTATATAGCGCCCCTTCAAAAAATCACTCAGAGGCGCTCTCTGCGCTAAGCAGCCGAAATGATGTTAAGTGTCATAACAACAAGAAAGTTTCATCAATTAGCAAAAATAGGTCACAGTGAGCCGGAAACAGTCATCAGTGGCGATTCCTCGCAGACACGTAGAATCATCCAACGGAGACCCGTCAACAGCCTTCAAATGTTCAGTGTCTCTGGTACAGGTTGCGTCGATAGAGTGGAGCGGCGACAAGTGACAGAAGTCGCAAACACGAAAACACTGACGAAACTGAAGCTGACGTACCGGCAGGGGCCCCTCGCTGGTAGAATATGACACTCGCGTCTGGCCAATCGTCGGGGCACAAGGATTGCACTACAACTATAACCACAAACAAAATAAATTGATATATCATCATCATCATCTTCAATATCCATAGGCACAGTGCCCGTAGGAGTCCGACGCCACTCTCTGTCTGAGTCTGTCTCGTGACATATTACCCAGCTTCAACCGGTCCGGTCAGCTGGTCTGCCCCATACCATTAACATCTTGGAGCAGCTGGACCACCTTATCTGATTGAAGGGAATATGGGAGAGAGGCATGAAGAACAACCTGGGTCAATGCCCGTATGTGTCCCATGCTAAATTGATATATAGGCCTACATATATAGGCCTAGCCTAATTGCATACTCTGTACAATTGATCAATGGTCATGGGCGGAGTTTATCAGGGACTAGGGGCTAAGCCCCCAAGAAGGCGCAGACTCATTCTTTTTACCGTGCAAATGGCAGATTTTCGCAGGCTTAGCCCCCTAAGAACTTCAGTCGAATGACTAAAAAAGGTTAACAACTTTTTTCCGGGAAAATAGTATCATTTCGGCGAAATTCCAACCCGACGACTAATAAAAGGTCATCTACTTTTTTTCGGCCGAGAAAATATTTTAAAAAAATTCGGCGCCGCTCGTTCTGGTCCAAGTCTCAGGCTCTCAGCCCAAAAGTTTTTCATCCCCCAAGAACGGAAACCAAACTCCGCCCATGTCAATGGTTAAGATTTTGCATGATGCCTGAGTTCGCAAATAGGCCTAGTTATGGAGTTCCACTATAGATTGTCTTGTTTCATCGCAGTAGCCTGGTGTCATGTTGTAAGGGAAAACGAACGCCTTTCTCGTGTTGTTCCCAAAATCTAAGTGTCTGTCTTATTTATGTTTAAATAATTTGTATTTTGCTCAGATGATCGCGATTTGAAAGCCAGTTCGAAATAAAGAATTTATTAATTTTACAAACCCACTGAAGTGCAACTGTGGGTCATACACTAAAGTCAGAAGGACGGACCGAATTAAAGATAGACAATTATAGATGAGTTTGGTTACAGACATTTTCATCATCATCAACAACAACCTTAGGCTCAATGCCCGTAGGAGTCCGACGCCACTGAGTCTCTCTGTCTGAGTCTGTCTCGCGTCATGTTGCCCAGCTTCAACCGGTCCGGTCAGCAGGTCTGCTCCATACCATTAACATCTTGGAGCAGCTAGACCACCTTGTCTGACTGAAGAGAATATTTTGAGAGAGGCACGAAGGACAACTTGGGTCAATGCCCGTATGAGTCCCACGCTCTTCCCCGACTATCTCCACCGGTCTGTCCTGACCGGCCTGTGCTTGTCTGCCCCACATCATGACACCTTGAAGCATCTGGGTCGCTATGTCACTTATGTCGTGGTTTTTGCGGATTTCAATCGTCTTGGTCTTTTACTGCCAGCGTAACGCCCCCCCATCTCGCAAACCTCCCTCCTTTTGTCCTGGCTTAGGACCGGCAAAGGGACGTTTTTGGTTCCCTGTGGCGGATGGATGCAGTTTAACGTCGTGCCCAGGACACACAGACATTTTGCTTTGCGTTAAATATGCCAACTTGGTTTTAAAGAAAGGTTCCTCTGTTGATCCGTCGTTCCATGTTCGTGGGTTACATATTTCTGATATCTGTCCGGATGTTCATTTTAATTATGAGTTTTGCCTTGTTTGTTTAGATTCCGCATAATGGGTGCAGGTAAATCTATGAACACTGAACCAGCCGTTTATGACAAACATACAATTCCAGGTCATTATTTAAGAAGAGGAGCATATGGCGATGTGCATGGTCCAATCCCGGGACATGACAAGCAACTGGCAACTAAACAAGTTGTGTTCGCAGATGGCAAAGTTACCGACGAAATAAAAAAGCCCATGGAAGAAAGGAATAGTTATATGAATTTTTACTCCGACTTTCTCGACAGATATACGACTCTTCCATTTTTTTTAAGCAGAGGAGCATCTGGTAATGTGTATGGTCCCATTCCATGGCAGGGATCACACCTGGCGATTAAACAAGCCTTATTCGCAGATGGGAAAGTTACCGACGATTTCAAGAAGCGCATAGAAGAGAATAAAGTTATCTGGAACTCACTTGAACACAAGAACTTAATGAAAATTCACTTAGTAGATTTAACCAGACTTCCAATTGTAATGTTTATTGTTATGGATTTCGCGGCTGGTGGTTCGTTACATAAAACCCTGAGGTCAATGGGGCCTGCGAACAAACTGCCTATTGACGTCATAACAAACTGGGCAAGGCAGATTGCAGAGGGAATGTTGTACCTACACGAGAAAGACATTGTTCACAGAGACTTGAAATCTTCGAACAGTGAGTGAATTAATTGATATCTTCTATGCTTTTAAACTTCCTTCTTTGTTGTTGATCTATTTGAGTAATGTGTCAATCTCCATTCACTAATATTGTTATTCGTTAAGCAACATTCCACTGTATTAGTTAAAACTTGGGTTGCCAAAAGGGTGGGTGGTATCCATCCCCTACGTTTTCCCAAATCAAACATGTTTCGTTTGGAATAAATTTTTTGACATTTTAGGTGGCTGTGCTTATAGTATTAGGCTAGTGGGTTTAGAGTGACAGTGGGGAACATTTATCAGTTACATGATGTCAGAGACTGAACCTACGCGCTCGAATAGATAAGCTAAGATAAGATATGGCGATAAGCGAAGTTTAAAATTCTGTTTCGAAGAGAACGAGCAACCGAATGGCCATCTCAGTTCGTCGCAGTTTTCGAGGATGGACGTCCCAACTGCCGAATGAGGAGACTGCGACCAGCAGCCAAGCCAGTCGCTGTAAGTGCTGTGGCCAGTCAACGCTCTATCGAATGACCAGTTCAGTGTGGTGCAGTTGCGGATGCTATCCCAACTACCAACTGAATGTGGGTTCCACGGTCAAGGCAGCAGCGAGAATCGCACTGAAAATACTGTGGAACACATTTGATATCTGGAACAGCGTCCGCGTTCTGAGTCGACGCCAAGAAATACGCCCAGCAGCGGAATGTATTCTTCGTGTGGTCGACCGATCGGAACTGCAAACGTACGGAAAATCATCGCTCAATCGAATAACCAGTTCAGTTCGGTGCAGTTCGGGATGCTATCCCAACTACCAACTGAATGTGGGTTTCATGGTCAAGGCAGCGGCGAGAATCGTCACTGAAAATACCGTGAAACGCGTTCGATGGCTGGAGCAGTCTACCGAGCTCTCAGTCGACGCCAAGAGATACGCCCGCAGCGGTATTGTACTCTTCGTGTGGTCGACCAATCGGATCTGCAAACGTACGGGAAATCAACGCTCTATTTTGGCCAGCAGCGGCCACTCCTTTCACGATCAGATCTTCGCAGCGTATCGAGACTTGGAATTCGAGGAATCCCAGAAACTTTGAGGTAGGCCTTATGTGCAGGTAGATGCCATAAGAAGAGAGACAATTATCACCAGCGAAGGCTGTAGAGATTATTATAGTATCCAGCGAAGGCTGTAGAGATTATTATAGTATCCAGCGAAGGCTGTAGAGATTATTGTAGGATGTACACCTACGGAGATTATTATTAACCAGCTGAAGGCTGAAGAGAGATTATTATAGTATCCAGCGAAGGCTGTAGAGATTATTATAGTATCCAGCGAAGGCTGTAGAGATTATTGCAGGATGTACACCTACGGAGATTATTGTTAACCAGCGAAGGCTGAAGAGAGATTATTAAAGTATCCAGCGAAGGCTGTAGAGAGATTATTGTAGGGTGTTAACCTACTAAAGGCTTAATGTCAGTGAGGTTATTGTAAGAATTTCGGGTGTAAACCGCTATGGTTATGGTCTAAGCCAGTAAAGTTACTATAAGCCAGTAGCAGGTTGTATAGTCAGAAGCCAGTAAAATAGCTGTAATAAAGTGGACTGCTTGTTGACGAGTACGCTAGAGATGGCTGTTACCCAGCTACGGAATGCTACGGACGTCGATCTTGCCAACAAGGAAATCTGTCTTCTCGTCCAGCTACCATCCAAGCGGAGTCCTTTAACGGTTCCCCGCTGACCAGCAGCCGGACCTCAGCACAGGCAGGGTCTTCAGAGCTGGTATCAACTAACGACCAGACTCCCCCTCCTGCCATGCCTCTCGAGTCCAGCGAAACAGAGACTCTGTTTGTACTCAATCTTCACGAGGCTCGTTCGGCGCTGATAACCGGCCGAAATCAGAGGCACAATTCTGAGAAAGCCATTAATGTCACGGAGCCTGCGACTGACCCTCATCTCACGCCCCCACCACCACCGTCGCGCCGACAGTTCGACACCTACGCATGGCTACGCCTGGCTAGCCGTTGCCCCAAGAGATAAAGTCGACGGTCAAAGCTTTAAACCGGCGAAGTTCACTGGGTTCGTTGACCAGTGCACCTGACATCCGAAACCGTTGAGCCATTTGAAGTCGACAGTACACTCCCCGACAACACCCTCCCCTGTTCAACACCCTGACATCCGAGCCTGCGACACGGCCGTTGAGCTTCGACAGCCACATCAACGACCCCCCATCGGGTCCCACCAGGCATCAATTTCCTTCTCCGCTCCGTTGGTCGTCACTACAAACAAAGGCCCCTCCTCCGCCCCCCACTCGTAAACCCTCCAACAGCTGCAACACGACGGTTGAACCCAGTCAGTCAGCCAACATCACCGACCGCCCGTAGGGGTGACCATCGTCTACTACCCGCTCGTCTGCGCTGTAACCAAAATCACCCCAAACCACCACTCGTAAACCCATCACCGACCGCCCGTTGGACCCCACCGTCTATTCCTTCTACGCTCCGATCGTATGCATGAGCAGCAACGAAAATCACCCTCCTCCAACACCCTCGCGGCCAGACGGTCATTAGAACTATATCTGTTCATCATCTGTTCCATCTGTGATCACACTCCTATGGCGAAAAGCAAAGAAGCCCATTCGAGAGAGTTTCACAAGAGACTTTCACTAGAGACTTCAACGAACTTTGTAGATTAAATAAATACATGGAGTAGACATAGGTTTCATTGACGTTTAAAAAAGGGAAGATGTGCTTATAGTATTAGGCTAGTGGGTTTAGAGTGACAGTGGGGAACATTTATAAAAAAAATAACTTTAACTAAGAAAACGGGGATGTGGCGGGTTCACCTAAATCGCTATTAGTTTATTAACTTTAAAATATGGAAAGGGGGATGTGACGTGTGTATCTAGATCGCTATTGGACATTGGCATTAGGCCACGCCCATAGCCACCCGCCCGATGCGAACGGGACACGGACGCCATCAGGGTCGCAGTCGTTACCTGGACATTGATACGTGCAGTCATGATGAACTTACTATCCTATGCTTATCTTGTGCCATAGTTTATATAGCTTGTGTATTTAGTAAACGTAGTGTATTACAATACGCGTCAGTTACACTTCCTTTACAGTGGCTGTAGATGGTTCATTTGCACAAATTTTGAGCTAAAATTTGTGATGATACCCCATACCGTTCAAAAGTTATACCAGATACATCCGATGTACCAGAGGAAAGTGGTGGATACCACCTCCTTAGATTATCGACTATAATTATCTTAGCCGTCATTTATTATGAAGAGGAACAAATTATACCATTCTATAGAGGGAATGTGGTGCTACATTGTCATGCTAAATAATTTGTCTTTTGGCAACCGGAAGTGCTCAAAATAAATTAAAATGTATTTAAAATGTGTTCGGTTCTTGTTTTTTATCCGACCACCAAAATTTATAAATTCGATGAAACATATTTCCTGACGAAATAGAAGCGGAATTTATCGCGTGAGGGTCGGTTAGGGCTCAGGTTAGGCGTCGTGAGGGTCGGTTAGGGTCAGTTTTAGGGTTAGTGCAGTCATTCTGCTGAAATTGAATGGATTGATGAACAATAATTTTCAATGAAAAATTGATGAAAAATATTTGCTCACGAAATAGAAGCGGGATTTATCGAACAAATTCTTGCCTAAACAGAAGCTGGATCGATTAAAACGATTCTCGGCAATTGGAAGTTGGATTTATTAAAGATAACAACGCTGCAACGTTAGTTAAATTGGTGTCTTGGTGGTCGGATAAAAAACAAGTACCTGTTCAATTTTAATAATTCTTTTCTATTATAACGTGTCCATATATTACTTTTCAAGAGGAATAAATTATGTCATTCTATGGAAGGCATGTAAGGCTATGTTGTCGTGCTAATTAATTTGTCTTTTAATGACCGGAAGTGCTCAAAATAAATTACACATGTGTGAAAATGTTGATATTTTACAAGGCAAACCGATATTTCTGTGTTTTTCAGCAGCTGGAGAAATTATATTAGCTTAAACAGTTATTGAAGAGGAAATGAAAAATGCTAATTATGATTGAAGATGACAGTAAACACAGTCGCAATCATGAATTTATATAGCGCCACTTCAAGAGAAACTTCTCAGAGTAGCTTTCAATGGTTCCACGACAAATCGTCCACCGACAACTGGTCCAACGATAACTCGTTAACCGATATAGAAGCCGGATATTGAGAAAGAGCTTGAGAAATGGAAGGTGGATGAAATGGATTTCATTTATGAAATAGAAGCTGGATTTATGAAAAGACTTTCATGGTCTTCTAGCCTAATTGGAAGCTGGATGGATAGTTTGCGTTCATGTACTTCAACATGCATCCAGCTTCTATTTCAGTTCTAAAAACACCTTGATTCAGCTTCCATTTCTTAAACGTTTTTCATCAATCCAGCTCCTATTTCACCTGTGAAAGAACCTTCATCCAGCTTCCATTTCTCAAACCGTTTTCTCATCAATCCAGCTTTTATTTCAGCTGCAAAAATCGACTAAAAATTCCCAGGGAACATTTTGTCGTGAACCATTTGTCGATGAATCAATATTTCGTGGACGAGTTGTCGTTGGACCAGTTGTCGTTGGACCAGTTGTAGTGACACCGCTTTCAATAACTCAAGAACCTCTTACATATTTGGCTGTGGAGAACAATGACATAATATCTTGTTTCATGTTGATTGTTGATGGATCTACATGCTTTTTTTTATTGTACTTAAAAACAGATTTATTACTAGTGTTTATAGTTGAACATTGGACTTTTTAAAATGTAAACTATTCTTGTACACAATCATGAATTGGTAACGGCCCGCTATTCCGAGGGTCCACTATTCCGAAGGTCCACTATTCCGAATATCAGCTATATTTTGTTCGTAATCTTGGTGGTTAGAGTTACAGTGCATGGGTTAGGGTTTAGGTTGGGGTAGGGTGGGTTAGGGTTGGGTGGGTTAGGATTAAGTTTAGGGTTACGGTTAGGGTTGGGGAGGGTTAGGGTTATGGTTATGGTTGGGGAGATTATGGTTATGGTCATGGTTGGGAAGGGTTAGAGTTAGGGTTATGGTTGGGGTGGGTTAGGTTTAGGGTTATGGTTTGGGTTGGGGTGAGTTAGGGTTAGAATATAGTTAGGTTTAGGGTTAGGGCTCGGAATAGTTGAACTTCGGAATAGTGGACCCTCGGAATAGTGGACCCAAACCCATGAATCATGGGTAAACGTGTATCCTAGCGTCGTAAATTATTCGCTTGTTGCAGCATTGTTATTTTTAATCAATCCAACTTTTAGTTAGGCGAAAATCCTATCCATTGACCCAGTTTCTGTTTAGACAAAATTCGTTTCATCAATCCCGCTTCTATTTAGGCGGCGATTATTTATCATCAATAAAACTTCTATTTAATTTGAAAATTATTGCTCATAAATCCAGCTTAGATTTCAGGGTAATGGTTTTCAAAAATCCCACTTCTATTCGGCAAAATTTGTTTTCATAAATCCGGTATCTAGGCCTATTTGTCAAGAACTCGCTTCGTCAATTCGACTTGTAGCCTATTCGACCAACGCTGAAACCCATGCCATGGCAAATTATTTACGAATCATTATTCAAAAACACACAGAATCTCACAGTACTGTTTGTTTATGCGCAAGTACATTTTTGATGGAATCGACGGGTATTCAAGACAAAACTGCATAACTTCGAGGTGCATTCACACATTTTAAACATAAAATAATATACCATCTTGTGCAGAAATGAATGCTGAATCCATTGGTGTATTACATGTTATGATAACTCAAACCAAGCCCATAATTCAGAGGTAACCATCCTTTTGTAGTTCGTATTACAAAAAAACTTGGTAGCTTGATGGTTACTATGCGCTAAGAATCTCAGCGGTACAGGACATTTTGGCGCTGCCGTTTTGTCGCCGTTTTGGCAGTGGCGGCGCTACGCCAGGGCATGGCAGGGCAAATGCCCTGGTAAAAAAGCCTTTGCCCTGGCTGTTGCCCTGGTCGTTGCCCTGCCATAAATTTTACCTTGGGAGAATTTGTTCTGGGATATTGCTTCTTACAGTTCACGTCCTTTCGCTCTCTGGCAGAGCAAAAGTTCTGGCAGGGCAAAAGTTCTGGCAGGGCAAAATTCTGGCAGGGCAAAAGTTCATGAAGAGAGCAAAATCTGGCAGGGCAATTTTCTGGCAGGGCAAAAGTTCTGACAGGGCAAAAATTCTGGCAGGGTAAAGACCGTAAAATTTTGGCATTCAAACGTTCTGACAGGGAAAAATTCTGGCAGGGAAAAAATTTTGGTGGGGCAAAAGTTCTTGCAGTGAAGAATTCTGTTGCTGTTTATCCACATTGCCGTATACAACTAACAGCGTATGCCCAGCTGTCGCTAATTTATTGTTTTCAAATTAAGTGTAGGCCTAAGCATTTGCGTAGACAATTATAGACCTAGCCTATAATAATATTATACCTGACTCGGACTCCTTTACTTTATTTGCTGAACGCTTTGCTTTCGAAATGTTACTCGAAAGAGGTTTTGCAATGCTTCACTAAGTCACAGAGATTGGTCTACAGGGGTATCCGGTCAGTACCGCGCACACAATACCGCGCACACAATACCGCTATTTTCATTACCGCGCACGATCATTACCGCGCACGATCATTACCGCGCACGATGATAATCGCATACAAGTATTTCAACATGCATCCAGCTCCTATGCAGATCTAAAAATACCTTCATCCAGCTTCTATTTCTCATGAGATATTTTCATCATTCCAGCTTCCATTTCATATATAAAAATACCTTCATCCAGCTTCTATTTCTCATGAGATATTTTCATCAATCCAGCTTCTATTTCATATATAAAAATACCTTCATCCAGCTTCTATTTCATATATAAAAATACCTTCATCCAGCTTCTTTTTATCATGAGTTATTTTCATCAATCCAGCTTCCATTTCATATATATAAATACCTTCATCCAGCTTCTATTTAAGCGGTGTCACGACAATTGTTCTACAGACAACTCGTCAAACGACAACTGGTCTACAGACAACTGGTCCAGCGCTTGAGAAATGGAAGCTGGATTAAATTATTTTAGAGGTGAAATAGAAGCTGGATTGTCGAAAATAACGCTTGAGAAACAGAAGCTGGATGAAGGTATTTATATATATGAAATAGAAGCTGGATTGATGAAAATATCTCATGAGAAATAGAAGCTGGATGAAGGTATTTTTATATATGAAATAGAAGCTGGATTGATGAAAATATCTCATGAGAAATAGAAGCTGGATGAAGGAATTTTTAGATCTGCATAGAAGCTGGATGCATGTTGAATTACTTGTATGCGATTATCATCGTGCGCGGTAATGATCGTGCGCGGTAATGATCGTGCGCGGTAATGAAAATAGCGGTATTGTGTGCGCGGTATTGTGTGCGCGGTATTGTGTGCGCGGTATCGATAGTAAACCGTCTACAGGTTTGGCCATAAATGACCCTAAAGTTTTTTGCTCATAATCTTGGCCAGAGGTATAGTAATTTTAAATGAAATGTTCCAGGCTTAATTAAAGACAATTCATATTTACACACGATGGCCAGATTTCATTAAAATATTCAGACAGAACAAATTAGGGTTATATCACTTTTAGTGAGACCACTCGATCACTGTTAAATGACGATTCAAAAACATGACGCAGCAAATAGTTTAAAAAATGATTTTATTAAGTAGCCTCTCAAATAATTAGTGTCAAATAAACTTGTTATTGGCAGAAAACTATTATTATTATTATTTAGAAAAGAAATAAGTACCAGCATAGCTGCAAGACGCTGTGACATCATTTAGCAAGATGATAAATAAAGAATTTTTCTGATTAGTAATTTTGTTTTAAAAATAACAAAATCAAAATTTCTATCAAATTAAAATTCCAGAGGTGTCGATGGCACGCAAAAATTTTATTCATACGCTTCATGAGCATGGAGATAAAGCTATAATTGACGCTTAATCTGATAAACAGTGATTGCAGAGAAATGAAGAGCTAAATTGAAATAGAGAGTTAAGAAATGTGCCGCTGATAAAAGGAGATCGGTTCAACGTCAATATTACTGTACTGGTTTCATTGAGAAGAACCAATGGTTCAAAATATCCGGATTTGAACCCGATGATTTTATCAACTGTGGAGAGCTATAGGCCTAGTATAGGCCTATTGCTCGAGAAATACCGCAATCTGCAGCCAAAACCAAGAGCGATAAGAGACTGAAAATTGATGGTCGCTTTGGAGTTGATTGGGAAGATTTCTCTCTGGAACACATCACCAAGTACATCAAAACTGTGCAAAAGGCTCAAAACAAGTGTGGGCATTGGTGGTGGATACATTGAACACAGGATGTGATGTACTATCACGTTAATTTGATAACAACTAGGCCTATATTATTATTATTTGAGATGCGACATAAAAAATCGCTTTGTTGCTACTTTTTGCTGCATTGTTTTTGATTCGTCAAAAAGTAGGTTGTCTCACCAAAAATTATATAACTGTTCTGTTCGAAATATTGTGGTGAAATCTGGCCACTCTGCGTGAATATGAATTGTCTTTAAGCTGTAAAATTGTATAAATTTTTTACTTCTGGCCAAGATATTTGCAAAACACTTTAGGGGTGTCTTTTTTATGACCCACCCTGTATAAGGTTTCCAAGATGTCCTTTTCAAAATATGTCAAAGTGTTCGGGTTTTATCACTTTTATGGCTTCGCCCATTTGATCCTCTGACCAGCCAACCGTAATAGTGTAGGGTGGGTGATTTATGGCATGCACGGTAGCGCAAAATTGTAGGCCTATGTAAGCCCGTACTACCGAGCACGCGACTCGCCCTCTGCCCTGGTTACTTGTGTGACTGCTCTGGCTATGCCCTGGCTACAAAAAGCAGTGTTGTGCACAAGACCAAAAGTCCAAGACCAAGACCAAGACCAAGACCGAGTGTTCCAAGACCAAGACCAAGACCAAGACCGAGTGTTCCGAGACCAAGACCAAGACCGAGTGTTCCAAGACCAAGACCAAGACCAAGACCGAGTGTACCAAGACCAAGACCGGTCGAAAAAACGCTAGATTGATGATTTTTCTGAAAAATACATGGATTTTTCCTATTTTCCGGCTTGAAATTTCTGACGACCCTTTTTTTAGTCGCCCGATGATTAAAATTTTAAAATTTGCTGTCTTTTCCTTCACGAAAAATTCTTATGACATTCCTTTTTTGCCTTCAAGACCAAGACCAAGACCGTACCTTCAAGACCACGACCAAGACCAAGACCGGACCTTCAAGACCAAGACCAAGACCAAGACCGCCTCATTCAAGACCAAGACCAAGACCAAGACCGCAATTTTCTGGTCTCGAGACTGTCTCGAGACCAAGACCGCGGTCTCGAGACCACATCACTGACAAAAAGTGTCTGGCGCCGCCACTGCGTTTTGGCGCCGTCAGTTTTTTCTTTCTCAACTTCCGTACACAGTAATCCTACTTCTGCCTTTGCAGGAATCATTTTCATCAATCCTGCTTCCAAGGCCGTAGCCAGGATTTGATTTCGGGGGGTGTTTCACCAATTTCCCTTCTTTTTTTACATTGTTCTATTTCGGGGGGTGTTTTCGTGGTTTTATTTCATGGTTTTTACATCATGTGCTCGTAAATGCATTATATTAGTTTTCACATTCTCCATTTCGGGGGGGTGTTCAAACACCCAAAACACCCCCCAGCTACGGCCTTGTCTGCTTCTACTGGAGCAACAATTATTTTTATCATTCCAACTTCTTTCTAAACAATAATCATATATCATCAAGGCAAGTCCGATTTAATCGATAATCTTTATCAGTCCCACTTCTATTTAAGGTAAAATAGTTATCTTCATTATAACTTCTACTTAAGCAAGAATTTGTTCATCAATCCAGCTTCCATTTATAGATGCATTTTTTGTCAAACGGACTTCTATTTAGGCAGAGGAGGATTCAATCCAGCCAGCTTCTATTGTAGCAAAGCATTAGATTCATCGAACTTCCATTGACAGGAACAGTTATTTCCACAAACCCAGCTTCCACTAACGCCAAGAATTAGTTTTATCAATATAAATTCCATTTAGGCAAAGATTTATTTTCATCAATAAGCTCCGGCGCCACAACGGCGGAGCCAAAACGTCCTGCTTCGAATCTCAGCGTATCTCCTATAGAAATCTGTGCCACGCTGGTGGTGCCTACTTAGTATTAAACCACTCTGCTTATCTGTGTGAACTTTGTCGCGGTCTCAGACACAGTCGGCCGTTCGTTATCCTGCTCATCGGATGCGTCTTGTTCCCCGCGTTAGCAGTTAACACCTAAGATAAGCATTATCGGTCTCGCCTCTTGAAATTGACTTCCGTTGGAGAACTGACTACTGCCTTGTAACAGTGCGAATATGTTTTAATAGTGGGTGAAACCTAAATAGGATTTCCGGGGCTGCGCTTGGCTTGGGGTGCCTCTGAGTAGGCCCTATGTTTCTTAGAGAAGCGCTGTAGAGTTTATGAAAATAATCTATAATATAATGCAGTCATTTGTTTGTATGCATTTTGCCCCAACAAGGGCTCTGTATTGGCTGGGTTTCAGTTCACTAATATATTCAAAATCACTCTTACCCAAATTTGTAGGTCAACGCGACTATTTTTGGCTCTCGATTCACTTTATAACCCAAGTTATGGACATTTTAATGTCGACCCGTAATTAACGCTAAATTAAGACGCCATTAATAACAACAAATCTAATTAATGTCGTATCTTGACATTTATGAAGCGCCCACTCTAGTGCAGAAACCACAGGGAAGGAGAAATGAAACGCGTAATTCTAGGCGATTCGTTCAAAGTTCATGGGCGTACTATTTTGAACGTGAGAGGGTGAGAAGTGTGTCGGTGTAGGGGCATGACGTGATGGGGTTGTAGCGACGACAATGCGAACTTTGCCGGGAGGATGAGTGGAGCGAAGAACTAAAATTTCCCGGGCAACACCGGGTAAAACAGCTAGTTGATGAATAAAAAAATACAGCTCGAATTGCGACAAATGGCACTGGTGCGAATATAAAAAAGTAATAGAAAATCGAATTGCCATTCATGGGCGGAGATTGGTTTCCGTTCTGGTGGGGGGGGGGGCTGAAAAAGAACTTGTACTTTGTTGGGCAGAGACTTGGTCAGAACGAGCGGCGCCGAATTTTTTTCGGCCGAGAAAAGATTAGAGCATTTTTTAGTCGACGGGCATGAAAAATACTATTTTTTCCGGCCAAAAACGATTATGACATTTTTTAGTCATTCGATTGAAGTTTCGTTCGACAAAAGAACCATTTTCATATTTCCCCGAAAAACTTTATGAATTTGGGTCTTCTTGGTGGGGAGGGGCTAAGTCCGGAAAAGATACAATTTTCACGATAAAAAAGCTGAATCTGGGCCTACTATGGGCATAGCTCCCCTCAACCCTGATAGCCCATGTTGCCATTCAAAGATCATGGGTGCTTCTGTGAAATGTAGTCAATCACTGAAACGCAGCTAAACAAGAGGCTCGCATTTTTGTATTTGCCAGGTTACTGTAGCTATTAGTTAATGACTAATATTTGAGCACGAACTTCAGATTCTAGAACTTCAGTCGTAGAAACAAAACTCCACGATGATTTCTTCTCTGTAAGTTAGTAGTCTATTGATATTTTATTTCATACAGTTTTGCTGATGGAGCCTTTCGATGCTGGTAGTCCTCACACAGCATTGACTCTAAAGATTGCAGACTTTGATGAAATCAAAGAACATGACCATACTGCCACTATGTCAACAATGGTCGGAACATGTGCTTACATGGCACCAGAGATCCTTAAATATCAATGGTTTTCCAAAGCCAGTGACGTATGGAGGTTAGCCAAATATAATCTAATCTAATACAATCAATACACTTCTACTGTAGATCACTCTCTGCAATGTCACACGATTGAAATGAAGGAAAACATTAGCCTACAATCATACATGCTGCAAAAGTTCGTTCTAAATCAGTCAAGTCAAAGAACCAGAAGTGATGAAGTTGTGAGTTAGCGCACTGTTCTGTGCAACATCCGTTCGTTCCTTGTGCTCTGTCGACTGTCTGAATATCTTTATGACTCGTATTAGGTTTGACTAGGCTCAATGCAAAGCATTTACGCCAATGTTTCGCAACCCGTGGCCCAACGGCCAAAGTGGACCGCGAGGTCTCAAAAAGTGTCCCCTCAACCTCTCAAAGAACTGACAAGATATATGAAAAAATTGACAATTTGGACAGGACGGAATACAATTATTTTTCTATTAAAAATAATTTTATAAGGAGCGTATAAATAACATGAAACATTTCTATTTGCTTCAACTCTAACAATGGGCCTATGCCTTTAGTAAATCTCTAGTCACATAAAGCATAAAATAAACCGACATTAGGCCTATATCATTCGTTAAATTTCGGTGATGAAAATTAATCATGAAAACCACTCAAATACTATGAGTTCAGATTCGTTTTTAGCAGCTATCATTTCTACAATCTAATTGTCATTCCTCTGGTCTGAAAATAATTTTCTAGTTAAGTCTGATTACACGTAGGCTATTTCATGTCAATATGTTTCTTTTAAATGGGCGAGAAATAAAAAACAAGAACACACGAAAGTCTGAAGAAGACGCGAACTTTGCAGATCGTGAAAATAGTGAAGAATGGAGAGAGAATCAATTCTTTATTTTTCGTCATTACCGTAAGCTTTATTTGTAGGTTGACCTTTTCAGCTTAAAAAATATAACCTGGTAAGACACTTCAATAGTAATCACACAGTCGACAAAATAAATCTTCAACCTGATATTGAAAAACCGGCTTACAATATTCAGTAAAAATTGCATTTGACTTAACATTAATAAAATTAAAGATCTTTTAACTCAAATGATGATTTAATTATAAGCATAACTACTTCTATTCACGCAAAAACCTTATAAACCTCTTAAAACTTGAAACTTAGGCCATAGGTCTTAGGCTACGTCTAAGGCTCAAGTTAGTATAAGAAACCCAACTTTGAACATTATAAATTATTCTTATTTCCACTTTCATTTAATTCTTCATGTAATAAATCGCGGGAGGGCCTAGGTAACCTTATTTCTGTTGAAAAATAATAATAATATTCTTTATTCAGCAACTAGCTGGGGTACCCGGCGTTGCCCGGGAAATTTAGGATTCGACCCGCTCCCGGCCACGACCCCACTACACCGACCCACCCCACTACTCCCCTGCACACTCCGATCTCCACCGGTACGCCACACGTGAAATTTGAGTTTTCTGGACAATTTTCTCCCCCAGGCCCCCACACCCCTTCCCCCACTCCACTCTTCCTCCCCAGTCCCCACCCATCCACCCCACCCCTCTACTTACCCCACCGCACTCCGACCTCCGCCAGTACGCCACCCATGAAATTTGGCCTTTCAGGAAAATTTCCTCTCCAACCCAACCCCACTCCCACCCCCTGCCCTGTCCACCAGGCCCTGAGGGCCGAGGTGTGTGTTGGGAGGAGGCGAGGTGGCCCGTGTGAAAATCTGTCTAGCTGTAACGTTTCAGATGAGTAAGTGTTAAAATATGCATGGCAACGTGCGGTCACGCTGGTACCCGTTTCTTTATAAATAACCTGATCATACCACGCATTTATTTTATTGATGAAAAATATATTTGAGGCTCCTCTTTGTATATGCTCCATGGCCAAAGGCATTTCCCATCTTTTCCCAGGGTTGTACGACAGCGTATGGTTTTCATACTAAGCTTGGCGAAAAAATGACGTCAAAATTACGTCAACGGCAACAGGCCGTTACGGCATGAGAAACGATTAAAATACGGCGTCGCAATTGCAACGATATAGGCTAGCGCATACATTAACATGGCGAAATTTAAAATGTCTGTATTTTTAAAGTTCAAGTGACTATAAATAGCTGAAAATAGCGTACTTGGGTGGTTTTGGTGAACGTTTATCTAAATGCAATGTTTCAGGCCAGTAGCTGCAAAACTGTGATGCTGCATAGGGGCCAAATATAGGCACATCCTTTCTTATAGATATAGAAAAACGAAATTGATATAACATCTATCACTGTAGCCTATCTGCTGACTATCAAATTTTAGAATAAATTTTGGCCTTGTGGCCCCTCATGTCTTGCAACTAAGATAAAGTGGCCCTAAATTTTGACCTTGTGGCCCCCTCATGTCTTGCAACTAAGATAAAGTGGACCAAAAAGGTTGGGAACCACTTACTTACGCCAACCACTGACCTCTTTTTTCCCCTTACTTCACCTTTTCCTCCAGTATTCGTGACCTGGTTATCACATTGAAAATACTTTGACGTTTACGGTAGACGGTAGACAGTAGACGGGAGAGAGTAGACGGTAGATGTGGGCTAAGTAGATAGTAGTTGACTAAGTTGACGTTTACTCAACAACCAAGTCTCCTGACTCGCAAAACTTTTCGTTTCTTAAATATAATTTCCCCCAATATTTTCGGATTTTGGGCTATAACACGCAGTTCATTCGGCGCGTTCGTAAACGTGTTTTTATTGTAGGCTGAGATCTCACATTTCCGAGTCTTCCCTAAAAATTGTCAATTTGACTACGCAGATATTTTTGTGTAAAAGACAAAAAATTTGTCGATCCAGATTGCGATAAAATGGAATATATAGGTCTAATAAAAAAAATGTATATAAATATACAGGGTGGGCCATGAAAAAGTAACCCCCTTCGGTTTTTAGCCCGTATCTTGGCCAAACATAAGAATTTTTAAATGATACTTTACAGTCTTAAAGGCAATTCATATTTACGTATAATGGTCAAATTTTATCAAGCTATTTTAAACAGAACAAAAGTTATATCACTTTTAGTGAGGTCACCCACCGTTTTTTGACGATTCAAAAACGTAACGCAACAAAATGTAACAAAGGCATGATTTTATTAAGTCTCATCTCCAATAATTATAATTGTTATCAAATAGCTTTTATATTGCCAGATCATCAATATTATTACTATTTTAGACAGAGACAGGGTACCAGCGTAGCTCCACGTCACCATGAAATCACTTAGCAAGATGACAATCAAGTTGGTAAATGAGGAATCTGTAAGATTATTAATTATGTTATTAAAGCAATGAAATTCAAATTTTTTAAAAAGAAAATGGCCAAGGTGTCAATGACAGACAAAATGTGTATTCAGACACCTCTTGAGCAAGATCCTATAGATACATTGAGCAACGTTTACTCTGATAAACAGTGAGAGCGCAAAAATTGCGAGTTAAGTTGAGATTTAAGAGATTTGCCGTAAATGAACGGAGATCGGCTCAATGTCGATTGTTCTGGTTTTATTGAGAATGCCAATGGCCCTAAATCTCAGGATTTGAACCCGATGGATTGATAATCAATTGCGGAGAGCTATGATGGAGAAATATCACAATCTGCAGCCAAAACCAAGAGCAGTAAGAGAATTGACGGGCGCATTGGAGTTGATATGGGAAGATTTGCCTTTGGAGCGCGTCAACAGGGCCATCAAGAATTTTGCAAAGAGACTCAATAGAAGATTTGGCACTGGTGGTGGGTACATTGAACACAAGTTGTGAAGCACCAGCAAGTTCATTTCACAACAGTTATTTGAGATGTGACTTAATAAAATCATTTTTGTCACTTTTTGTTGCGTTACGTTTTTGAATCGTCAAAAAAACCGGTGGGTGGCCTCACTAAAAGTGGTGTAACATTTGTTGGGTTTGAAATATTTTGATGAAATCTGGCCATCATGTGTAAATATGAATTGTCTTTAAGACTGCATAATTTCATTTCGAAATTCTTACTTATGGCCAAGATATAGGCAAAAAACCGTTGGGGTTACTTTTATGGCCCACCCTGTGTATGTATATACAGGGTGGGATATATATATATATATATATATATATATATATATATAGAGAGAGAGAGAGAGAGAGAGAGAGAGAGAGAGAGAGAGAGAGTAAGAGAGAGAGAGAGAGAGAGAGAGAGAGAGAGAGAGAGAGAGAGAGAGAGAGAGAGAGAGAGAGAGAGAGAGAGAGAGAGAGTGAGAGAGAGAGAGAGAGAGAGAGAGAGTGAGAGAGAGAGAGAGAGAGAGAGAGAGAGAGAGAGAGAGAGAGAGAGAGAGAGAGAGAGAGAGAGAGGAGTTCTACGAAGTCTCGCAGCCTACTCCTGCCAAACAGCTAAAGTAAGCGAGTCAATGCAATGCAAGAACAACGGGTGTATGCTGTGAAAATTCGCGACACACCATTTTTACGCGACACACCGCCGGTCTATTTATGACACATTAGTGTGTCGCGTCACACCGGTTGAGAACCTCTAAGATAATCTAACCCTTGAAATTCGTAGCAGGATTCTGTTAGGAAATTCACCTGCGTCTTTCGATTTTCACGGGCCTGTCACACTGAGGCGCTTTATAGAGGTTCATTAGATTCGAACGATTAATGGCAATGATGACGTTCTTCTACCTAGAATGACCATTTTGGATGTTCAATTTACCTTCATCGAGAGCCGCAATGAAAAACATCCTATACGCCATTGACAGCAGAAATTCTTGTTTATCAGAAAGCAAAGGGTACGATTCAACAGGTTATTTCTTTAAATGGAAATTTCGTGATATTTCACATGAAGCAAATTCTATAAAACATTGTCTCATTCTTGCGAAATCTTCATGGCCTAAGATTCTTCCATTTTAGCTTTGGAGTGGTGATATGGGAGATGCTGTCAGGGGACATTCCGCACAAAGGGCTCGATCCAAATGCAATTATGTATGAATCAATTAGACGGAAGCTGGTTAATTTACCTATAGAGCCGTCATTTCCAGAAGATTTCAAGCTTCTTCTGAACAGTAAGTTAAAATTTCTCCGTCAGTATTTTTGCATTCTATCGTATTTGTTGTACTGCAATCAATCAACCCTCGTAACGCGAGTGGCTTTTCGCGTATGTATAGGCCTAACACTCAAACCGAAAGATATCAAAATGTATTATTTGAGTATTCATTGAGAGAGTTAATAGATTGACGTTAACCCTCAATTTTTTGTCGAAATGGAAAATTATTAGAAAAGTAAAATCTCGCTTTATCAGTAGAATTTGTAAGACTGAGATATACACAATAATAATAATAGACGATCCACAAATTCTACTCAGCATCATTCTGTAGAGATCTACACATTGTGCAGTAAGTGAGGCCTACTTAAAATTAGAGAAAATTCAACTCCATGGGACATTCATGAAACAAGCGTGGCAGACTGTGATCAAAAATCTTAAAGTCTTGGTCAATGGTTATTGGTTATCATAGGATAATAAAAAGAAAACGCAGGCAACAGACTCCTCTTTTCTTTAAGTAACCACGTCTGAATGCTTTTCCGTGGGGCATTTTATTTGGAAACTCTTCGGGGACCAATTAGCTACACATTGGTGGACATAGGTACAAATTTAAAAAATGAGAGAAGAGACCTTTTTCGTATAAGCTTAAATAAATTGAAGACAGAAGTTTATAACAGGTCATACATTGTGCAATGTGCATCATATTATTGTAGGATGCTGGGTGTCAGAACACACGGAAAGAATATCCTTCCACAATATATCTACCATCCTACAGTGCATAGGTATGCTTATAGTCTATGTGGATTGTCTACATTCAGTGTACATCTCAGTCTTACAAATACAAATGGTACGCGGTGTTGTAGCGGTATGTTCTGTGCCTTGAGACCCTAAGGTAGCAGGTTCAAGTGACTGCGTGATGACCTTGGACATGTTGCTGAGTGCTGACCCATTATTGTCTGTGAGAAAGGCATCGGGAATCAACCTCTCTCATCTCATCTCTTGGTGGCATTAAGGCCATACATGAGCCTGTCTTCTGACCGATGATGACTTAATTGCACCAATATCCAATGGTATCATTAAAAAACGCGAAGCCACTCCCGGAATAGCCCACAACTCAGAACTCTGCTGAGGTGTTAAATCTTGTGTGTATGTAGAACGTCGCTAATAATGTCGCATTAAATTCGACACAATATTTTTAGATCACCTGGCTTATATCTTTGTTTTCCTCTTGCTCTTTATATAGTTGTGGTCTTTTTTCCAAGAACTTCTTATGCCTATGCCTACAAAGTTTCTTACTGGATTCGCTAAATATTCCAAATTGCAAAACTAAAGGGTAATAAAACGTTCATTTTATGATGTTTTAGAGTTATTGATTGAACATTCACGTACTGAATGCGTGAATAGTCTATTATGGCATTGAAAGTGCACCTCGTTATGTAACCGTATTAAGATTTTACGTGAAAGTCTGTCTCTCTCTGTAGGCCTATTTGTCAGTTTGCACCATTTCCTTCGCTCATCTGAGTTAATTTCGGTCTGTTTAACACTCATCATCATCACCGCAGCAGTCGTTCGTTCGTTTGATTTTAAGATTAATGATGTAATCAGTCTGTAAGCGAAATCACTTCTTACTATACGGATTGGCATTTTCATGTTGACTAAGAATTTAAACAATCTAAAAATATTGATAGAAATGTTGCTGTTTTCAGAGAAATACATATCGGATCCAGTTTTAATCGAGACGATCAGAATAACAGTCGGGGGAAAAGGAAAGACATTTATCAATGGATTGACGATCTTAGACAAAGAATTGTTTGTTGTGTGTGCATCGAGTTCAGAAGTTGAAGTTTACGATTCGATGGAAGTAGATTTTAGTCGACGATTTAATTTAGAGAACTTACACGAACCGTTGGATATCGCATCCTGCAGCAGAAATCAATGTCTCTATATCATCCATGGTAAACATGTTGAAGTTCCGACGGAAATTCTGAAAGTTGATCCAGGTGGAAAATTAATAAAGAAGTGGTCAACAGGCGATTATGGACGCTTTCTGTCTGTTACATATGAATCAAATGTCATTCTTACTTTCCTACGGAAAGATAAATTACATGAATATTCGTCAGTTGGACAATTGATCCGTGAAATAAATCTATCAGATGAAGGCATTATTTCTCCATGGCATGCTGTAAAACTGACCAACGGTCATTTCGTGGTCAGTCATGGATCGCGTGATGATGAGCTGCACAGAGTATGTCTAGTGGATACAGATGGAAAACTTATGAAGTCGTTCGGTGGAGAATGTGGATCAAACATCGAACAAATGTATCAACCAGTTCATATGTCCGTTGATGGAGATGGATTCGTGTTTGCTGTTGATCATTGGAATCATCGAGTTTTGTTATTGGATTCAAATCTGGAATTTAAAAGAGAAATTATTACAAATGAAAAACATGGATTACGCTTTCCAAGGTATATTCTTCTGGATGAATCAACCAATCGAGTGTTTGCTACTGAATGGGGCTATGATGGACTGATTAAGATTTTTCAATTCTGATTATAGACCGAGGAATGAAATGTTTATTCAGGTTTTTTGGAATGACTGAAACAATTATTTGCTATTTGAAAACAAAGCAGCGTATCATGACATTGTATCTTCGACTATTTCCCAAAGAAGTTAAACTAAATCGCATCGTCATGGGAACTGGTTTTATAGGACTACCATGACAAACGTGCTTTGATTAATCAGCCGGTCAATCGTGGGATTAAGAAGTAGCCTACAAGTTGAGCGGAAGTTCTGCAATCTTGATGTGCTGGTTGTCGTGGGAACTGGACCACCTCTGTCTATCCATCTGTGTCCGTCTTTAAATTTTCATTTACATAATTATAAGGCCTATAATTATGTGATACTCGCCATTGCAAATTTGCTTATTTTTACATGTACAGGGTGGGCCAAAAAGGTATTTCCCTTCGGTTTTTTGCCAATATCTTGGTCAAAAAAAGCATTTTTCAAATAAAGTTCTGCGAGCTTAGGAAGTACAAGTTGAGCGAAAGCTCTGCAATCTTAGCTTACGATAAATTCTTGGTGTGTTGATTTTGCCACGAAGCTGAAGAATTATGACTCCCCTTCTCTGCTTCTATCTTGTGTCTGTGTCTGTAGACTGTAGGCCTATTTAAATTTTCAAATTAAGAAAAAGTCTTGCGAGCTTAGGAAGTACATAGACTTAGTAAGCTTAGGAAATAAGCCCAGGAACTGAGCTTAGGAACTTAGTTTAGGAAGTACATAGACTTAGGAAACTTAGGAACTAAGCTTAGGAACTAAGATTAGGAAGTACACACACTTATGAAGCTTAGAAACTAAGCTTAGGAACTGAGCTTAGGAAGTACATACACTTATGAAGCTTAGAAACTAAACTTAGGAAGTAAGCTTAGGAACTGAGCTTAGGAAGTGCATACCCGTCATTACAAATGTATTTATTCATAGGCTAGCCTACATGTAGGCATATGCACGCATGTATGTACGACATTGTACGTATGCTTGCGGGCTAACTAAGCCTCAAGACCCAACCGCAAACGGATTTCTCAATTGAATGGTTTCATCATCATGTTTGTTGCATCTTATAAGTCCTAAGTCATCGCAGGCTTTGTTCCGCAAATTTTGCACTGTAATCTTTCATGAAAGATCCACTATAATTGCATACAAATCTCAATAAGTAAGCCACAGATGTTGCTGGAAAGAAAAACACGACTGAGAAAGTTAATAAAATGGTCTACAACGCGTGTCTAATTGCTCGTCTCGCCTCAATCAACCGCGAAGAAAGATTAAAAGTAGGCACTGTAGTAGGAATCTTTGTGACGCTCCGGCACGACGTAGGCTACGCACGAATACAGGGTCGCTAACATCCCAAAGATCCACCAAAGCACTAAACCTTCCAAAAGTAATAATACAGTTTTCGTTAATTTCATTCGGATACACCGCGGTAATTTATAATTATTACTGGAGCTAAATCTAAGCTATTTGCCGCCAGAAAGTATATCACTCTTAGTGCCTATTTTAAGAACGCATCTGCTGAATGGAAGACTGGGTCGACCACTGGGCGGGAATCACGTGCCACTGCCCTCTTCGCACATCAGTGCACCCATTACCTTAAAACTATCCCCCACTTTACTCTGACATCAAGTATGAAATAATTTTTCAAAATAAATTGAAGTGACAATTTAAGAAATGATTCCTCAATTTACCTTAACAATTGGCTAATTATTGAGAAATCACAACATCAACCATAGTCTACAATGTTTTCCTAATTTTCTATTAGCCTCCTCGTTGTAAAAAGATCCATTCGCATTTCGCACCTATTCGCCGATTTATTGCTCCCCAGTCAACTTAAGTCTCTTTGCCTCTGTTCGACGAGTAATAATATCATTAATTTTGTCCACAGGGGTTGGAAGAAACTGGTCCATGCATGTGACGACATTGGGACGAGATTCGCATCGGTTGTAGTCGAGATTGGACTTCCTGGCAGCAAAACTATTCTTTACATTCATCCATTGTCACAATAATTATTGTAGCCTATAATGTTGTTTGTTTTGGAGGAATAGGTTAGCAGCAGAATGGCTCCACGTGTTTGGGTTGTAGTGACGATCAGTCGGTCGGATGTTCACCAAGAAATCATATCAAATAACCATGGTGTTCGTATTCAGTCGACATATCATTTTCATGATTCCAATAAACAGCTCTGCTGTTACTGCAGGCATACATAAGACAACAGAAGCTACATTAAAATTTGGTCAAAAATTTGCAACAATCTTGTTCGACCACGGTTTTATATAAGCTTATGATCATATTATAGCTTGGATCCACTCGCTAAGATTATGCTTTCATCAACAGTTCAGCCCTTACCTGAGAAGATCATTCAACATTAGGCAAACATAGCCGCAACCATTTTCATATCTGTAGCTCTAAACTTACCCGTTTCATGACGTCTGTGACAGATTCTTGAGCACGGTATCTGTTGTAGGAACTCAGTATTGACATGTAGTGTCTCGAAAAAGACGATTACGAAATTGACGACTACATCAGTCATAAGATGTTATCAGAGACTGTCATCACTAGTATCCACTAGTATCTTACTCTATTGCATCTAATTAAATGACGCTCTTAGGACTCGTTAATATTATGGTGGTGTCTTGCGATTGGCTTCTTAATGGTGTTTTTATAAATTTGGAAATTACGGTGCCGTCACTAAACGGCGCAGGACAAAACGGCGCAGACAAAACGGCGCAATTCAAAGTACCACGAAAAAAGACGCAGACAATACGGCGCAGTACAAATATTATGATACCGTCTAGTGATTGTTTGCTTATTCAAGAGCAAGTATGTTCACTACGAAGTGAAGATTTAGGCTATGTGATATCGTTCCAGATTCCGGCAACGAGAGGCATCCAAGTCAGAATACATTCGTTTTAAATAGAAGTCGGAATGATACAAAATAATTTTTTCTTAAATGGAAGTTTTATTGATGGAAATATTCTTCCTTAAATGGAAGCTGGATTGAGGAAATTAGTTTTTCTTTAATGGAACCTGGATTAGTAATTAAAATAGTCTTGCTTAATTGGAAACTGGATTGATGAAAATGTTCTTGCTAAAATAGAAGCTGGATTGAAGAAAATAGTTTTTAGCTTAAATGGACGCTGGATTGTGTAAGTCCCAGCCACCTATGTGACTGCTTACAACTCCACGAGTCAGCCCTCCAACAAAGATTAGAGTCTGACTAATTAATTTTTATTATGTACATTCAGACATAATTATATATATATATACAGACAAACAATATAAACTCCTCCTATTATACAATTTGATTGGCTATTACTAATGTTCTGGTGTCCAATCATTACCTAGTCTATGGCATGATATATATCTAATATAAGTTAATCCATCATATATATATATATATATATAGTGAACGACACGCCCCTATCAGTTCATGTGTTTAATACATATGACAGATTGATAAAAAGTTCTTGCTGAAATTGGAACTGGATTGATGAAATATAATGGTCACTTAAATGGAAGTAGGATAGATATTTTAGTATATTTTTGCTGCTTCTACTATTAAAATACTAGAAACCGTTCTTTTAGTTCAGATTTGCGCCATTTTGTCTGTGCCGCATGGTGCTGCGCCGTTTTGTTGCCGCGCCGTTTGGTCCTGCGCCGTTTTGACGGCGCACCGGAGATTACGATTACGAACGATCAATAAAAGTAGAAAAAAGAGGATTTTTATAGCTGGAGATTTTAACATTAATTTATTAGCATCAGATTCTCGCAGTCCTACCACTGATTTCATTGACTGTCTCACTTCTAACCACTTTCTTCCAACAATACTCCAACCCACAAGGATAACTACTACCACAGCCACATTAATTGACAACATTTTCACTAACTGTGCTGCATCGGTTATTAACTCTGCTATAATAGCATCTGACATTTCGGACCACATACCTATTATTACTTGGGTTGAAAACACCTCCAAACCTCTAAATAAATCCGATTATCTCCAACTAACAAGAACTATTAATGACAACACCATTCTTGAATTCAGACATCTATTAGAGAATATTGACTTGTCACACATCGTATCTCTTTGTAGTAATAATGAAGCTGACTTAGCACACAATTTATTTGTAAAATTAATTAAACAAAATTACGACCTAGCTTTTCCTCTAAGGCCAAAGTCGACTACTAAAAGAAAAACTCCTCAAAATGCTTGGACGACTCAAGGACTGTTAAATTCTACTAAAAAGAAAGAAAGACTTTATATTAAATTTATAAAAAAAATCCCAACCCTGTAAATAAAGCCAAATTGATAAATACAAAACTATTCGTAAAAAAATGGAACAAGATTACTATTCCAATGAATTTGCCAAGTATAATGGAAACATAAAAAAAGTTTCAGTTAATTAAATCTATTGTTAAGACTGAAAATAAGGATACACTATTAAAAGAAATAATAGCAAACGGCAAAAATAATTGATGATTCAGAACTTATAGCACATACATTTAACACTCATTTTACTAATTTACCCAAACTTTTAGCACAAAAATACCACCCTCTGTCAGACCTTACCAAGATTACATGCCAGCTTCTTCACCTAATTCTTTTGCTGTCCTACCTACCTCCTTCCATGAGCTAATAGCTATTAACAAAACCCTTAAAGACACCTACAGTACCGGTGCTGATGATTTGAATCCGCACATATTGTCTTCTCTTATGGACTTATTAGCTTCTCCACTTAGTGAGGTGATAAATTGTTCACTTAGAACTGGAATAGTTCCGTCTGACATAAAATTAGCAAAAATTACACCCATTTATAAATAAGGAAATAAAAATGAGGTTTCAAATTTTAGACCGATTTCTCTACTACCGTTTTTTCTAAATTGTTTGAGAGGATCATGTACGACCGCCTGTACTCCTTTATTGACCAGATTTTTTTTTAACCCTTTTCAACATGGCTTTCAAAGAGAACACTCGACCTTCATGTCGTTGCTGGATATACAAGACAAAATATCTCAAGCTACGGATAATAATGAATATTCCATCGTAATTTTTCTTGACTTAGCTAAAGCATTCGATACCGTCAATCATAATATCCTGCTAAATAAACTTGAGAATTATGGGATCAGAGGTATTCTGCCGTGCTAAGCAAGAAGACAGTAACTCAAAAAAGGTGATTCCGCGTAAAACGACAAAGAAGAAATCCGTTTAATCCAAGCAGAAATAATACTTCAATCTTTCTGAATTTTTGCAAACAGTCATATCTAAACTTGTGAATTTAGGAAATAAACTTGTTATTAGTGAAATTTGAGTAAAAATTGTATAAAACTGAGTTACTGTCTTTTTGCTTAGTATCGAAGCATTGAATATTGGCTTGCTGCTAAGCAAGAAAGCAGTAAGTCTTCATTATAGTGCTGCAGACTGGTGAGAAAATGTTCACTTTGCATAAAATTTGGTACATACCACGAACAAGTCCTAAGAAAAAGACATGTCAATAGGGCCATCGCAGATTTGCAATCTGGCCCCAATGGCAGCCATTTTTCAAAATGGCTGGCCAATCTACATATTTTTAAAGATCTCAGCTTCTATTTCACTTAGAATCGTCATTTTGGTGTCTAGACATACATTTGTGGGGGCAAGGATTCCAATGGGGCCATCTAAAACTTCCTATGACCTCAGTGGCGGCCATTTTTCAAAATGGCCGACCAGAATGTCTGTTTTTCAATATCTCAGCATTTAGTTCACTTAGAATAGCCATCTTGGTGCCTAAACATAGTTTTGCAGGTGCAAGGATTCCAATGGGACCAGGTTAAACGTCCTATGACCTCAGTGGCGGCCATTTTTTAAATTGGCGGACCAGAATGGGTTTTTTCAATATCTCAGAATTTAATTCACTTAGAATCGTCATCCTGGTGTCTAAATATCCAAAACAGTGGGGGCAAGGGTTTCAAAAGGGTGTCAGATTTTTTTCCATGACCTCAACGTTGGCCATTTTTCAAAATGGCCGACCAAAATACCAAATTATCAATATCAGAACTTTCAGTCTAGTTATAATCGTCATATTCGTGTCTAAACATACATATTAAGGGGTATGTGTTCCAAAGCGCCAGGAACTTTTAAATTATGGCGAAAGATTACGTAAACTTGGAGTGAATTCCTATCTTTGGGTCGGCCATTTTGTATAATGGCTGCCATTGAAACGATGGGGAAATTTGCGAAGGCCCCATTGCTTGAATAGTTCCATTTCCTTTAAATGCATATGTTTATACACCGATATAATGATTATAAGCGAATTGGAAGCTAAGATATTAATATATTCCTATTTTGGTCGCCATTTTGGAAAATGGCTGCCATCGACCAAATGGGAGCTTTGTTATAGTCCTATTGTAATTTTTACTCATAAATGCGTATGATTGGACACTAAGATGACGATTCCAAGTGAACTGAAAGCCGAGATATTGACAAATCCTTCTTTTCATGTCGGCCATTTTGGAAAATGGCCGCTATTAAGGTCATGGTCAATATTTGATGGCTCCATTGCAATCCTTGACCCTTAATGTGTATGTTTTGACCCCAAGATGAGAATTCCAAGTGAACTGAAAGCCGAGATATTGACAAATCCATATTTTTGGTCGGCCATTTTGGAAAATGGCCACTATTTAGGCCTTGGATAAATTTGTGATAGTTCCATTGGAATCCTTGACCTTAAATGTGTTTGTTTTAACACCAAGATGGTGATTCTAAGTGAATTGGAAGCTGTGATATTGAAATATCTGTAAGTTGGTCGGCCATCAAAAATACATGGGATACTAAGCAAGAAGACCGTATCTCAAGTTACTGCGTTTTTGCTTAGCACCATGGTACCTCAATTGAGTTACTGTTAATTTCACTTCAGTTTTTTTCCATGTTCCCGGACAGATACCATTTCCTTGCTTCTAGATATGATAGATTATGTTGTCAGGATGTGAAAACAAGTGCTAACTCAAAAACGGAAAAAATTGAGTTACTGTCTTTTTGCTTAGCACGGCAGTATTGCACTTACATGGTTCACAAATTACTTAAATAACCGTTACCAACAAGTCTCATGTAATGGGAAATTATCCAGCTTCCAAAAGATTGATTTTGGGGTAGCCCCAGGGCTCAATCCTGGGGCCTTTTTATTTCTAATATATATATATATATAAATGACCTTCCTAATTCTGCAACATTCTTACATTACATCCTATTTGCTGATGATTCAAACGCTTTTTACTCTCACTCCTCTTATGAACAATTAATTAAAATAGCAAATAACGACCTAGAAATGGCTAGTGAAAGGTTCAAAGCCAATAAGCTTTCACTGAACATAGCCAAATCTAATTATATAATTTTTAGATCTAGTTAAAAAAAAATTGCTCCACCTCCTGATAATAACCTACTAATTGAAAATGTTTCCTTACCGCAAGTATACTCATCTAAATTCCTGGGTGTACATATCGACCAGCACTTAAAATGGAATATACATACAGCTGAACTGTCTAAAAAAATCTTCAAAACTATAGGCATAATTCACAGAATAGCCTATCTTCTTCCACTTCATATACTAAAATCATTATATTTCACACTTATACACCCATACTTAAGTTACTGTAATCTCATTCGGACATCTACATATGACACTCACCTAACTAAGCTAAATAGACTGCAGAAAAAAGCCATAAGAATTATTACTAAATCTCCCTTTAATGCTCACACTAGCCCCTTATATCAACAATTGAACGTGCTAAATATATCCCAAATTAAATTCATCCAAACTAGTACATTTATGTATAAGCATGACAACAACCTTCTTCCACTTGCATTCTCATCCTATTTTAGACCTAACTTATATACTAAAGGCATTAGAAATAATAGAATCTACATAAGTGTCTTTGCTTAAACGAGCACTAGAAAATTTTCTATTAAGTATCAGGGTCCTCTTTTATGGAATAATATACCGGAAAATATTCGTGCATCCAGGAGTCTCGATCGATTTAAATCCCAAGTCTGTGCACACACATTAAAAAAATGTAAAATGAACAACCCATTTATTCTTTGTTTTTTCCCCATTCTTTTTAAGTTGAGCAGAGGGAAGGTATCTCACTGCTGTTATTTAATTGATTCCAAAAATACTGCCATTTCTATCTGTTTCCTAATATATTATCATTAATCATATCATAGTGAAGAATTTTTTCCTTTGATAAATAGGCCCCAATAGCGGGATCACTCCCTTCGGGTAGCCTATTGCTCCCTACGTTTCACGGTAATGATTGTACACTAAGCTTTACCATTCGCAATTGTAAACTGCAATTGATCACTTTGTGTACTATTATGAATGCATAACTGTTTACTGCATTTATTCACTTTGTGTACTTTTATGAATGCATATATAATTGTCTGTTTTATATTTTTGGGGATCAATAAACAAGTTGAAGTTGAAGTTAAACAAGTTGAAGTTGAATATTGTTGGCAATCATTAAAGGGGCAATATTTGGATATTTGTTCAGGTCACGCAATAATGTTTCAAAACTAGGTAGAAAAGCTTACTACTTCAATGTGGCGTTTAATGTTTTAGAAGAACAAACTATGATCCTGGGTATGTCATGATTATGAAGCGTAAGCGATTCATTTTTCCTTGCCTCAGCACATGAAACTGGTTTGCCAAACGCTACTTAGAAGCGCTCCCGACTACAGCGCGAGCACTGAAACGGAGTTTCAAGTCGAATCTGTGTCTAGGCCTAAAATCATTATAATGAAAAGCACCCAAGAATCATTAGTCTCATATTGACGATGATGATTATACATGTATGTTGCCGTTATACTGCATCATCGCGGCAATAAGCTTATAGGCTACGTGGACGTCGTGTAGGCTCCGTGATAACTGCAGCTGGTGATTTGTCTACGAATATGTGCTTCTACACTGTAGTATGGGAGGTTATTAGAACAGGCGTGATAACGAATAAAACTATTCATAACAATTATCGATTCGGACCCATGTAGGTTAACTAAGACATTGTGTACAGTAGAGCTTAGCGACTATTAAGCGTACTTTGATGCTCTATTGACTAATATACCCCTGAATATTGCTCAATGCTCATACGCCAAGAACTGTCAGTTACTGTACTGATGGCATAATTATGTGTGGTTGGTTGATATTATTAGATTGAGTAGAGGAGGCTAACGGCAATAATGGGGAGTGTAACTATGCAGTAACCTCTCGCACGATCAAAGTCTCTCACTTTGCCAGATTTACGGGAATGAGTAGTGTTTTTTCCAGTTCCATAGAGATTAAAATCTCTGTACAATTCCAAAATGTCAAGATGCGTGAAGCCGTACTGGTGCTTTGTCAAATCAAAATCGGTTTGACAGTAGGCCTATTATCAGAATTTGTTTCAGGTCACAGGACACTAATGCAGGATTAGAGTAAGATGGTGTTAAGGATTTTATGAGCGAAACATGGAGATATAGAGGAATAAGGTTATTAGAACAATTAGAACTGCAAGGTTATTAGAACTGCAAGGTTATTAGAACAATTAGAACTGCAATTGATCACTTTGTGTACTATTATGAATGCATAACTGTTTACTGCATTTATTCACTTTGTGTACTTTTATGAATGCATAATTGTCTGTTTTATATTTTTGGGGATCAATAAACAAGCTCCCAGCCCAGATATCTTCGCGAACTGTTCACCATCCAGCCTACCCGTTCTACCCGATCATCCGCCTGCCTTTCACTCTCTCGACCGCCGGTCACAAGTCATCTCAAGTTCTCCAACCGAGCCACATCCAACTCAGCACCACGACTTAGGAATGATCTGCCTTCTGAATTCCGATCCTTTTCCTCCTCCATCATTACTAATCACACACCATCACCTTCCTCGGGCTCCTCTATCCATCACACCTCGGGCCTTTCACTCGAAACTAAAGACACTCCTGTTCAAGAACTCTTATCCTGTTTAATCTGATCCCCACCCTCCAATTCCCGGCTCAGACGACACCCACCTTAGTAGCTGTTCCACCCCTCTGATCCTACGGTACCTCGACCCGGACCACCATGGACTACTCTTACGGACAACCCTTTTGACTCAACGCATTTGATCCTGATCCTATGGTAACTCGACCCGGACCACCATGGACTATTCTCACGGACAACCCTTCTAACTCAACGCAGCGCTCTTGAATAAACCGGTGCCCCGCGCTTGGCTTTCGAGTGGCGCTTTAGAAATTAGGAGATTACGATTACGATTGTGAAGACGCTTTCAAGATCTGCGCAAAGATTGGATAGATGACCGATGACTTGACTCGTGATTCAGGGATAGATGGAACAGTTGCGGTCCTTGCGGAGCATTTGCACATTTACCAGAAAACCTACGGATGCGAAGTTCATATATAGAATGTACATTGAACTTGTTACACTTACTTAGGCTAAACTATTCACCAACGGTAGTTGGTGCAACGCCCATTGCGCAATGTTTAATCTAGTCCTCCTTCTCAGGGGTGTGAATCCAAGTCTTTAGGGGAGGCAACCGAGCGCCCCCCGGACGATCGCCGAGTCGCGTATATAGCGCCGAAAGAGAGGAATGTATGTGATGTGCCACTAAACATCACATGCTTTTTAAAGAATGCGCTGAGTTGACCCAAGGATTGTAAGTGCACAAACGAATGTGAAATAAAAACCGCGAATGGGCGCTAAAAAATTGATTGACCTTTTTTAGGAGAGTCATTATCTTGCAAAGGCGGAGACTTGGCTAGGGGAGGTTTGAGGGTGGGAGGAGGGCGAACGAACGAATTTTGTTCACAATAATATTTTTTCGTTTATTGAACAGTCTAGTTGACAGACCGCAACCAGTTACAGTGTAGGTCTACTGTTATGCAGTCATTTTTATTAAATTCAATCTGAACTAGTAACAGATCAGACAGCCTGCAATACATCGGCGCTATTATCAGCTTACAAAGCACGTAGGCCTATATTGTACGGGGGCTTCGTAAATCGAACTGAGTGCCTCTGATCCCCATGCCAATGTTTTATCCAGTGTGCCACCGCCCCGCCATAATTAGGTTCATATACGCACACATACTATAGTTGATTATAGGCTTTTATAGCCTACTCACATGCACGCCCAATCTACATTATTGGTGTGGAGTGTATTATACTTGTATAAGGAGCAGCAGCTTCGCATGCGACCAACGGCAGTTACAAAATCTATATTATTATTATTGAATAGATGTTTATTCGAGTTCACATATTAAGGTGAAACGAGGCTCTTAAAGCAAGTTATTATTAAATTCATTTACAGTTTACACGGTCCCAAAACTGTGACTTTTGTAGTAGGTCGTATAATTCAAGAGTCGGCCAAAGGTGAATGTTGCATATAATGCTGCTTGCCGTTACGTCCGCCATAAAACAATGTTGTCTAAAAAGGCTTGTTGGCTCAGCAAACTTTTCAACTAGTTCCGCTATGTCGAGCTACGGACCGGTCCTAGTGGATAGGCCAATAATTGCGACAATGATGACGGGTTTGGAAAGAAATAATCGTCTCAACTCGCAAACTTGGATGGCATCATTGTTGTCTTTTGTGTGCAAATGATAATAAAGAAAACTCATGCAACCGTTGACCTTAGGTGGCATTGAAATTCCTTGGCTACTTATTTAAAAGAAAAGCCAATGAACGCACCAAACTGGACAAAGTTCGTGTACCGTAACCTATGTTTAGACCTTGTTTCAGTTTAGACTTTGTGTAAGCTAATTTTTGTATTGCATTTAATGGGCAGCTAATAATATTATTATTATGCAATGGCGTCGCCGCGTCGGATAAGGCCGCGTAAACCCTAGGTCTATCATAGGTAACGTAGGTCAGGTGCCTGACAAAAATCTCGGTCAAATTTTCTTCATTAGCGTTTTGCCCTTTGTCTTGTGCACAATTTTGCAAAAACACAGACCTTATAGCCTAAAAACAGTTAACATACATTGTAGATATACTATCGCTGATTCTTGTGTTTGCTTACTAAAATTATGAGTAGTGGTTCCATAGCCGGTCTTCGGACTTCGACCAATAGGAAGGCACCAAATTGTCACATGACCTCATTAATATTCATGTGATTTTGATGGCCGGTCTTAGGACTTCGTCCAATAGGAAGCCTCCAAATTGTCACGTGACCTCATTAATATTCATGCTCATTAGCCACGCCCCCTAATTAATGATTCATACGTATGTATTGCTGGTTTTAAGACACTGGACAATAGGAATCGAGCTGTCCTAATTAATATTCATAGGACAATAGAAAGGCAAAGCCTGTGCAAACTAATTAATATTCATATATGCAGTGACGTCATATTCCAGAACTCTCGGGCACATTGTAGAAGGTGTATGTTTCTTTGTCTGTCTGCCTGTCTGTGTGTTTGTCTGTGTCATTAGCCACGCGCCCCTAATTAATATTCATGTAATGCAGTGACTTCATTTTCGAGAACTCTGTAGAACATACTAGAAGCTGCATGGTTCTTTGTCCGTCTGTCTGTCTGTCTGTCTGCCTGTATGCGTACATACCTATGTGATTAAGAGGGGCCCACAAACAGATGCTATCTGGAAACACTGGAAAGGGTTTCTGTTTCACAACCGTTTCTGTTTCATGGTTCTAGAAAAGTATATGTGATTTATGATCCCCCACACCTGCTTAAAAACATTAGAAACAACTTTAAAAAACAGGATTTTGTATGGAGTTCTGGGGAAAATAAACAAAATGTGTGTTGGAAGTATGTTTCCGAATTTTATTCATTTGACAAAAACCTACCCATTAGAATGGCACCTCGACTGACAGATAAGCATCTTGATTTGCCTCCATTTACTAGCATGCGTGTTAATCTTGCTGCACAGGTCCTTAGTCATTCCGTGGCCGCAGGTATTCAAACACTTTGTCATCTTGGAAAGTTAGACAGGGAAGCAGAACATACTGCACAATTCGTTGATAAGTTTGACAAGATTTTTAACGCTTGTAATAGCCGAACAATAAGAAGTTCGCAGCCCATGGGGCATGCAGTTTCTAATGGAAGTGGTCATGATGTGTTCTTCAAAGATGTATTATCCTACTTGCAAGTCTTAAAACCTTCCAGATCAAAGAAGGAACTGCCCTGCATTTTAGGGTGGCAAATTACAGTAAAATCTATTACTGATCTGTGGAAGGATTTGTGTACAGAAAGCAAATATAAGTTCTTACTAACATCTCGATTAAATCAGGACTGTATTGAGAATTTGTTTTCAATGATCCGTGGGAGTGGAGGACACAGGGACAATCCTGATGTCGCACAATTTCGTGCTAGCTTTAGATATATCTCTGTGAATAAATTGTTCGTTCATAATTCTGGACGTAATTGCGAAAATGATGTAGATAATGTGTTTCTAGACATATCATCTTTGTCAAGTCTTTTGAAATCTAGATCACTTCACGAAAAATGTGCATCCACTTCCACTTCACTTGATTACCAGGAGATCACTTGTGAAATGTCTTGTGAAGACGACTTTGACTTACAAGATATCTCGGATATTCCTGATTTGCCATTGGAGACTGACAATGTTTTAGCATATATGAGTGGCTATATCTTGAGAAAGTGTGGTTTTAATGATGGTTATAGGGCCTACACATATTTTTCCATAACTTTCAAGATTTATTTTAGGGGATAACTTGTTTTCCTAGAGGCATCATTGGTAGTAGACGAATAGGATTGTAGCTGCCCCTCTGTGGTTTGTGACGTACTGGATGCTTGTACTTCCGGCCAGGGCCCTCTCCCAAGCCTCATCAGCATAGCAGCTGCCTCTAAACCTTCATTATCCCAGTCGGCATTACTATAAGTTACCAGGGTGGCATATGGCTTGTCCGTGACCTCCGGGCAGGGGGTAACCATAACACCTCGAAATAATTCAGGGTTTTTTACTGCCCCACTTATCGACCGATAAGGCAGCAAGTGTTTACTTGTGTATAATTCACTGCATGCTTGACACATGCCATAACCATCATTAAAACCACACTTTCTCAAGATATAGCCACTCATATATGCTAAAACATTGTCAGTCTCCAATGGCAAATCAGGAATATCCGAGATATCTTGTAAGTCAAAGTCGTCTTCACAAGACATTTCACAAGTGATCTCCTGGTAATCATGTGAAGTGGAAGTGGATGCACATTTTTCGTGAAGTGATCTAGATTTCAAAAGACTTGACAAAGATGATATGTCTAGAAGCACATTATCTACATCATTTTCGCAATTACGTCCAGAATTATGAACGAACAATTTATTCACAGAGATTTATCTAAAGCTAGCACGAAATTGTGCGACATCAGGATTGTCCCTGTGTCCTCCACTCCCACGGATCATTGAAAACAAATTCTCAATACAGTCCTGATTTAATCGAGATGTTAGTAAGAACTTATATTTGCTTTCTGTACACAAATCCTTCCACAGATCAGTAATAGATTTTACTGTAATTTGCCACCCTAAAATGCAGGGCAGTTCCTTCTTTGATCTGGAAGGTTTTAAGACTTGCAAGTAGGATAATACATCTTTGAAGAACACATCATGACCACTTCCATTAGAAACTGCATGCCCCATGGGCTGCGAACTTCTTATTGTTCGGCTATTACAAGCGTTAAAAATCTTGTCAAACTTATCAACGAATTGTGCAGTATGTTCTGCTTCCCTGTCTAACTTTCCAAGATGACAAAGTGTTTGAATACCTGCGGTCACGGAATGACTAAGGACCTGTGCAGCAAGATTAACACGCATGCTAGTAAATGGAGGCAAATCAAGATGCTTATCTGTCAGTCGAGGTGCCATTCTAATGGGTAGGTTTTTGTCAAATGAATAAAATTTGGAAACATACTTCCAACACACATTTTGTTTATTTTCCCCAGAACCCCATACAAAATCATGTTTTTTAAAGTTGTTTCTAATGTTTTCAAGCAGGTGTGGGGGATCATAAATCACATATACTTTTCTAGAACCATGAAACAGAAACGGTTGTGAAACAGAAACCCTTTCCAATGTTTCCAGATAGCATCTGTTTGTGGGCCCCTGATCACATATAATAGCTTTTGGAAATAAGTGTATTTCTTCCACCTTTGCAAGACAATTGTGCAAAAGGTTCTTTAGAATAGTTGGCTTCACCGATCCACGTACAAAAAAAATAAGCAAGAGGCTGCTTCCACTTAACAGAAATTCCACGCAACATAAACACAAGAACATGGTCAGCTACACACTGAGTAGTTCCAAGAACACCAAAATCCTCAAAACCTTCTATACAATCCCGTTCTCGATTGTATACCAATTTTCGTTTTAAAGCCATTTCATCAAACATTAGCACACAGTCTTTAGCATTCACAGGGGCTTGTTGCATTTTTATTTGTAATGTATCAAAAAACTGCTTGTTGAAGCCGGGGTAAAGGTTGCAATTTTGAAGGGTTCGCTGCAGAGTCCTTTTTGATGGCATGCAGAAAATATCTTGCAGCAGACTATAAGATTTCCTGCTTTGATAAAAAGGGACATAGCAAACATTTTCTCGTCAACTGTCCAACGTCTACCCTGCTTTGAAACAGAACCCATATTAATCTGAGTTTTAACAAAAGAGACAGCAGATGGTGGAAGATGGTTGGACAGTTCTGCCAAAAGACGATCACAAGAAGCAGCTTCTTTTTTCCGTGTCAAGCCCTTCTTCTGTGTCAAGCCCTGCTTGCATTTTGATGTCCTTGTTTCCTTTTCTTTTCGTTTCCGAAGTTGATTTCGTAATCTGGTGATTTCAATTTTCAGTTTCTTTTTCTCAGTGTTACATGATGACCACTTGGAGCAACCTTCAGACTGCTCATTTACATCTTTCAGGCCAGCAGACGATGATGCAGGTACAATGTTGCTGACAGTCACAGCTGCAGAAACAAGCTCCTTCACAACTCCTTCATTGTTGTCTTTGAGTTCGTCAGAATTGCTATGAACCACCTCAAATTTGCTTCTTTTTGGAGCAACGTTCGACTTCGGTGCATGTTTCATGACAAGTCGTCGCTTCCGTGTGACTGACGGTGGCTTGTTTGGAACATCAAATACCGTTGGGACTGCATTCCAAACAAGCTTGTCATGCCTACTGTTCATAAACTGGGATTCTTCAAAATGTCTACTGCACAGACGAAAGGTTTTGTTCAGTACTTCAACGCTTTTGCAGTCGAGATCTGCACGTCGTACGTTGACTCTCCACTTCTTACATCTGTTCCAACATAATGAAATAAAAACGGCATATGACAGAGGTATGCAATTTCAATCAAAGAATATTGCAGGTCCTGTTATAAGCAAATTTATTCATCTACTGAAAATTTAATGAGGTGGAATGGCTGGAATGGTACTCTAGCTTGTCATGCTTAGAATATATCCCCTACTAAGATGACAATGCAGTAAAGGGTAATTCAGAAGACTGCGTGTCTGTCCATGTAAACAGTAAATTATTCGCTCGTTGCAGCATTGTTATTTCTAATCAATCCAACTTCCAGTTTGGCGAAAATTCATTCACCCAGCCTCTGTTTAGACAAAATTCGTCTCATTAATCCCACTTCTATTTAGGCGGTGATTATTTTTTCCATCAATAAAACTTCTAGGTAAACACGCACACTGGATGCCCGTACTCCAAACAATATGGCTACCAACGAATGCAATAAAATTAGAGCGCAGCGACCTATCCTGTCGACGGCATCGCAACATGCAAAGCGCTCAGCAGAATGACTGCACTAACCCTAAAACTAACCCTAAACCGACCCTCACGACGCCTAACCTGAACCCTAACCGACCCTCACGCGATAAATAGTCGCTGCGCTCTAATTTTATTGCATTCGTTGGCAGCCATATTGTTTGGAGTACGGGCATCCAGTGTGCGTATTTACCAACTTGTATTTTATTAATAATTATTATTAATTATTGCTCGTCAATCCAGCTTAGATTTCAGCGTAATGGTTTTAAAAAATCAAGAACTCGTTTCGTCAATCCGACTTGTATTCGACCAACGCTGAAACCCATGCAATGACAAATAATTTACGACGCTAAAATACACGTAACTTCCCTAAATGTTGTTACTGTGCAGGGTGTATACGGAGACAGTCACAACGCACATGCAAAGTGAATCACCGGCAGCAGTTATGGAACATTTTTTATTTTTTAATACAGTACTTTATACATACCTTTCAGCATCTTTCGGAAATCTAAAGAGTGACAGATCTTGTGTATTGCACGAGGTAACGCAACAATTTATGGCAGCGCAACAAATTCCTCCTGGCTTGGAAGCCATGCTTATTCTTGTTCTTATTCTTAGTCGGAAGTCGTGTTCAAAGCACTGAAAAACCCTTGCAAGGTAGGTGAGGTGAACATTCAGATATACAGCGGAGATAGGAGGTGTCCTGTCTTAGTGAAACTCTATGGTCTTTGCTTAGAATGTACTAATCTGTATTGATATGCTATGTGTGAACCACTACCCAATGGAAGACTTAGGTTTTTGGACAGCGATGAAATAGACGATTTTGATTTGAGTAGCAAAGTGGTCAATGATGACTTGGGCTACCTGCTGGAGGTAGATTTGGAATATCCTTCCTCTCTACACGATCTGCCCAATGATTATCCTCTTGCTCCCGAAAAGTTAATAACTCAGGAAATGCTTTCGCCATATGCAAAATCCCTTTCACACAAAATTGGATGTAAAGCCAATAACAATGTTCAGAAGCTTGTGCCCAATCTAATGAACAAGACAAATTATGTTCGTCATTATCGAAGCTTACAATTTTATTTGAAAATGGGACTGAAATTAACAAACGTTTATAAAATTCTCGAATTCACGCAAAGTCGATGGATTCAGAAATATATAGAATTTAACACTTCCAACCGACAAATTGCCAAGTCGGCTTTCGACAAAGATTTATTTAAACTTACGAACAATTCAATTTATAGAAAAACTCTTCAAACAATATATTTCATTTATGCATTAAATTGGTGACTAATGCAAAAAGTGCGAAACGATTCATAGCACGTCCTACGTTTCAGTCGTTTCGTATAATAAATGAGGAACTTAGAGTAGCAAAATTAATCACTACACATGTTTACTTGAACAAACCAATGTGCGCTGGCATGTGTATACTCGATATTTCAAAGTTAAGGATATATGACTTCCACTATAATCACATATATTGTTACTGTACGGTGACAGGTGTAAGTTACTTTTTACAGATACTGACAGCCTGTGCTACCATATATTTACGAAAGATATTTATAGACACATGGAAAGAACAATGGACGAATATGATACATCAGATTTATCCAGTAGAACATTTCTTCATAGTAAAGAGAACGCTAAGGTAATAGGAAAGTTTAAAGACGAGACGAACGGTATACTTGTATTAGAAATTCTGTGAACTCAAGTCTAAAATGTATAGTTTACTCTTATCTAATCTAAAAGAAAAGAAAACTGCAAAGGGTGTCAATAGATCTTTTGCATCTAAAAGTATTTGACACAAGGAATATAAAAAATGTATTTTTGAAGAGGAGGTGACTTCTTCAAAATTTTACGTAATTCATAGTATAAATCATAACTTGCACACAATGGAAATATCAAAATCGGCACTTTTGCCATATGACGATAAACGATTTTTACCTAATTCGTCACACTCGTTCGCATATGGACATGTAGATATTGCAATGTGTGTCTAAGTGTAACGAATGTTACATTTTACCATTTAATTGCTATAATTATTGTAATATACTAGGCACAAATGACTTTAATAATTAGCTTTATTTTAAGTCTAATTGCACACAACGGAAACAGGAAGACGACTGTCCCAGAATTCAACAAGGTGTCCAAGGTAGTTGATAGGTGCGGTGGAGTAACATATACTACATCCCTCCCTCCTAGGATAATGTCGCCTCTGAAACTCTTAAACTATAATCTGAAACTGTTACTGTTTAAAGATAATGTTCCATCTCCTCAGCTGAAACAGAAATTAGCATTCTGTAAAATGCTCTTTAAACAGAAATTAGCATTCTGTAAAATGCTCTTTAAACAGAAATTAGCATTCTGTAAAATGCTCTTTAAACAGAAATTAGCATTCTGTAAAATGCTCTTTAAACAGAAATTAGCATTCTGTAAAATGCTATTTAAACTGCTGTAAATAATATTCCTTCTGAACTGTCTGAGCCACAGTAACATCCTGTACAGTGTACAAAGTCCTTCAAATATTCTGGTTTCTTTAATAAACGTTTTGGTCGAGTTGCAACCAATGTCTCATCCGGTTGTGTGATTTCCGGCCTTCTCTCCTCCCTTTGTAGATGCTCGGCCTCAAGTGACGTGCCCACAACTGATGGCACAACCTCAGATTGAACCGGTGACATAGTCTGTTTCAGTGTTTCAGCATTAGCGGTTTTGTTGTGTGACTCCTTGGTATTCTTGAGACCATGCTCTGATACTTGTTCCTCCACAGTAACCCTCTGCTCGCTTGTTCTTGTCTGAATATCCTCTGATACTGCATTTCCAACAGTGATATTTTTTTCATCCGCTCCATATCGGTGACGCAAGTGGTCCTGATGTCGTTTGGCCTGGCTGCCATCCTGCCATTTGATATCCCACGACACGGGCCCAGTCGGCCGGATAAGTGTGGCCTTCCTCCAGCTAGAGCCGTGGCCAAATGAATTTGCCCACACGGTATCTCCCGCCTTGAAATTACGAGCTTGTGCATGCTGATCCAGGGGCTTCTATCCCTATACAATATACATGGCGGGCGCAGCTTGCGCCCAGTGAAAAATAGGGGGGAATCAACAGACAGCCAAAATTCGCGTCGGTTGGGGGGGAAGGTTGGACATGGAGGGCAGCGTTCAATCTAGGCATCACTAGGAGGAAGATCCCCCCAGAAAATACTTCCCCCCATATAAATTTAGACAAAATGGTAGGCCTAATAGTCCTTAGCAAAATGTATACACTTAATACACTTTGAGTTTTTAGCTAGGCTACTATCTGCATTTTTGAATTAGATGAACTGCTATAACAGCTATAATATACAATAATAAAAATTTCCTATTACATGATTATAATTATGTTTTTACTATTTCAATAAATAATACAATCATATTATAATTGAACAAATAATGTTAATACAAATACTATTTTGCACAACGAAATGGCTTCTCTCTAATGTTATCTTTCGAATTTCAGAGAGTCAAATTTGGTCCTTTTGAACACTTAGTAGGCCTAAGGCAACACCAATATTACGTGGGCTTACAATGTAGGACCTACATTGTATTTTATTGTATTGCATTGTTCTCTAAAAAAATTTGTAACGCCTCTCGAGTGTAGGCCTACACTGATCAGAGGCGCAAAACATATGGCTGCCCAATTTTGGCAGCAATTCCTCCACTGAAATAGTAGAGTAATTTTGCTAAGAGGACAGCTTAAAATGCCAAAATTTCAATGCGGAAATCGCAAAAATTTCCTATGGGGAGGGCATATTCCCTCCCCATACCAAGTCCCTTCTCGGCGCTACACATGCTTCGGCGATCGTCTGCTGGATGCTCGTTTGTCCCCCTCCAAACAGACCTTCATTCCCACACTATGCGCTAGATTACATTATATTGCATACATAGAGGAAGGCTGGTCCAGAAAAGGGGGGGAAGAAGATGGATTGCGCCCAGCTGCTTAGGGGGGATAGAAGCCCCTGTGCTGATCATGTCTTTGTTTTGCATCAAATTGTTTTTCACTTACTCGTGTGTGTACCTGTGGAAACAGAAGGTCCAACCGTGAATACAATTTTCTTCCCATGAGTAATTCTGCTGGAGAAATTCCTGTAGTGGTGTGGGGTGTTTTGCGATAATGAAATAAAAATTTGGCTACTCTTGCTTCCACAGTGCCTTCAGTAATTTTTTTCATGCCCTTTTTGAAAATTTGAACGGCATTCTCAGCCTGCCCATTTGAAGCCGGATGATATGGAGCCACTCGAATGTGTTTAATGCCGTTACTCTCCATAAAATCTCGAAACTCCCCACTACTGAAGTAAGGGCCATTATCTGTGACACATTGTTCTGGAAGTCCATGTGTTGCAAAGATTTTCATCATGGTTTCAATTGTCATTTTAGCCGTGGAGCCATTTAAAGGACAAACTTCCAACCATTTTGAATATGCATCACTGACCACCAAAAACATTCTGTTTAAGAATGGTCCAGCATAATCCACATGAATCCGAGACCATGGTCGTCGTGGATGCTCCCATTGATGTAGTGGTGCCTCTGGAGGAGTATTCCGTTGACGTTGACACACCTCACAACTACGCACTATAGATTCGATATCAGCATCCAAACCCGGCCACCAGACATAGCTTCGTGCCAGAGCCTTCATTCGACAGATGCCCGGATGTGTTTCATGTAATTCATTCAGCACCTTCCGGTGACCTTCTTTGGGCACCACCACTCGATGTCCCCACAGCAAACAACCTTCTTGAACCCATAACTCTAACTTCCGTTTAATATATGGATCAATTGCTGATGTTCCTTGTCCATCTTGGGGCCACTCTCCATACTGTACGCTCTTTAACACTTGCATCAACACCGGATCCTTGGATGTCCATCGTTGTATCTCTGATGCTCTAACGGGAGGCAAATCCAGATGAAATACTGGAATTTCTTGTTCACCTGCTGGCTCACTCCTGGTTGACTTAGATAGAGGCAAACGGCTCAATCCATCTGCATGAGCTAGATCAATTCCAGGTCTGTACTCCAGCTTATATTCATATGCTGCAAGTATGATAGCCCACCGCTGAATACGAGAAGCTGCCATCTGAGGTATTCCTTTGTCTTCTCCCAGTAATCCTAATAAGGGTTTATGATCGGTCTGAATTGTAAATTTGTATCCCCAGAGATACTGATGAAATTTTCTCACTCCAAATATAATAGCCAAACTCTCTTTCTCCAGTTGTGAGTAATTTCTTTCAGCTCCTGATAATGTGCGCGATGCATATGCAATAGGGCGTTCTGTTCCATCCCCTTCTCGATGAGAAATCACTGCACCGATTCCATATGGTGAAGCATCACAGGCCAAAACAGTATCTTTGTTATCATCGTAGTGTACCAAAAGGTCAGTCGATGTTAACAACTTTTTGGAGTGCTGAAAAGCATTTTCCTGTGCCGCTCCCCATGTCCAAGCCATTCCTTTTTTCAATAAATCATGTAGTGGGGCTAGACTGGTCGACAGACACGGCAAATAACGATGGTAATAATTCAACATTCCCAGATAACTTTTCAGTTCCGTGACTGACAATGGCGATCTGGCATTTAGTATAGCCTCCACATTGCTTTGTAATGGTCTGGTGCCCTCGCTGCTCACTACATTGCCACAGTAGACCACCTCTGGTTGGAAAAATGAACATTTCTTCTTGTTCAATCGCAATCCCGCATTCTTCAAACGTTCCAACACTTCTGTCAGATTTTTCAGATGATCCTCCTCAGTACATCCTGATATAAGAATGTCATCCAGACGAACGACGACTTTTGGAATGCCTCGAAGAAGACTTTCCAACATCCTTTGAAAAATTCCTGGGGCAGACGACACTCCATATGGAAGTCTATTGTAACGATATAGACCTCTGTGCGTATTGATTGTAACATACTCTCTGCTTCTCTCGTCTAGTAGCAATTGCTGGTATGCTTGGCTCATATCCAGTTTTGTGAAGCTCACTCCGCCTCCCATGACTGCCAAAAGATCCTCTGTTTTAGGAATCGGATAATTATCCAACTTAGAAACTTTGTTAACCGTCATCTTGTAATCTCCACAAATTCGAAGCGATCCATCCGGTTTGACAATAGGCACGATTGGAGCAGCCCATTCCGAAAACATTGCTTGAGTCACTATTCCTTCTTTCTCCAACCTCTCCAATTCTTTATCAATCGTTTCTTTCATTGCGTATGGCACTGGTCTTGGTTTACAAAAAAACCGGAGTTGCCTCTGGATCAATGTAGATTTTGGCCTTGAACCCTTTCATCGTACCTAGTTCCTCTTTAAATACATCTGCAAATTGTTGCAGTAACTCTGTTAACGGTTCTGGTACACCGGTCTTTTCTAACCGGAGTATCTGCCCCCAGTTTAAACGAATTTCCTTCAACCACGTACGTCCCATTAACCCTCAAGTGACCAACTGGGGTCCCAGAGGACCCCAGCACCGTTTCGACTCGTTTTACTTTTTTGCTATCCAATATTTTTTAACGACGTTTTATGAATTCGTCACATGGACATCGCTCACTATTTACGTATAATTAAATCCGGTTTAGCTTTTACGGTTATTTTTTAAATATAAAATATCTGGTGGAACCCCAGCTTTATGATGATTTTTCTTATGGAACCGAACGCCACTTCATGAAAAGATATTATGACAGCGAGAATTGGTCTAGTAGGATTTAGTGCAAAAGAAGCAATACAGGAAATTCTGGAATAGAATGACATTGGAAAATATGATAGCACGAATAATGACCATGTCCAGGACACAATGTCGTGCATCATGAAGTACCGGTACACGAGATTTTAGAACAAGGCAATTGAGCAGAAAACACTTTTCATATAATCACGGAAACACTTAACAACGACAAAGTTACTGCTTTCCTTGACATCAAAAAAGTGTTTTCTGCTCAATTGCCAAAGCTTTTTTTCCTGGTACAAATCTGTGAGTGGATGAGGTTACCGTGACAGGTGTAACTTCAGGCATCACATAAAGTCCAAACCTGCTAACTATGATATCAAGGGGATTCGGACAATACCCCGCCCATTATCTCCTGTCATTACCCCCGCCATTACCCTCGCAGGAAATTAACCCTGCCATTACCTCTGTTTTTTTACATTTAGGCCCAGTGTATGAATGTATGTATGTATGTATGTATGTATGTATGTATGTATGTATGTATGTATGTATGTATGCATGCATGCATGCATGCATGCATGCATGCATGCATGCATGTATGTATGTATGTATGTATGTATGTATGTATGTATGTATGTATGTATGTACGCCTGTACGTAAGTATGTATTTATGTATGTATTGTATGCATCTATAGATACATGCATTCATACATACATGCATACTTGTGTGTATGTGTGTTTATGAATGTAAGTGGGCTACTGTGCATGTATGTATGTATGTATGTATGCATGTGTGTACATAAGTGTGTATGTATGTATTGTATGAATCTATAAATACATACATTCATACATACTTGCATACTTGTGTGTGTGTGTGTTTATGCATGTATTACGTTTGTATGTATGCATGTATTTATGTACATACCTACATACATGCATGCACTGGACCTACATGCAAACAGACGGGGGGTAATGGCGGGGGGACAATGTCCTACGGGGTAATGGTGGCGGGTAATGACAGGGGTCATGGGCCGGAGGGGTAATGTCCTATACCCCTTTTAGATTCATGCCAAAAACATAGTCCTACTTCCTCGCTATGGCTTATCCCGCATGTTAGCTGCTTTGTAAGGCGTCCTTGTAACGGGATGGCTGTGTTACTGCGCTATATAAATTGTCCTGATTATTGTTATTATTATTACTAACTAATAGAGACTACTGACCTTGCTTGTTTAAGCAATGTACATAATGTTACCCTTGACAACATTGACGCATCAAGCAATGAACGCGTTATTAATTATTGGGGTCCCATGGGACCCCAGTTGGTCATATTAAGGAGCAAAATATGTTGGTCGCATGAGGGCTAAGTCTGGTCCTTTCCCAGGTACCACAAGTGCCACTAAGTCAACTTCTTGTTTATCATACTGTACTTTAAGTGCAACTTCACCCAGAACTGACAGCTGCTCTCCAGTGTATGTACGCAACCTTGACTTGGTTTTCATTAATTTCAAACGGTGTCTGCCCTTGTTGATCTGGTTGAAGGTTTTTTCACTCAACACTGTGACTGCGGCCCTTGTGTCCACCTCCATTGAAACCTGCTTGTTGTTCAGCCATACATTTACGCATACTGGCTGAACCCGATTTGTTCTTACTGTTTGAACCGTATAAACATCTGCTTCCCCCTCATCAGAATTTTCCTCCTCTTCCAACTGATGGGTTTTTTGGTGTCTACTGTCTAATGGGCATGGACTTTTGGTTCTTGGTGAAGCATTTGACCGCTGTATGACCCTTTTTCCTGCATGCATAACATTCGGCCTGTCTGAATGGACACAAGCTAGGTACATGTCTTCCCCCACACCGAGAACAGTCATATGTCAAATTTGGCATACTTGCTTTGTTTAACGGCTGTCCAATTGCAGTGTAATTTTTCCTGTCCTTCACTGGTCTCTGTGTCAGAGGTTGAAGACGATGAATTGGGTCAGTTTTGGGTTGCAAAAACCCCACAGTCGCCTTTGGTTCATCCGTCTGTAATACCACCACATTTTTTGTAGCAAGTTCCAATGACTGTGACACTTCAAAAGCTCGCTTGAATGTTAATTCCGATTCTGCCAATTATCGCTTTCGGGTCGCTTCGTCTCGCACTCCACAGACTAACCGATCCCGTAACATTTCGTCCAATGTAGTTCCATACTCAAAAAATTCCGACAATCTTCTCAATTCTGCCACATAAGACGATATGCTCTCGTGCGGTTGTCTGTTCCTTGAATTAAATTTAAACCTCTGTACAATAACCGACGGTTTTGGCATCAAGTGTTGTTGTACACACTGTTTAAGGTCTTCAAAAATCTTTTCCGTGGGTTTCGCTGGCGCCACCAAATTTCGGATCAATTTATAAGTCTTACCGCCACAAACACTGAGAAGCACAGCCCGTTGCTTATCCGCGTCAACGAGATCATTGGCACAGAAATACTGTTCCATGCGTTCAATATATTGATTCCAGTCGTCCGTTTCTTCATCAAAACTTTCTATTTTACCGTAAGTATAAGACATCTTCGTCGCCAAAGTAGGCCTAATATACTAGGCACAAATGACTTTAATAATTAGTTTTATTTTAAGTCTAATTGCACACAACGGAAACAGGAAGACGACTGTCCCAGAATTCAACAAGGTGTCCAAGGTAGTTGATAGGTGCGGTGGAGTAACATATACTACAATTATATTAATGTCAATGGCGATTATAATGTTTAAAATACACGGGGAGGGCCCGCAACGCTAAATTCATTAATATAAGTTTTCGCCGTGAAACGCACTCAAGGAACTGTTGACGTTAAACACGCAGTATAATTTAGTTATATGCAGAGATACACAGCGATACGCAGCAGGACATTTAGACATAGGCCCGTGTGCTGAGACAGACCTGCCCGGACAGGATGCGCGCAGACTGACGTAAGCACTAAATTTGCCGCCTAGTCTGAGTTGAAACGACGCTGTATGATAAAGTTCCCTGTGTTAAAACAAAGGCTGTCTGGCTGTCTGGACCAAAGCGAGGCTCCATGATAAAGTCTTCCCTATGGGCAATCCTGGGAACGGCGGTCGTAAATTATAAAATTCCATAAATCGATAGTGCGGAGTATTGGATGGGCAAAAGTGTGGGTTTTTCATCCAGCCTCCATTTCTTAAGCGTTTCTTCATCAATCCAGCTTCTATTTCAGATCTAGAAATACCTTCATCCAGCTTCTATTTCTCATGCGTTATTTTCGTCCATCCAGCTTCTATTTCACCTGCAGAAGAACCTTCGTCCAGATTCCAATCCAGATTCCAATTCTCTTGCGTTTTTTCATCAATCCAGCCTCCATTTCACCTGTAAAAGGTCTTCATCCAGCTTCTATTTCTCAAGCGTGGTTTCTATGCAACCATCCTATAGCCTACACCGCGCTATTACGACACGTCAGGTTGATTTATTTCCCAACGGAATGCCGTCAAAATAACGTAAACAATGACGTAAAAAGCCCGAGAAGCTCGTAAGTAAGTGAATAAGTAAAGAATGAAGAAAATAAGTGAATAAATGCAGCCTTAACTGTAGTTGGCTCTTCCTCTGACGAAAATACATGTTTCGGAATTTACGACCGCCGTTCCCAGGATTGCCTCCCTATGTTATAAACAAGGCTGTCTGGAAAATTCAGACAATCGGCCTATACTTTAAGCTGGTCTTTGTCTGGAGACGTGGTTTGTGCGCGAAAAGTGGCGTCAACACGCGTCTGAACTTCAGTCTTGTCCTGGCCGCGGAGGTGATAAGTCGAATTGACAAGAGCTCAAGTGTGCGTACGATTTATGTAAGAATTTCGGTCTGAAACGTGGAATATTATTTTAAAGTGAAGTTAATCGACGTCGGCAACTACGTGAATGCTGGATTACATCAATTTGGAATATATTTAACGACGGATTACTGAAAAAACGTCTATATGCAAACTCGGAGTACAAATTGCACCTTTGTCAAATATTTGCGTGGATTACCCGCACTTGCGTCGTTTCGGTGGATTAAAACCTTGCTTTCCTAACGTCCGCTCCCAAGCCAAGGTATGTGGAAATTAAGGTAAATGGGGAAAACGGGGATTAATCGCCATAAACCCTTATAGGGTCACCGGGGGGTAAAAAAAACCATCTCGGTTTTTCACGGAAATTTTAATCCCTGAAAATAGTTGAAAAAATCGCTTCTATGACTTTTCTTAGATATGTTTCATGCGCACAATGCATCCAGTTTCATTAGTTATTCATGCACCCAAATCAGCTATAAAGTAGGCCCTACGAAAATCCACCACGTCCTAGCTATTTTACTCAGGAATTTTTAAACATAGCATTATGCATGCTATACACATGAGTGTCTTGCTGTTAAAGTGTCTCCCTATCAGTATCGGACATTATAATAGAAATCGTTTTCGTTTAATAAAATTAGGATGAATAAATTAAATTGTCTGCAGCAAATCACGCGAAGTTAACAAGTGTAGCATCAAGCCCTACTGCTTTCGAAGTGCGATCTTGCCATGTACACTTGAATGCAATTGCATTGACAGCAACAAGGCCTGAATAGACTGTGTGCTCTTTATCTGTCAAGTCATGAAACATTAAAACTATTGATAGATCAAGTTATGAAACATTGAAGTATGAATATGGCACATAATTCATTCATTCATTCATTCATTCATTCATTCATTATTAGCATTTATATAGCGCCCCTTCAAGAAACTACTCAGAGGCGCTCCCAGCCCAGCCACGGCAAAAGAAAAAAGATTTAAGGGACTTAAGGAATAAGGATTGACTGGTCAGGTGGAGGAGATGGAGGTTAGGGGGGAGGTCATTCCAGATTGACGGCCCCACAACCGAGAAGGCTCGACACTGTCTGGTAGCCAAGCGAGCCCGTGGAACAAGCAGTTGTCCCTTTGCAGCAGAGCGAAGGGCCCGACGCGCTTCAATGTCAGAGACTGGGCGACAAAGAATGCGCAGGTAGGATGGAGCGCAACCAAGGATACAACGTGAGACCAGGGCAGCAATTCGATAATGGATGCGTTGGGCTATTGGCAACCAATGCAGCACATCACGCATGTAGGTAGAAACAGAGGAAAATTTAGGGATTCGTCCAATGAGCCGGGCAGCAGAGCGCAGAACCCGATCTAACCGACCCAGAACCCCAAGGGGGAGGCCAACAAGGATTGAGCAGCAATGGTCGATTCGACTGGTTACGAAGGCATGAACAAGAACTACCAGCGCATCATGAGAGAGAGAGAGAGCGTGCAATCACTCGAAGTTGACGAAGCTGGTAGTAACAACTTCGAGCAACAAGATTGACATGCTGGCTGAGACTGAGCTCACAGTCAAGGGTAACACCCAGGTCACGAACCGTGGAAGAGAAACTAATGTCAGGAAAGATTTGGGCTAGCAGAGGCAAATCGATCTTCTCAAGTTGCCGACGGCCACCCAGCCAAATGAATTGAGTCTTACTGGGATTTAGGAGAAGCCGATTTGACGCCATCCAAGAGGAAAGGACGTCAACAGTCAGACACATTAGGCGCACAGTGCTAACTGAATCCAATGGGTTAGAATGTATGTAGGCTTGAGTGTCATCAGCAAAGATTTGGTGGAGGAGACCACGGGACTCAAGTAGAGGACAAAGATCAGCCGTGTAGAGAAGGTATAATAAGGGGCCAAGTACAGAGCCCTGAGGAACACCAAAAGGAGCAGGAACCCAGGGGGACCTAGAGGATCCAACAACCACACAGTTTGAGCGGTCAGAGAGGAAGGAACGCAACCATTCTAGAGGCTGTCCAACCAGCCCAAAGGATGTAGAAAGACGTTCCAGGAGGATGGAGTGGTCCACAGAATCAAATGCAGAAGAAACGTCAAAAAGAGCCAAGAGCGTAACCTGACCATGGTCCATAGCGGAGTACAGGTCAGAAAGAAGTCGGAGCAAAAGGGTCTCTGTGGAGTGGTTCCTCCGGAAACCAGACTGCTGAGAAGGGATCAGTTCATTAACATCTAAATATGCAATCAATTGGTTAGCAACAATGCGCTCTAGAAGTTTAGAGAGAAAAGTTACATTTGCAATTGGACGATAGTTAACAGGATCGCTAACATCTAAACCATCTCGCTTCAATACAGGCAGAAGAATTGATCGTTTCTGTGAAGCAGGTAAACATGCCTCACTGATGGATCGGTTGCATAGGATCGTGAGGAAAGGCAGGAAATCGTCAATCAGTTCCTGCACAAGGAATGTAGGTGCAGGATCAAGCTCGCACGTCTTAGGAGCTGAGGCAAGAATTAAGCGTCGCAGCTCGACGCTTGATATCTCGTGTAGAACCGGAAGCCGGCATTCCGTTGTAGAAAACGCAGGTGGAGAGGAATCGGCAGTAGCATTCCGAACTGATGCGATCTTTTCCGAGAATCGTTCTAGGAATGCATCTGCGGTGAACAGCGATGGCGACTCGAACTTTCGACTGGTCTTTTGACGGCCAAGGAGGCCATCAAAAGTAGTCCAGAGCTTTTTCGGATCCTTTGACTGACGAGCGATGATGGCTTCCCAGTAGACTCGCTCTCTTTCACGGTAGGATGAATGCATCCTCCGTACGAAGTGGACCCATGAGGCCTGGTCAGCTGGCGATCGTGTTCTTCTGAAGACCCTCTCTAAGCGCCGCGCCTGACGCCGAAGCAGCCGACATTCGGAGTTGAACCATGGAGCTGACGGACAGTGGCGTGTCCGAACAGTGCGCAGAGGAAGGAAAGCGTCGATAAGGTCGGACATTGCAGTCTCATAGGAACTAAACAGTTCGAATGTAGAGAGGAGAGAAGTCGATTCAAGATCCGCGAAGAGGGGATGAGCCAGAAGTGCTGAACGAAACGCCGAGCGGTCGAGACTTTTCCAGTGTCGGAATTGTCGAGCAGCGAGAAGAAGAGGCTCGAAGATGAACGGAATTGTAGCAACGACGAGACCATGATCGGAGAGAGTAGGAGGGAAGACGGTCACGTCAGGCAACCGGCAATCATCCCTGGTAACGATGATGTCGAGCCAACCACCAAACCGGTGGGTGGGCACAGCAACATGCTGCATGAGGCCGAATTGATCCAAGACGGCAGCGAATTTCACTGATTCGGATAGTGAAGGATCCTCCAAGTGTAGGTTTAAGTCGCCAGTGACCACTAGCTGTGTGTTGTGTAGAGCGAATTATATGATGCCAGCAATAGCTGAACTGCAGTGTGATCATAGGCTACTAAAAATGTCGACTAGATATGATAATTTCATTGCCTAATAGGCTCAATGCTACATATAGAATGTGGCTTTCATGAAATTATTTGACTAAGAAATTATTAAATCATAATTTTTTTTATTTTCATTAGATACAGAACTTTACTGACAGCCAATTCAAGAATCTGGCCGCCATTGTATCCAAATTGTGCCATATAAGTGAAATTGGTTCCATCGCATTTCTTGACCTCGAAAATGCTGATTTAGACCCTGATATCATGTTTCCATTGCACATATGACTTCACTAATAGCCATTTTAATATTCTGGCCGCCATTTTGTCCGCCATTTTGATTTTCGTGCAGTGCCAAATATGTGACATTCCTTGACGTCGAAAATGTTGATTTATACTCTGAAATCATGTTTCCATTGCATACATAACTTCACATACACCCATTTAAGATTATGGCCGCCAGTTTGTCCGCCATTTTGATTTTCCTGCAGTGCTGCATATTTTTGGGGTTCCAGTGCATTCCGCGAACATTCTATAAATAACTTTTTAGTTTTATACTTGAAAATCGGAGTTTATCATAGGAATCATGCGAATCGCAGTGGAGGCATTTTTTACCCTCCGGTGACCAAAATCGAGTGAGAAAAATCGTGACCCTATAAGGGTTAAGTGAATTTGGGACATTGTGATAATTTTAAAAGTTGTGAATGATTATGGATCGATTTAATTAGTATTTCTTTAGCGTTCACTTGTGTTTTACTTAAGAATAAACTTGATTATTTAAGCAGTAAACCAGAGTGGTTAGTCTTTGTCATGAGTGATAGCCGTTCTATATCTCCGGTATTTACGGAGCGCCCGAACGAAGATGAGGGTAGGAGGTCACCTGCCTTTGATAGGTCACGAGTCAGTTCGGTCCTTGAGTTGATGATGGACCGGATGGATAATAAATTCGCGAAGATGGAATCCCTTCAAGGAAAGATTAAATCACAAGTGGGTGACGTGAGATCACAAGTAGGAGCACTACAGGGAGATGTGAGATCACAAGTGGGTGACGTCAGATCACAAGTAGGTGCACTTCAAGGGCAGATTGAATCACAAGTAGGTGAGGTCAAATCACACGTAGGGGAAATTATGTGTCGCCTCGACAGACTCGACCCCTTCATTACAACTCGCTGTAGAGTCCAACACGAATCCTGACTACAGTAGGTCTGTAGTCGCGGCTACCTCAGCCGCCGTGCCTTCACACTCGAGCCGTAGCCTGGTACCATGGAATGCGGACACTAGCGGGCTCAGACGGAGTCAGCGATTAGCTACTCAGCCTCGCGTTAATTATCAAGAATATGATAATAGGGGAAACCGGCCGCATGAGGCTGAACGGATTTTGGACCAGGTTGTTGAATATGGCTTAACTCCTGGGATGGACCCTAGGGCTCTACGGCGAGGCGATTCACCCTCGAGGCCGGAAGTACGAGTTACTTCCGGACTTAAAAAGGGGTTCGCGATATAAGTAGTTATTGTATAAATGTATATAATTATTTGTACAGAATTCAAATTGATTGAATTGTAAACATCAGATTCTTATTTGACGAAGAATTGACATTGAAGAAAGACATTGATTATATTTAAATTTATATTTATGTTTGATATGATGCTTACTTATTTGATTGTGATTTGAAAAAAAGATAAGAAAAACGTTATTCTACTACCCGCTTTGTCTTTATTTAGTGCAAATATAATAATTGTGAAATAGTCGTGGAATGAGCGTAGGACCGGTGTAAAGGTTTCAAATTACCCCCTCCTAAACATTACCCCCCGGTAACTTGAAACGGGTTTCAGATTACCCCCCGGAAACTAAATTTGCATCATTCATCGCATTTATTGCACTAAAAAAATCAGAAAAATCATCACGCTTCTTGTTTTGGTCTGAAGATTTTCATCCGTCATCTCACTTCGTGGTGTGCTATCAATATTTTGATCCGAAAAAAATAATAGCCTCGAAGCCATTTTCTCCATGTAAACTTCAGCGGCGAATAGTATTTTAGTTACAGATGAAAATATTGATAACAAACCACGAAGTGTGATGACGGATGAAAATCTTCAGACCAAAACAAGAAGCAGGATGAATTTTTTGATATTTTTAGTGCAATGAATGCGATGATTGATGCAATTTACAGTTTGCAGGGGGTAATGTTTAGGAGGGGGTAATCTGAAACCTTTACACCGGGTGTTCATCACTACTCACGACAGATTGTGACGTTGAACCAAAAGTGATTTATTAAGTGTGGACAGAGCGTAGGACCAGATAATCCAAAACCTGAAGACCGAGTGATAATGGCAAGAGCTATAGGTCAAGAGATAATACGACAGCTGATTGTCTTATTAATAGATAGGCATAGGGCTCTTTAGCGAGCAAATCTTACCTTCAGAATTTGGTCCCTAAAGAAAGAACATAAGTTTTTCACTTATAATATTTCATTTTACAAGTGATATTACTCTACGCAGACAATTTTACTAGGTTAGATTTGTCATATGGACAAGGAGCATCGGCTGATAAAATTCGAGCTAAAGTGAGTTGGAAAGCGTAAAGATTCCAATGTATTAGCTGACGACCAACGACTGTCACTGTTCGAACTAAGGTGTCAAGATTCCCAATGCAGGTATAGATGGAAGACCAATTCGAATTCTAATGACGTATTATTCAATGAGCACTGGATACATTGACATCTGTTGCAAGCTTATACGACTTTGCTATGTCGTAGACGTTGCGGAGTAGAGTTTGGGAAATCTAAGACCATTATGAATAACAACAAGTGAACGGTGTGTTTGTAAATAATTCTTAGGTTGCGAAAAAGTGTCCCCCATACCTGAAATGAATGAAAAATCGAAATCACGAAAACTCATTTCACTGAATTTAATAAAGTGCAAAGAGTAGATTTATAAAAATTAAAGCAAACTAAAAATTAAAGCAACGAATGTCCATATATATGTATATACAGGGTGGCTCAAAAAAATGTACCACCGGATAAAATGCGATATCTTCGCAACCAATTGAACTTTTTCTGTGAAAATTTTCCAATTTGTAGGGGAATGAATTTCCAACAATCCCTGAAAATTTCATTTGAAACTTTTTATGTTTGCCAAAGTTACAGCTGTTCAAACTTAAAACTTCGTTTTTTCAAATTTCCGCGGAAAATGAACGTCATTTGCTGATTTCCATGTCAAATGATATCACTTTTCACTACGACTTCAGAATTTCGTTTTGCAGTTTATTGTAAGGTATGATGAGAGTGTCCACTTCTGCCTTAACACGAGCTCGAATTCTTTTTGTGAAGCTCAGTATGGCCTTGTTGATCGGGTTCCCCGGCAACTGACCCCACATTAGCAGCAATACTTGTTTCAGCTGCCCAATGTTCTCCAACTTGGGATGAAATGTCTTGCAGCGTTCCAGCACAGCTCTCCAGACGTGATAAGCAAGAGGGCTAAGGTCTGGTGAGTTTGTTAGTCATCTTTGCCAATACACTTACTTCAGTTGATGGCAATAAGGTAGCGCCATCATATTCAACCTTACCGTGCGAGCAAGCAGGTGCACCGTCCTGCTGGAAATTAAAACCAGATGTTAGAGCTTACCTGGTCTTCAATGAGTCTGGGTAAGAGAGTTCAACGATGAGTTTGATTTTTAGCCTGCCGAATAGGTTGAAGTTCAGTCTTTTCTTGCAGCAGTGACACATGCCAGCTGATCTGATGCTGAAACCATGATGTGCTTTGGAAACTTTGCCCTTTCGACTACCAAGCGAATTTCGTAAAAATCGCGCTTTTTTCCGTCAGACCAATCGACCACTTCCTTCATCTCTTCCGACATCTGATTTTAGTTACATAAACACGTTTACATATAGCCTTCAATGTGCTCAGGCTCCACATTTCTCTGGGTATTTTGCTATGATTACGCGATGTCCCAGTCTCTGTTCGGCAACGTCCGAGTTCCCATTTTATCTTCCGCAGAAACTTTGCCCATGACGTTCAGTAATGGATTCACAAATTGAGACCTTAATCTATAAAATATCACCAAACACCAACAGTTTGCTTCAGAAACAGCTTCATTGCAGCTCATAGTGAGGTCGTATGACATCCTCCTCAATTTGTGTGTTGTAATTTGCAAAAAGTCTTAATGAAATCACATGTTTTGAACCATAATTCTCCGGATATTTGAAAAAACGGAATTGAAAGTTTAAACAGCTGTAACTTTGCAAACATGAAAATTTTCAAGGGAAACTTTCAGGGATTGTTGGAAATTCATTTCCCTGCAAATTGGAAAATTTGCACAGTAAAACGTCAGTCGGATGCGAAGTTATCGCATTTTATTCGGTGGTACATTTTTTATTGAGCCAACCTGTATATATATATATATATATATATATATATATATAATGAGTGAAAGTCTAAATGGATTACATGTTTTGCAGCTCAGGTATGACATTTGATTTCCATGGTCTAGTTCCATGTAACACAGTTTAGCATCTTTAAGTTCGGAAAATTGACGGTGTAATAATGGAATCTTTTCTAGAAGTTTGTGCCATTCGTCCAACCTTGACGCACTACCAGATCTTGTCGGCTGTTCCTTGGTGGTATTTGGTGGAAGAAAATATCTCTGTATGTTGGCACATTTGTAGTCTTCGTGAACAGTAACGTAAAGTAAATTACCAGCACCGATGTGCTGGTAATAGTAGACCGGTTGCTTGGCTTTAAGTAGATCGACATTTCTCTCCATAGCATCTAGATATGTCAGAAATCGAGCACAAGATGTTTTGTTGAAAGAGACATCCTTTTTGGTTGGTAAGGATCTCTCATATTCACGAATGTGAACCAGTAGCTGATCTTTGACAATCTTTGTATAAGCCAGCTGTTAGGTACCGACGATTGCCTATTTCTTCTTTGAAAGAGGTAGTCTCCAAAGAAAATATAATGTGATCTTTCCAAGATGCTTAAGAAATTTCGCATTCACGATTCGAAATCGTTTCAAGTTTTCTTCTTTAACATTAAAATCTATGTAGTACTTACATTTTTGCCAGACATGATGAGATGTCGATTTTTTTCTTGCTATCAAAGTGCTCTACGATTCTAGAGTAGTCGCCGAAGTACTCCAACATGGATTTAGCGTCGAATGAATAAGCTGATGAACTGGTTGTCTTTATACGTGGGAAATGCGTATTAATGCATGCCGAATTATGCCTTTGTACAAGTACGCTTGTATATAAATATTAAAAATATACATCCTATTGTTTGTGTTATATCATAGTTTTGCACACGATATATGGATAAATATATGTCCAAAAATAAGGACTACTTTATCCGTTTACGACTTTACACTACTTTTAGCCACACTCTTTGTTTGTCATAATTATTTCATCTAATTATGCGTTGAGCCGTCTGTATTAGTTAGGCCTACTTGTGGCAGTCCACGTCAGACAGAGGTCAATTTCAGACGGAGGTCAACAGTACTGTCAACAGATCGCTTTGGTAATAGAGATAATTAAATCACTTAATTTTTGCGCTGTCGTATCTACACCGACGGGATTCAGATCTGGGCTGCTAGGGACCATATAGTGTAGGAATTATGAAGTCAGGAGTTTCATTCGTCAGAAGTGCAACCGTTTCGTGAGCTCTGTGTGCAGGAGCACCGTCTTGCTGGAAAATGTGAAATTCAGAGTTCTCGAATTTCGTATAGAAGGTCTTCCATGAGTAAAATATCTCTGTAGCATTGGCCGTTGATTTTTACCCCCGGTTCAAAAAAGTGAATCGACGTGCGCCTCAGAGAAGAAACACCGACTGGCTCCATCAGAGATTTGCTAAACGTCGGACGTGTGCGTAAAAGGCGGTCGGCTGCAATATCTCTTTCCAGTAACATGGCCCGTAACAGCACAGATCTGAATCCCGTCGATTATAAAGTATGGGGATGCATGCAGGAAATGGTCTACAAAACAAAGGTCCGTGATGTTGAAGATCTTCGTAAGCGAATCGTGAAAGCTTGGAACGATCTTGACCAGCGAATTATTGACTCGCTAAAGGCGGACAGTTTGAGTACAAACCGAAAATCTGTTTACATTGCCTGCTATTTAGCTAAAAAAAATCCTGAATTTCATTGTCATTGTTTGGATATTGTTAAAATTATAAAAAAAATCTATGGCTCTGTTTTTTATGCCGCACGGTGTATATTAGTTACTTGTGGCAGTAGACGCCAGTCAGAGGTGAGTCAGGGGTCAAGAGTTCACTTTGCTAAAAGAGCGCGAGCCATCACATGTGCATTAATTAGCATATTCATTTGCATATTATTAAGCCCAGCTGTGGTTTTCAAATCTCAATTTCTGAGTTTAAACTCTTCAAAAATGCATGTGGTGATGTGTTAATCTCCATTCCCTTACTACTCCGTGATGCAATCAAGTAAAGGTCCAGTACGGTTAGCGTTTAGCTCTTGCCGGATTGAGGAGGTTTCGAGGTTCAGCAGACAGAGCGTTCTCTAAGACTGGTGTTCATCTCGACGAACTTAAGCTTACAATGGCGTAGGTGTTAATAGAATTTTTATTACAAGACATTGGTGGATTTTCATTGTCGTACTACGTAGGCTACATGAGGGGAATGTCTTTTGTTTGTTGAAAAAAACTCGAGAAAAAGCATCGCAATCAGCCAATCACAATTGCAAAAATCATTTAGATTTAAATAATATTTTGGGCAGGAGTTCCAACTGTTAGCAACATGTCCAAATGCGGTTTTGAAGAAAGCAAAAATGATCAACGGCTGATGAAGAAGGTCTGCTTAAAATTTGTGCAGTGGTGGCTGCAGGAATATCATAATATTATTGTCGGAGACGTTTTTGACTGATGAATAAGATTAAAGCAAAAACCTGCAATCGTTTGGAAGCCTACCATGTAGATAACCTCGTCAGTAACAAACGTTATTTAACATCACGTTCATGGCACCCGCACACAGGGGCAAGAGGGGCACTTGCCCAACTGGAAAATTGACACCCGTTTTAATGACCACCATACATTTTGTTTTTTTCCGATTATTTTTTCGCACCAAGGTCTACTAATGACACCCAAAGTGAAATGGAGAAATTTACATTTAGAAACCTCCATAAAAATACCCATGCTCTTAATTTACCTCTTGGCAATTTTCAAGCTGTCCAGTGTGTCCACTGTCCACCAAATCGACATACTGACCTTTCGGAAGCATAGTATACATAGCTCTGAGCCTCTGACTATGCTGCACTGCTGCAGTACAATAACAATATAAAAATGACAATGTATAAATGTAATGGTAAATTTATAATGAAGTAAATGGAAATAATGGGGCGTTGTTGTTGTTGGTTGCAGAAGATAGAGGAAAAGAATGAAAGGGATGTGCGAAGCAAGCGGCAAAAGAAATATTTTGAGAATTACTCATAACAGCTGAACAAGCACTGCAGGCTTTTAGTGTAATTGAGTAGGTAGGCAGAATATAGCAGACGGCAGAGATGGGCAACCTGCAGACTGAGCGAAAAGATAAAGTTAGTTTCAGCATTGGGCAATGGACATCTTAAGAGGATATGACAGTACAAGAAGAGAGGGGGGTCGGTAACTCAGTTGAGAGAGCGCTGTTCGATAAAATGAGTAGTCATTATCGCGGTCCGGGTTCACTCAGGGCAACAATTTACTTTAATTTTTTGTCTGCTGTTTGTCTGCCTTCTGTTGTGCTGTTTGCATCGGATCTGTTGAAAATAAGATCGCCCCTCCTACTCCTGGCTTGGCCGTTCCAGAAGTGTTCCAGCACTTAGGCCATTAGTGTTAAGCTACAGAGCCTGTTGCAGCCTACCTGCGTGTCGTGCCAAGCTGGCCGTATTTCGTATAACTTGTATCTGTAATCGTTCCGCGGTCTATCAGATTGAATGTCGAAGATTGTTATTATAGGAATAAGAGGGCAGGCAGACACAGAGGGTGGGTTTGTGGAGGATGGGTCAGCCGGACACTGCTACTGGTCCGGACAGCCAATTTCTGATCTGGCGTGAGCCGCGGCTGGCATGGAAATCCAGAGAAAGAATTTAAGTTGAGGGAGAAGAAAGAACGGGGTAGTCGTGGAAAGGAGTCGGGGAAGAAGGAGCTCGGACAGGAGAGAAGATGGACCAAAAACATCGATGGTCGGAATGAGTGAAGAAGGAACGTGTGAGGATAAGTAACCGACACTAATATTACTATTATTATTATTTTTATTTTTTTACCCGAGGTATTTATGATCCCTCAGGTGTGCCAAACAATATCCGGAGATATAACTAATGTCGCTCTGGAACGGCAACTCACTCGGTAGTGTCTGGTTGGGCAAAAGTGCCTCGGAAAAAATAGCATTAAAGCGTTGGATGGTGGCAGAAAGTCGTTGAAAAAGATAAGATGTCTGTGAGCTAATTTTGTATAGCGTATAGTGATCAGCTAATTGTTGAGCGTACGGATAGGCCAGCTCAAGGTCAGCTAATTGTTGAGCGTACAGACAGACAGGCCAGCTGGCTGAGTGGCGGGAAAGTGCCGCTGCGCGTCGTCGCCGGAGAGAGAGAGAGACAGACAGACAGACAGCGAGAAGGACAGCGAGAGAGGCAGAGGGAAGGACAGTGCGACCGAAGGAAGAGTGTACGTTTAGAGTGAGATAAGTTGTAGAAGGAGTGCTAGTCGTGTGTAGTAGACGTTAGAGTAATAATATAATAAGATGGCGTTTCTGTCGTGCAATTGAATTGTTTGTCGTCGTTGATACATTGTTGTGTTGTTTGCGAATATTGGAAATCGAAGAAGAAAATACAAGAAACTGATCTTTGTTGTAAGTGAACAAGTTTAAGAACTGTAGACACTTATAACCTAGCCATAGCTACCGCAGTACAGTGAATAGGTTAGGCCTAGGCTGCGCTGCAGAACTAAAGAAGAGACGGGAAAATCGTGGGTGATTGTGGAAGATCACATTTGGTGACACAGCGGTGGGATATCGTATCCAAGTTACGGACGGTGGGATATCGTATCCAAGTTACGGACGGAGGGATATTTACGAACGGTGGGATATCGTATCCAAGTTACGGACGGAGGGATATTTACGAACGGTGGGATAGTCAATCCAAGTTACGGACGGTGGGATTTCGTATCCAAGTTTACGGACGGAAGGATATTTACGAACGGTGGATTTTGAATCATTACGAAGCACCGACCACACGGGAGAAAGCAGGGCCGTATTTACTTTGGTGGAGGCCCATGTGCACCGCTGTGGTGGAGGCCCATGTCCACCGCTGTGGTGGAAGCCCAATGGACATAGGATAATTGTAAAAAAATTCAATTTTAATGGTGCCGTACCGGCCCGTACGTACCACAGCAATGCCGTCACAAGGGTGCCTCACCTACAATTCGCAGCAGAATAGGCCTTACAAAATATAAAGTTTAGGCTGATCTCCATGACATACGTGTAGGCTGCAGCCTATGCTGTAAAACTGGTTGCTTAACACTAAATGGCCTAAGTGCTGGATCACTCCTGGTTCGGCCAAACCAGAAGTGGGAGGAGCTATCTTGCTTTCAGCAGAACCCGAGTCGAACAACACAACAGCAAAGCGCCTATGGCAGCTAACAGAAACTTTAATAAATTAATGCCCTGTGTGCACGAGGCTCGAACCCGGGTCGCGTGGATGACACTCAGTTTAACGACAAGCGCTCTCTCAACTGAGCTACGGACCCCCAGAATGTTGTTTACATATTAATCAAATCTTGTTGAGGTGTACAAAGATGACCTCGATGACTGCTTTGGAGACGAGCTTGTGCAGTTTGTTGACTTTGCGGAAACATTCAAGGCAGTGGTGTAGTGGGGCGGGAACGCGGAGGAACGCCGTTTCCCCCCACTTTTTTCCCGGGAGGGAAGGCGAACCCTCACTATTTTGCAGCATTTCTGTTGAAATAAATGAACACTTGAATACAATATGTTACAAATAACAAATTCCTATGTACAAATTTACATAATTACAATTATTATTTTTTGTTATTTTTTTACATTCAACAGTTTCAAAAATAGCAGCGCTCACACTATGCAAAATTCTTGCAAGATTGCACTTTTTGCTACAGTTGCTACTTCAATTTCCAGGCGTTCCCCCACTTCATTTTGTAGGACTACACCACTGATTCAAGGACGAACAAGAGAATTTCATGAATCGAGAATTTTATGTAGCCTATCAGCTGATACAATGTCATGATAAACACGTGCAAGGGTCATTTCCTAATGTGGAGATAGCACTCCGCATGTATCTAGTGCTCATGGTCAGTAACAGTACTGTAGGCCTACTGCGGAACGTTCATTCTCCAAAATGAAACTGATTAAAAATAGACTTCGCACATCGATAGGCAATGATAGGTTGATGAGCATAGAATCAGACCTTCTGCGTGAAATTAACTTTAATGATCTGGTGACCGAATTTGCCAAGAAGAAACCCGCGAAGTTTCACTAATTTGACATGACTTCATAACCAAGAGAAACTAATTTCTGACCTTTCAGGCTTTCACGTTTCTTTCAATTGTTTATTTTCTTAAAATAATTATTTGCGTGAAATTGTATCTGTGGGCAGTGCACAGTACTAAAAAAGTCTGTTAAAAAATTCTTGCTTGTGTGGTGGAGGCCCCTATGTGGTGGAGGCCCGTGGGCATGTGCCCCTTGTGCCCACCCCTAAATCCGGGCCTGGGAGAAAGAGAATGAGCATTTGATCAACCGGAGAAGCATTCCGAGCATCCGAACAGCTGGTGAGAAGATACAGCGGGCATACGAACGACATTGCGTCAACGCAACGCCAGAGAGAGGTATACAAAACTCGCTCCTTGAATAAACAAGCAATAAGAATTAAAGTCAACCAATCACAGCAATCATAGCCACTCCCTCGATTTCTTCACGGAAATCATTGAAGTAAAGAAGTAAGATGGAGAAACATACAGAACAAAAACAAGCTAGTATTAAGAAGATGTCTTCGGATCGAATAATAAAATTATTAATCGAAGCTGGTCTAGACGTGGAAGAAGTCGAAGAGATGTCAAGGGAAAATTTGATGCGAGCTTTAGCAGAGGTTTGGCTTAAAAAGGAAGCTGAAGAGAAAGGCGCTGTGGGTGGTGTTGAGGAGAAACCACAGGCTATGTCTATGGAGGCGTTGATGCAATTTATGATGATGAGGGAGGAGCAACGGAGACAAGAAGAGAAAGAGAAAGAGGAGCAACGGAGACAGGAGGAGAAAGAGAAAGAGGAGAAACGCAGACAGGAGGATAAAGAGAAAGAGGAGAAACGGAGACAAGAGGAGAAAGAGAAAGAGGAGCAGCGGAGACAGGAGGAGAAAGAACGGAGACAAGAAGAGAAAGAGAGGGAGGAGCAAAGGAGCCAAGAAGAGAAAGAACGGAGACAGGAAGAGAAAGAGAAAGAGGAACAAAGGAGACAAGAAGAGAAAGAGAAAGAGGAGCGACGAAGACAAGATGAGATTCAACGAGCAGAAAAGATTCGACTAGAGGAAAAAGCAAGAGCAGAACAAGCAGAAAGGATGAGACAAGAGGAGATAGAGATGCAAAAGCAGCAGTTCCAGCTTCAGTTAGAACAACTGAAAAAAGATCGTGACGAAGCTGAACGAAGAAGGATGGAATTAATGATAGAATACGAGAGAGCAAGGAAAAGTGATGAAGAAATACTGAAACAACAGATTGAAGAGCAAAAGGCTCGCGAGGAAGTCAAGGAAGCCATGCGTTTGGCAGAATTACAAAGAGCCGAAGAGATTCGACAGGAGGAATTGAATATGGAGAAAGAAAATTTGGAAAAAGCGGAACGAGAAAGGGAAGAACAAGTGCAAATAGAACAAAAGAAACTCGCTCTTAAGGAAGCTCAGCTCCGAGAAATGGCTATAGAAAAGGAGGAACGCAGAAGGCAGTTAGAAATGTTGCAGCAGAAGATAGAACAAGAAGAACTGCGTAGGGAAGAAGATCAAAATAGACTGAGGGAACGAAATGAAGACGAAAGAAGAAGCTGAGAAGAGTCTGAACGAAATAGGATCAGAGAAAGTGAGACAATGGTGTCTAAGATTAAGAAGATAGGTGATGCAATGAAACACGTGTTACCTAAGATGCCATATGATATGATGGAGGTGCCATTATATTTTGAGACAGTTGAGAATGCATTCAACAGTTTTACGGTAGAAAAACAGTTTTGGGTCAAATTGCTGTTGCCACTAATGACGCCAAGAGCGAGAACGGTGTTAAACCGATTGTCTTTTGATGATCTAGACAATTACGATATAGTGAAAGAACATTTACTGAAAGAATTTAAATTGACAGCGAGAGAATATCGATCAGGATTTGTAGATGCGAAGAAAACGGCAGAAGAGACATACACTATGTTTACAGCAAGATTGAAGAATCTGTTGAACTATTATGTCAGAAGTAGGCGAGTGGGCAAATACTATGAGAAGTTATTTGATCTGTTGGTGGCGGATAAGTTGAAAGAATGTCTACCACCGGGCCCACTACAGTTTGTACTAGCAAAGGAGGGTACTGAATGCTTGGAAGCTAGTAATGTTGCAGATCTCGCAGACATACATGTGAACAATCGAATTGGTCTAATGTTTCAAGACAAACCGAAATATGAAGCATGGGGTAATAGTTCGAAGCAAACCAGGTGGAATAGTAGTAACAAAGAAACAGGAAGCCAAGCCCGAAGTAATGAAGTAAGGAATGGTAGTGCTCCTGGAAGACAGTTTGGTCAAGATAGAAGAGAAGCAACGGGTGACAGACAAATATACAGTCGAATTCCAGTGATGGGACGCCAAAGAGTAAACAATGCAACATACACTCCGTACAATTACAGGCGGGAGAGCACTGAACAGAGAGGTATTGTGAGGAAACGTTGCCATAATTGTCAGTCAGACAGACATTTGATAAAGGATTGTCAAGCACCACCAAGAATGACAAATCTGAGAAATAGATTTACTCGAAGTGCAGAAAATCTCAGAGTAAATCAGATCCAAGTAATGAATGCACCTAATCAGCTGGAAGGACAAGACAACCGCGAAACGGAAGTGAAGTCAGTAATGAAGTGTACGCCTCAGTTTACTATACAGAGAGAAGTAGTAAAATCTGCTCCCATTACTGATACTTGTCGAGAAACAGAAAGCAAAGATGAGTGTCATCGCATGAAGAAGTCCTTACTACAGCATGTTGAGGTAGAGATACGTGGAAATGATGACAGTTGTCATCCCGTGCAAGTCAAAGCGCTGATTGACTCTGGTACTGAGATTCCAGTAATCAATGAGGAATTATTGAAAGGAGCGACAGTAGAAGAAATTGGCAGAGTACATTTGCAATGTGTGGCTGGAGAACCCATTCCAGCTAAGTTGGTGAAAATAGAAGTGCGGATGAGTTGTCATAACGAAGGAGGAGATTTGAGAGACAAGGAAGTAAACATTGCACCATATTTAACCTTGGTATGTGCCAGCATTCCGGCAGTCTTGTGCAAAGATAACAAAGAAAAGTTCTTGCTGCATCCAGAGATAATTGCAGAACTGAAAGAGGTTCCACCAGTGAGTGTATTGCAAGGAGAATTGCAAGCGAATGTGATTACGAGAGCACAGAGTCGGAGAAGAGAAGTGGAAGAAGGAGAAGAGGAAAAGTCAAATGAAAGTTTGCTAGATGAAGACACAGAAAGCGATGATGAACAAAGCGTTCAAGAAGAAGAAGAAGGAGTAACATCCAGGAGCAATGAAATTGAAGAAGAGATGGTTGCATGTGAACGTGATGATTATGATGATTCTGGAAGTGATAGTGAAATGGACACGAGTATGAGAGATTTGTTTGCCGAGAATACGAGTGATGAAAGACAATTGGCAGACGCAAAGAAATTTGAAGAGCAGCAGAGAAATGACGAGTCACTGAAGTCGTGGTGGAAGATAGCTGAAGACAAAGGATCAGAGTTTAGTGTGGTGAATGGGTTGATGTATAAGAAGCATCAAATGTTGGACCAGTTGGTGTATCAGTTGGTGTTGCCGAAGGAAAGAAGAGTTCAGGTGATGGAATTGGCGCACGAGTCAGTATTTGGCGGACACTTGGGAGAAGAGAAGACAAGAGAACGTATCAAATTGTCTTTTGTGTGGCCAAGGATGCGTAGAGATGTGGTGAAGTTCTGCAAGTCCTGTGAGAAGTGTCAATTGAAAGCACGAAGTTTGGTGATGGATCGAGTACCGATTACGCCAATACCAAGGGAGGATGTGCCGTTCAGAAGAATGACAATGGACGTCGTAGGACCAATCGAACCGACGTCAGCAGCAGGGCATAAGTATTGTTTGTGCATCGTAGACTCATGTACAAGATGGCCGACAATCTTTTTGATGAAGTCATTGACTGCTAAGGCTGTATGCGAGGCTCTGATGAAGTTGTTCATGGATGTAGGAGTTCCGTCAGTGATAACGAGTGATAGAGGAACGAATTTTACAGCCAGTCTAACGAGAGAATTTCTGAAATTGATGGGATGTTGTCCTCGATTCGATTCGCCAGGACATCCAGAAGCGGCCGGAATAGTGGAGAGAAGGAATCAAACGTTCAAGAAGATGGTTCATCATGTCATTGTGGAAAATCCGAGACAGTGGCATAAAATCATTCCATTTACCGTCTGGGCATTGAGAGAAGTGCCTAATGCAACTACAGGAGTGGCACCGTATCTGCTGGTCTGTGGAAAGTTGCCGAGAGGGCCACTAACCATTCTTAAAGAAAGCTGGACCAAAGAGATAAATTTACCACCGAACATTGGAGTACAACCGGCTAAGTACTTGAAGAATTTAAGAGCAGACATGGAAAAGGCCTTGACATTCGCCGAGAGCTGTGCTGAAGAAAAGCAAAAACAGTACGCCAGTCAATATAACAAAAGAACAAAAGATAAAGAATTCGAACCAGGAGAAAACGTCATCGTGCTGTATCCAACGTCAACCAATAAATTAATCTCACGATGGCATGGTCCATGCACGGTCCTGCAAAGAAGATCCAAATATTCGTATCTCGTGGACATGAATGAAAACGGTCGACGGATTATTCATGCCAACAAGATGAGGAAGTTCATCACGAGAACATTGTCTTGTGGTCTGATCGTGGAAGAGGATGACGAATTTGGATCAGTGGTAGAAATACCGCTGAAGGAAGACTATTCAGAGACAAAACAGAAATCACTCCAATTGGATTATGAACAAATTGGACATCTTACGAGCGAACAGCAGAAACAATTACTTGATGTACTGAATCGTTATGCAGACAGATTTTCGGACAAACCGGGACTTTGTACATTAGTAGAACATGAAGTGGTGTTGAAACCAGACTTTCGAGAAAAAGAATTCATGGCATATCGAATACCACTAATATACCGGGCAGAAGTGGAAAGACAAATACAAGAGAGGCTGAAAGAAAACATCATTCAACCATCGTCAAGCAGAATGGCAAGTCCACTTGTCATTGTCAAAAAGAAGGATGGATCCTTGAGATTGGCTTGTGACTACAGATACATTAACTCTTTTACTGAGAACTGCAGATATCCTATGCCAATCGTCAATGATGTCTTGAGCAAAGTCGGAAAATCCAAGTTTATTTCCGTTATGGACTGTCGCAGTGCCTATTGGACTTGTCCTGTGAAAAAGAGTGATCAATGGAAGACTGCGTTTGTTACACATAATGGACTGTACGAATTTACGCGTGTTCCGTTCGGAATGATTAACTCTGGACGGACTTTTGTAAAAGCGATAAATATGATTCTGCAACCGATACATGATTTTACTGAACCTTATGTTGATGACATTGCAGTGCATTCTAATGATTGGGACATTCATTTAAAACATTTGGAATTATTGTTGAAACAAATTAGACTGCATAATGTAACGTTGAACTTGAAGAAATGTGTGTTTGGTAAGAGTGAGGTGAAGTTCATCGGTCACCTCATAGGATCAGGGAAGAAGATGATGAATCCAGATAGGATTGACAGTTTGATTAATTTGAAGAAACCTGAAACCAGGAAGGAAGTGAAACAAGTCTTAGGATTTTTTGGGTTTTACAGACAGTTTATTTGTAATTTGCTGAAATTGCTAAACCATTGACAGACTTAACCAGCAAGAAAGTACCTGTAAACATTGTTTGGACTGATGAACATCAGAAATCCTTTGATTCCTGTCAACCTCCAATTGACCTTCAAAGTTTTCTGCCCTTTTTTCCCTTGTGTTCAGTAGCGCAGCCTACGCCTAACCTAGTCACTGTATTTCGGTATCTACAGCTAGGGTATAAATTTCTAAAGTTCTTAACTTGTTCAATTACAACAAAGCTCTGTTTCTTGTATTTTCTTCTTCTTTCATAACACACGCAGATAACACAACAATGGATCAACGACGACAAACGCTTGAATTCTACGACAGCAACGCAACTATTATTATCTAACTCCACTGTTCTCTAAAACGTCTTCTACTCTCTACTATCAACTCCTTCTTCTACTTCTTCTACAACTTATCACACTCTCACTGTCTGGGCGTACACTCTTCCCCTGGCCGCTCTGTCCTTCTATCTGCCTCTCTCCGTCTATCTCTCCGTCTGTCTGTCTATCTCTCTCTCTCTCTCGCGCTCTCCGGCGACGGTCGGCCGAGCCGCGCCAACTTTCCCGCCAGTCTGGCACCTGCAGGCCTAACTGTCTAGACGCTGACCTTGAGCTGGTCTAGTCGTACGCCTAAACATCAACTGACCACATAGACTATACAAAATTAGCTCACATTACCTCCCTCCTTTCTTTTAAAGAGAGCTAATTATCTATAAAAATTAGCGAACGTACCTTAACTAAATAATGTAAATAGTCCATAACATAATACATCATAAAATATCTTACACTACAATCTAGACAGACAATCAGCTACTACATTCAATTTACCTTTCTTATAGTTCAACAGAATGTCAAAATTTTGCAATGATAAAGACCATCTGACTAATTTAGCAGATTTCGACATTGATTCAGTCAAATAAACTAAAGGATTATGGTCGGTAAACACATTGATTTTAGAACCAATAAGAATTTCTTTCAACTTGTTTAAAGCCCATATGATTGCATAGGCTTCCTTCTCAATCGTCGCCCACCTCCTCTGGGTATCTGTCAGCTTCTGACTGATAAATGAAACGGGACGTTCTATCCCTTCCTTGTCCACCTGAGACAGAACAGCTCCCACAGCAAAATCACTGCTATCACAGTACAAATTAAATGGTTTCCCAACCTCAAACATATATAGAATCACATTTGACAAGACAATCTGTTTAAGGGAATCAAAGGCTTTCTGATGTGCATCAGTCCAAATAATGTTCTCAGGTACTTTCTTGCTGGTCAAGTCTGTCAATGGTTTAGCAATTTCAGCAAAATTACAAATAAACTGTCTGTAAAATCCAAAAAATCCTAAGACTTGCTTCACTTCCTTCCTGGTTTCAGGTTTCTTCAAATTAATTAAACTGTCAATCCTGTCTGGATTCATCATCTTCTTCCCTGATCCTATGAGGTGACCGATGAACTTCACCTCACTCTTACCAAACACACATTTCTTCAAGTTCAATGTTACATTATGCAGTCTTATTTGTTTCAAAAATAATTCCAAATGTTTTAAATGAATGTCTCAATCATTAGAATGCACTGCAATGTCATCAACATAAGGTTCAGTAAAATCATGAATCGGTTGCAAAATCATATTTATCGCTTTTACAAAAGTCCGTCCAGAGTTAATCATTCCAAACGGAACACGCGTAAATTCATACAGTCCATTATGTGTAACGAACGCAGTCTTCCATTGGTCACTCTTTTTCACAGGACAAGTCCAATATGCACTGCGACAGTCCATAACAGAAATGAACTTGGATTTTCCAACTTTGCTCAAGACATCGTTGACAATTGGCATAGGATATCGGCAGTTTTCAGTAAAAGAGTTAATGTATCTGTAGTCACAAGCCAATCTCAAGGATCCATTCTTCTTTTTGACGATGACAAGCGGACTTGCCATTCTGCTTGACGATGGTTGAATGATGTTTTCTTTCAGCATCTCTTGTATTTGTTTTTCCACTTCTGCTCGGTATATTAATGGTATTCGATATGCCACGAATTCTTTTTCTCGAAAGTCTGGTTTCAGCACCACTTCGTGTTCTACTAATGTACATAATCCAGGTTTGTCTGAAAATCTGTCGGCATATCGATTCAATACATCAAGTAATTGTTTCTGCTGTTCGCTGGTCAGATGTCCAATTTGTTCGTAATCCAATTGAAGTGACTTCTGTTTTGTCTCTGAATAGTCTTCCTTCAGCGGTATTTCTACCACTGATCCAAATTCGTCATCCTCTTCCACGATCAGACCACAAGACAATGTTCTCGTAATGAACTTCCTCATCTTGTTAGCATGAATAATCCGTCGACCGTTTTCGTTCATGTCCACCAGATACGAATATTTGGATCTTCTTTGCAGGACCGTGCATGGACCATGCCATCGTGAGATCAATTTATTGGTTGACGTTGGATACAGCACGATGACGTTCTCTCCTGGCTCGAATTCTTTATCTTTTGCTCTTTTGTTGTATTGACTGGCGTACTGTTTTTGCTTTTCTTCAGCACAGCTCTCGGCGAATGTCAAGGCCTTTTCCATGTCTGCTCTTAAATTCTTCAGGTACTTTGCCGGTTGCATTCCAATGTTCGGTGGTAGATTTATTTCTTTGGTCCAGCTTTCTTTAAGGATGGTGAGTGGCCCTCTCGGCAACTTTCCATAGACCAGCAAATACGGTGCCACTCCTGTAGTTGCATTAGGCACTTCTCTCAATGCCCAGACTGTAAATGGAATAATTTTATGCCACTGTCTCGGATTTTCCACAACGACATGATGAATCATTTTCTTGAACGTTTGATTCCATCTCTCCACCAATCCTGCCGCTTCTGGATGTCCTGGCGAATCGAATCGAGGACAACATCCCATCAGTTTCAGAAATTCTCTTGTTAGACTGGCTGTAAAATTCGTCCCTCTATCGCTCGTTATCACTGACGGAACTCCCACATCCATGAACAGCTTCATCAAAGCTTCGCATACAGCCTTAGCGGTCAATGACTTCATCAAGAATATTGTCGGCCATCTTGTACACGAATCCACGAGGCACAAACAATACTTATGCCCTGCTGCTGAAGTCGGTTCGATTGGTCCTACGACGTCCATGGTCATTCTTCTGAACGGCACATCCTCTCTTGGTATTGGTGTAATCGGCACTCGATCCATCACCAAACTTCGTGCTTTCAACTGACACTTCTCACAGGACTTGCAGAACTTCACCACATCTCTCCGCATTCTTGGCCACACAAAGGACAACTTGATACGTTCCCTTGTCTTCTCTTCTCCCAAGTGTCCGCCAAATACTGACTCATGTGCCAATTCCATCACCTGAATTCTTCTTTCCTTCGGCAACACCAACTGATACACCAACTGGTCCAACATTTGATGCTTCTTATACATCAACCCATTCACCACACTAAACTCTGATCCTTTGTCTTCAGCTATCTTCCACCACGACCTCAGTGACTCGTCATTTCTCTGCTGCTCTTCAAATTTCTTTGCGTCTGCCAATTGTCTTTCATCACTCGTATTCTCGGCAAACAAATCCCTCATACTCGTGTCCATTTCACCATCACTTCCAGAATCATCATAATCATCACGTTCACATGCAACCATCTCTTCTTCAATTTCATTGTTCCCGGATGTTACTCCTTCTTCTTCTTGAATGCTTTGTTCATCATCGCTTTCTGTGTCCTCATTTAGCAAACTTTCATTCGACTTTTCCTCTTCTTCTTCCACTTCTCTTCTCCGACTCTGTGCTCTTGTAGTCACATTCGCTTGCAATTCTCCTTGTAATACACTCACTGGTGGAACCTCTTTCAGTTCTGCGATTATCTCTGGATGCAGCAAGAACTTTTCTTTGTTATCTTTGCACAAGACTGCCGGAATGCTGGCACACACCAAGGTTAAATATGGCGCGATATTTACTCCCTTGTCTTTCAAATCTCCTCCTTCGTTATGACAACTCATCCGCACTTCGATTTTCACCAACTTAGCTGGAATGGGTTCTCCAGCCACACATTGCAAATGTACTCTGCCAATTTCTTCCACTGTCGCTCCTTTCAACAATTCCTCATTGATTACTGGAATCTCAGTACCAGAGTCAATCAGCGCTCTGACTTGCACGGGATGACAACTGTCATCATTTCCACGTATCTCTACATTGACATGCTGTAGTAAAGACTTCTTCGTACGTTGACACTCATCTTTGCTTTCTGTTTCTCGACCAGTATCTTTAATTGGAGCAGAATTTACTATTTCTCTCTGTATAGCAAATTGAGGCGTGCACTTCATCACTGACTTCACTTCCGTTTCGCGGTTGTCTTGTTCTTCATACTGATTCGGTGCATTCATTACTTGTATCTGATTTACTCTGAGATTTTCTGCACTTCGAGTAAATCTATTTATCAGATTTGTCGTTCTTGGTGGTACTTTGCAATCCTTTATCAGATGTCGGTCTGACTGACAATTATGGCAACGTTTCCTCACAACACCTCTCTGTTCAGTGCTCTCCCGTCTGTAATTGTACGCTGCATTGTTTTCTCTTTGGCGTCCCATCACTGGAATTCGACTGTACATTTGTCTGTCACCCGTTGCTTCTCTTCTATCTTGACCAAACTGTCTTCCAGGAGCACCATCATTCCTTGCTTCGTTATTTCTGGCTTGGTTTCCTGTTTCTTTGTTATTACTATTCCACCTGGGTTGCTTCGAACTATTACCCCATGCTTCATATTTCGGTTTGTCTTGAAACATTAGACCAATTCGATTGTTCACGTGCACGTCTGCGAGTTCTGCAACATTACTAGCTTCAAAGCACTCAGTACCCTCTTTTGCTAGTACGAACTGTAGTGGACCCGGTGGTAGACATTCTTTCAACTTATCCGCCACCAACAGATCAAATAACTTCTCGTAGCTTTTGCCCACTCGCCTACTTCTGACATAATAGTTCAACAGATTCTTCAATCTTGCTGTAAACATCGTGTATGTTTCTTCTGCCGTTTTCCTCGCATCTCCAAATCGTGATCGATATTCTCTCGCTGTCAATTTGAATTCTTTCAGTAAATGTTCTTTCACTATGTCGTAATCGTCTAGATCAGCGAAAGACAATCGGTTCAACACCGTTCTTGCTCTTGGCGTCATTAGTGGCAACAGCAATTTGACCCAAAACTGCTTTTCCACCGTAAAACTGTTGAATGCATTCTCAACTGTCTCAAAATATAATGGCACCTCCATCATATCATATGGCATCTTAGGTAACACGTGTTTCATTGCATCACCTATCTTCTTAATCTTAGACACCATTGTCTCACTTTCTCTGATCCTATTTCGTTCAGACTCTTCTCAGCTTCTTCTTTCGTCTTCATTTCGTTCCCTCAGTCTATTTTGATCTTCTTCCCTACGCAGTTCTTCTTGTTCTATCTTCTGCTGCAACATTTCTAACTGCCTTCTGCGTTCCTCCTTTTCTATAGCCATTTCTCGGAGCTGAGCTTCCTTAAGAGCGAGTTTCTTTTGTTCTATTTGCACTTGTTCTTCCCTTTCTCGTTCCGCTTTTTCCAAATTTTCTTTCTCCTTTTCCAATTCTTCCTGTCGAATCTCTTCGGCTCTTTGTAATTCTGCCAAACGCATGGCTTCTTTGTCTTCCTCACGTATCTTTTGCTCCTCAATCTGTTGTTTTCGTATTTCTTCATCACTTTTCCTTGCCCTCTGGTATTCTATCATCAATTCCATTCTTCTTCGTTCTGCTTCGTCACGATCTTTTTTCAGCTGTTCTAACTGAAGTTGGAACTGCTGCTTCTGCATCTCAATCTCTTGTTGTCTCATCCTTTCTGCTTGTTCTGCTCTTGCTTTTTCCTCTAGTCGAAGCTTTTCTGTTCGTTCAATCTGCTCCTGTCTGATCTTTTCTGCTCTTTCTACTCGTTCTTTCTCTTCTTGTCTCCTTTGTTCCTCTTTCTCTTTCTCCTCCTGTCTCCGTTTCTCTTCTTTCTCTTTCTCTTCTTGTTTTTGTTCTTTCTCCTCTCGTCTCCTTTGCTCCTCTTTCTCTTTCTCTTCTTGTTTTCGTTCTTTTTCTTCTTGTCTGCGTTGCTCCTCTTTCATCATCATAAATTGCATCAACGCCTCCATAGACATAGCCTGTGGTTTCTCCTCAACACCACCTATTGCACCTTTCTCTTCAGCTTCTTTTAGCCACACCTCTGCTAGGGCTCTCATCAAATTTTCTCTAGACATCTCTTCGACTTCTTCTACGTCTAGACCCTCTTCAATTAATAACTTTATTAATCGAGCAGAAGACATCTTCTTTATACTCGCTTGCTTTTGTTCTGTAAGTTTCTCCATCTTTCTTCTTTACTTCAGTGATTGCCGTGAAGAAATCGAGGGAGTGGCTATGAATATCTGTGATTGGCTGACTTTAATTCTTATGGCTCCTTGGGTAAACAAGCAAGTTTTGTATACCTCTCTCTGGTGTTGCGTTGTCGTAATGTTATTCGTATGCCCGTTGTATCTTCTCACCAGTCGTTCGGATGCTCAGTTTCCTTCTCCCGTGTGGTCGGCTCCTCAGATTGATTCGATATTCACCGTCCGTAACTTGACGTCGAAAACGCTTCGTAAGCAAAATCCACCGTAAAAATTCCTCCGATTGAAAATATTCCTCCGATTGAAAATATTCCTCCAATTGAAAATATTCCTCCAATTGAAAATATTCCTCCAATTAAAAATATTCCTCCAATTGAAAATATTCCTCCGACAGAAAATATTCCTCCGACAGAAAATATTCCTCCAACTGAGTTCGCTATCCCAACGTCCTTTGCTTGAATTCAGTATCCCAACGTCCTTTGTTTGAATTCAGTATCCCGCCGTCCTTTGCTTGGATTGATATCCCGCCGTCCTTTGCTTGGATTGATATCCCACCGCTGCCACCAAAATGTCAACCTCCAATTGACCTTCAAAGTTTTCTGCCCTTTTTTCCCTTGTGTTCAGTAGCGCAGCCTACGCCTAACCTAGTCACTGTATTTCGGTATCTACAGCTAGGGTATAAATTTCTAAAGTTCTTAACTTGTTCAATTACAACAAAGCTCTGTTTCTTGTATTTTCTTCTTCTTTCATAACACACGCAGATAACACAACAATGGATCAACGACGACAAACGCTTGAATTCTACGACAGCAACGCAACTATTATTATCTAACTCCACTGTTCTCTAAAACGTCTTCTACTCTCTACTATCAACTCCTTCTTCTACTTCTTCTACAACTTATCACACTCTCACTGTCTGGGCGTACACTCTTCCCCTGGCCGCTCTGTCCTTCTATCTGCCTCTCTCCGTCTATCTCTCCGTCTGTCTGTCTATCTCTCTCTCTCTCGCGCGCTCTCCGGCGACGGTCGGCCGAGCCGCGCCAACTTTCCCGCCAGTCTGGCACCTGCAGGCCTAACTGTCTAGACGCTGACCTTGAGCTGGTCTAGTCGTACGCCTAAACATCAACTGACCACATAGACTATACAAAATTAGCTCACAATTCCCTTAAACAGATTGTTTTGTCAAATGTGGTTTTATATATGTTTGAGGTTGGTAAACCTTTTAATTTGTACTGTGATAGCAGTGATTTTGCTGTGGGAGCTGTCCTATCACAGGTGGACAATGAAGGGATAGAACGTCCTGTTTCATTTATAAGTCAGAAGCTGACAGATACCCAGAGGAGATGGGCGACGATTGAGAAGGAAGCCTATGCAATCATATGGGCTTTAAATAAGTTGAAAGAAATTCTTATTGGTTCTAAAATCAATGTGTTTACAGACCATAATCCTTTAGTTTACTTGACTGAATCAATGTCGAAATCTGCTAAGTTCGTCAGATGGTCATTATCATTACAAAATTTTGACATTCTGTTGAACTATAAGAAAGGTAAATTGAATGTAGTAGCTGATTGTTTATCTAGATTGTAGTGTAAGATATTTTATGATGTTATATATTATGGACTGTTTACATTGTTTAGTTAAGGTACGTTCGCTAATTTTTAAAGATAATTAGCTCTCTTTAAAAGAAAGGAAAGAGGTAATGTGAGCTAATTTTGTATAGCGTATAGTGATCAGCTAATTGTTGAGTGTACGGATAGGTCAGCTCAAGGTCAGCTAATTGTTGAGTGTACAGACAGACAGGCCAGCTGGCTGAGTGGCGGGAAAGTGCCGCTGCGCGTCGTCGCCGGAGAGAGAGAGAGAGAGAGAGACAGACAGACAGACAGCGAGAAGGACAGAGAGAGGCAGAGGGAAGGACAGTGCGACCGAAGGAAGAGTGTACGTTTAGAGTGAGATAAGTTGTAGAAGGAGTGCGAGTCGTGTGTAGTAGACGTTAGAGTAATAATATAATAAGATGGCGTTTCTGTCGTGCAATTGAATTGTTTGTCGTCGTTGATACATTGTGTTGTTTGCGAATATTGGAAATCGAAGAAGAAAATACAAGAAACTGATCTTTGTTGTAAGTGAACAAGTTTAAGAACTGTAGACACTTATAACCTAGCCATAGCTACCGCAGTACAGTGAATAGGTTAGGCCTAGGCTGCGCTGCAGAACTAAAGAAGAGACGGGAAAATCGTGGGTGATTGTGGAAGATCACAATGTCTCTTTATTGTCTCCAGAGATTAGTGTTAGACGCTTTCCCAGGTCCTTAATAAAATCAAGTCCATTGTTGTTAATAGGACCCATGGTCTCCAGGGCCACGGGGACAAAGTGGTGGTTGGCCAGCAGGTGGTCGTATTTGGCAGTTTTTCTCGTATCTGACAATTCAGCCGCCGCCCCCGCCGTAGCAGCCGTAGCATGTAGGACCTGTAGGTAGGAAGGAGCAACCGTGTCTATTATGGTGGCAACCCACACAAGGCTGCGTCCTCCTCGCCACGGAATCAACGTCATTCCGTCAGATCTTTTTCCGTCTGTGCGTGAGAGACCGGGTGGTTCCTTGATGTTCGGCATTCCAGCTTGTGTAAGACTTCGGCTTATGATGTCATTTATTGTCGCGTGTCTGGTTATTCGGCCCGGGCCTAGGCTACATGATAGGCCATGCGAACCCTCAGCAGTCACATTCATCCCACAAGGGCACGTGTGGGGTTCGCAGGTCATCGTTCCTAGTCTGAGGCCCACTGCCACTCTGATCGTCTCATCATCCATTCGTAGCATAGTTGTAAAAAACCTTTTTTTCGTTTTTTATTCTCTCCCAAAAAACGTCGTTTTTTTCGTTTTTTATTTTTCCCATCGTTTTTTTTATCGTTTTTTTCGATTTTTTATGTAACTTTATTTAATTATTTTCTGTCTAATATTATTTTCCTTAATTTAATTTTTTCTGATATTCCATACGTTTTCACCGTAGCCTACTCTCAAGGATGCAGCTAACTATAAGGTCTTTTTGTCATTGTTTAAGTCATTATTTTGATAAATACATATAGTAGATCTCTACAAGAAATGAAACTTGTAACAGTTATTTTGATATAAAATTCTTGGGCCTATAATTAATATTTATAAGTAACAATTTTAAGCACAAATGTACAATATATAATTTAGTAAACATGTGGTTTTTGCTTCCTGTTAGATTTTAATTGTAGGCCTATTATGTGGATCAGCATAAACTTATAATGTGGACTTATGTCTACAATTTAAATTTGAAAAGATTTCGATACCTTTAATTTGTCCGACTTTCTTATTAAACCTAAATTATAAAAAAAATAACTGTGGTAGATTAATGTTACTTAGGCTATACATGTACCAATTATTTTGGCCTAATAATAAAGTTGTGTTATTTGCAGTTTCTTAATAAAATTGCATAAGCAAGGTTTGTAAGCTGAAAATGAAATTTCAGATGTAACAAAGGCAAATTATTTTCCGTTTCCGTTTTTTATCGTTTTTTTGGTCGTTTTTTATTATTTCGAAAAAAACGACGTTTTTTACCGTTTTTTATTTTATTTTCATCGTTTTTTACATCTATGATTCGTAGCCCACATGATGAGATCGGGAGTGCGAATAGCCAGTCTCCGGCGTGAGGCGCCGCTGTCGCTTTCAGTCTTGCTTGATGGTATTCATCGTTGCATCCTTCGGCCAGCGAGTCCTTCACCTTCTCTATCAGTGGTCCGTCCCAACATGCTTGTTTATATGCTGCCTGGTTGTCTGATCGTGTTGTTTGACTTTCTTCCGACCATCGTTGCAGCATATTTTCCTCCTGCTCATCCTGGTCTGGTCGAACATGGCCCAGCATGGAGGACTGGAGAGTGCGGGTGCTCGCAGCGGATGCCAAGAAGGCGGGTAGCGCAAGCGAGGCAGCCCGACGTATGCCCAGTCCTCCCAGTTTAACTGGTAGAGAAGCTTGGTGCCATTGAGTGTCATTCAGGCTGATGTTTAGAATAGAAGAAAGGCCTCTTCTCTGTATTTCATCATATTTATTTATTCATCATCATTATTATTATTATTTTATTTTTTAAAGACAAAACGAGCTTAATACCAGACTAAAGCAAAAAAGAATTCAAGCATAAAGTGCATTGCTCTCGTCCCCGGTGAGTGGTGCAAAAGAACCTCTAAAAGCGACAGCATTAAAACGTTGCGTGCAGATAGAAAGTCTCTGAAAGAGATAGACAGTTTCCCTAGGATCGCCGAAAACAGCGGCACAACGGCGGCCCAACTCCAATAAAAATTCGCGACCCCCGCAAATGATGGGGCCTAACGATTCGATTGCAATTGGCACAAACTCATGGGAGACAGGAAGCGTCGCGTACTTGCTGCACTTTCGATCCGCCGCATGTTCAGCAGCACCTCCGGAAACCGTTGATGGCAAATGTAAGTAGGAAACAGCACATGTGTGGATGGCTGTGAAGTCCCAGGCAATATATTTACCTCTGGCCCATGGGACGAGAGTGGCGCCGTCAGGTCTTTTTCCGTCCGTTCTAATCAGGCCTGGAGGCTCTTTCGAACTGGGGAAGTCAGCCTTCGCGAGTGCCCTCCACACCAAGTCGTTGACCGCAAAGTGTCGGGCAGATCTTCCAGAAGAACGTTTGCAGAACAACCCATGGTGTCCTCTTGAATCGGTGGGATCTCCGCACTGACACTGGTGCGGTGTACAAAGATCCAAACCCAGACGCAGTCCAACGGCCACCCGGATTTCCTCATTGCTTAAATCCAAGCCACAGGCGATCACAGGAATGGTTGATAGCCAGTCCCCCGCATGAGGGGAGGTCACCGCAAACAACCGGGCCATGTTGACCGGATCGCTGTAGGCGGCCCATACCGCTGTCCTGTCAACCTCAATCAGTGGTCTATCCCACACGCTCTGCCTGCTCCAAAGGGGCTCTGCACTGCTCGGTTGGGTGTTCTTGCGGACCTCGAGCAAATCGTCGATGTGGTCATCATCCCACTCCTCCTTGCACAGAATCGTCTGGAAATACGTCCAACTTATGTTTTTTCACACGTCCAAAAACACGTCTGAAAACATTATATTATTTTTTTTTTACTTACTTAAAAAGTCGCTTTTTAGAAAAAATGACCCTACGGGAAGAAAGAAGATTATTAACGAAAACATATCGGAGAGATTTGGTGATTTGGAGGTGCAAAGTATAATCACCAGCTATATCACTAAAAAGCTTGCGTTGAAGGGGGAGGAGGAGGAGATCGAAAAGCACTACGCGCTGCTCGAAGCCACGATCGACTCGATCAGCGATTATATTTCAAAAGCTCTCAGGGATGAGGAATATTTCCTGATTCTGTGCGAGATAGAAGGAAGAAGAAGTTGTATTAAATTTGAGATGGAAGAAATGGAAAAAAAGATGGAAATAAAAAAAAATAACGAATTTATCAGAAAGACAAAGATACGTAAAAACATGTAGACGTATGTCGTTACGTCTGGAAATACGTTCAACTTATGTTTTTTCACACGACTAAAAACACGTCTGAAAACATTATATTATTTTTTTTTACTTACTTAAAATGTCGTATCTAAAAATCACTGACCCAGCGAAAAGAGACTTTATCGTTCCTGAAAATCTGAAAACAAGGCAGAATATTCGACAAAAATTTTTATCGGAGAGATTACATGATTCGAGGGAGCAAAGTATAATCAGTGCCTACATCAGTAAAAAGCGTGCGTTGAAGGATGAGATGTTCGAAAAGATCAAAACGCTAGCTGACGAGGCGATAGACGCGATGGACGAGATGACGCGGAGCGAGAAAGAACAAATTAGACTTGATATTGAAAACGAGATGGATATGATAGAAAGACAGATGTGAGGGGGCTTATTTTGAGAAAATAACGAATCTATCAAAAAAAGACTAACATACGTGAAATCATGTAGACCTATGTCACCATGTTAGAAAATACATCCAACTTATGTTTTTTCACACGTCCAAAAACACGTCTGAAAACATTATATTCCTAATTTTAAAATGTCGTTTTATAAAATAACCGACCCAGCGAAAAGAGACCTTATCGTTGCTGAATATCTGAAAACAAGGCAGAATATTCGACAAAATTTTTTATCGGAGAGATTGGGGGAGTCGGGACTACAACAAGAATTAACCAAGTTATACAAGCCTATCGTTGATTCCCAAACCGCAATTTCCAAAGAACAAAATGTCTTACTATCCGCTATCAATCAAAATTCGGTAGCTACTTCAAATGCGCTAGAAGCACTTCCTTCGTTACAGGGTCTTCAATTTCCTATGCATCCTTCGATAGAAGCGTATAGCTCCGATCCAACTGAGGATATCAGAACCCTGTATTTGGGAGATCTGGCAACTAAGTACCTTCGTCAATACACCTCCGATAAAAAAATCGCCGACACGACGTTTGGAATAAAAACCAAAAATGACGACCAATTCTATATCGGTGACACTCCGATTTCGATTCAAGGAGACGATGTGACGGTGGGAGATAAGACTTACAGAGGAACACCCGGTCTTTGGGAGTTGCTGACGTTGAAGCAGCCTGACAAAACGATATACGATGATTATGACAAGGCTGATTACGCTGAGATTCTCACCACGACGAATGCTATAAGACAGGAAAAAAATCTTAACAAACCTAAATCATCTTCAAGCGTCAAATACAAACAAATTGTCAAACCGATATGGGAGGAGATTCAAAAGATGACCCTAGGTACAGTAGGTAAAGGCGTCGGCGTAATCGTCATATCCGAAGACCCAAATGTATTAGCGAAACGGCTAAAGTTATTAGTTGACAGCTTCAACGCGGGTAACAACGGAGTAAGAAACGAGCTCGTATCGATATGCGACGCGAGTAGTAAAGGTATGGCTGACTAAAAACATCAAAGGGCCCGAAAGTTGGAACATCAAAGGGTCCGGAGTTGAAACATCAAAGGCCGAAAGTTGAAACATCAAAGGCCGAAAGTTGGAACACCAACGCTTGTATGACTCATCGATAATTGGCTGACATCATCAGCGCGTGCTACAGTCGCCACCCACAAATGGGTGGAGGGCCCAGTGTTTTATGAATCGACAAACTTGGCTCATATGGGAGACCCCCACCCCCAACCCCACGCATGCTTCGTCAGCTGATTATCACCATCGACTGCAGCAGCCCGTGTTTTATGAATCGACAAACTTGACTCATATGGGAGACCCCCACCCCCAACCCCACGCATGCTTCGTCAGCTGATTATCACCATCGGCTGCAGCAGCCCGTGTTTTATGAATCGACAAACTTGGCTCATATGGGAGACCCCCACCCCCAACCCCACGCATGCTTCGTCAGCTGATTATCACCATCGGCTGCAGCAGCCCGTGTTTTATGAATCGACAAACTTGGCTCATATGGGAGACCCCCACCCCCAACCCCACGCATGCTTCGTCAGCTGATTATCACCATCGGCTGCAGCAGCCCGTGTTTTATGAATCGACAAACTTGACTCATATGGGAGACCCCCGCCCCCAGCCCCACGCATGCTTCATCAGCTGATTATCACCATCGACTGCAGCAGCAGCCACAGACGCTGCTTAGTCATGGGTATTTTCGCCCAGCGCTGCCATTGCAACATGCAACACTAAGAATTGTGCAACACACATATGCAGACAGTAAAGCAGGCTTACTTAGACGGCCAACCGTAATAATCAGCGTTGCCAGGACAACACAGATGACTAGACTTAAACCACTCTGAGGCAGATCCGCCGCTCTGACAATTATCAAACATGAACGCACACCACTTTTTATCATTTGTATGCGCTCTAACGATGCATTTGTGGGTATATATTTGTGTCTGAATGTGTTTTAGTATAGAGTAGAAAGCATCATCGCCATCCCCACAAGCCACGCAACAAAAGTAACGAAAGAACACAGCGGTTTGATTTTCAACATCTTTTTATTGATACAGAGAACACACAAAGCGATGCACTAGAAAGTCGTTTAACCCAGTGTCTCTTGTGAACATGTTGCAAATCGCATTAACGCTATAATTTCTAGCCCTATGTAGTGAATAAAAAATGCAATAGTGTCCACAGAATCTACTGCTAATGCTCTGGATCTGACGACCAGTATTATACTGCCAGCTTGAGCAATTTTTATGTAAAAAGGTTCTGAATGGAATGTCTGGCTGTCGACCGAAACTGTCAAAAAATTCGCCATATGATGGGCTTTCAATATATATCACTATCCAGTGTATGCCCGGCTGTCCATATCTGTCTGTATTGCATACAAGTATGCTTGGCCTATTTCTATGAACCCTAGTAGGAAGACGATCGCTAGCAAACACGCCCAAAAACATGACGGAGCACTTTTTATCTCTTCGCAGATAATTTTCAATCTTCAGACGGTCCATCTTGTTCTTCTTCTTTAGCTGTTATAGTCGAAAAGCACGTTGCGTGATCTGTCTATTTCCAAGATGTTTTCAAATTCTGCATATGCGATGACGTTAATGGTAGCAGCCAGCGCCTGTACAAACTTTAAATCGACTCGCACGTTACCACTTTTCAACAAATTAAAGTGATCACCCTCAGCCAAATCGGGAGTTAAATCGAATGCGTAAAAGCAATAGCCGCGCGCGTAGTCTTCTCTGCTGATATCGTTGTCTTCGTTTCTTTGCCACTTGCCAGTGCCCATAAAGAGTGAGGCATATGCGTTCACAAACTGATTAGTTGCAAAGTTAGTTTCCAAGGGTTTTATACTTTGTTGTTGACCGTCTAGATATACTTTTAATTGTGTTATATTCATATGTTTGAAATTGAATGGATTCTTCGTGTAGATACCATTGAAAGCGTCATTATCCACACAACCAATCACAAGACGCGTCGGAATTTGCCCGGTGAAAAGACACTCTTGAGTAACATCCAGATTCCCTCTGGGAACCGTAAAAGTCTTGCAGACAACCCTTCGAATGGGAAACTTCAGATTTCCAATCTCTAACGCCTTGGCATGTGCGAGGAAGACTGATGGGCTTAGCTTGACTTTTCTGACATACAATTTACATTCCAGGATTTTTACTTTGTATGTAGCACCTGGCACCGAGGACAACAGACAGAATGAATCTTTATTTCTTACGAGTCGGATTTTTATATTAATATCATTGGGTAAAAATTTTTCCTGGAAGAATAGGTCGCTGTGAATGCAGCCCAACATATCAACAACGCGCCCCTCGTCGGTCAGAGCGCTACGCTTCTTGAATCCTGAGTTCGTACCGGCATCGTCGTGCGGATTGTTTTCTTCGAAGCGCCCGGCAGTGTCTTTGTAAAATAGGGCAGAGGTGAGTTGAGAATTTTTGCTTGACGACCCGTAACTGAGTAGGGTCTCGATATAACTTCTATACGCATACGTGTTATTTGATGAAGTAACAAGGGTGTCGTTTAGAGTTATATCAACTTCGGAAAAAAGACTGTGTAGGAAAAGATTTACAGGCCCAACATGATCACCGGCGTCTATAGCTTCGTCATTCGCTCGAACGATAGATGCTCTAACGAACAGCTGTGTGTTGTTCAGATCCAGATAATCTTGGCCAGCGCCCGTTATGCTAAATTCTATAGGGGTGCCCTGCGAGATTGTTGCTATTGGATTATATTCCACGTACGAGCCAGACTCTATGCTGGTCTGAGTAGGAGGAACGCTGAAAAGATCCAGCTCGCTCTTTGCACACTCGCAAGATTGTGGATGAACGAAAGCCATTTTTTAAATTGCTCCAAATATATCTTCCTTGATTCTTTTCCTATTTTTACTCAGTGAACGCTTACGTCTCTTCCGTCCGCTGCCGCTTTGGTTATTGAAATCCTTTGAAGATGTGAATGCCTTTATACCTTCTGGCACGCGCCGCTTGGCAGCTTCCATGATCGGATCGCCATCCGCCACATCGTTCGCAATCTGAAGACCTGTTCTCAAGGCTTGCTTACCAAGGGCTTTAGCCCCAGTCTGTATAAGTGGCCATGCACTTCTAAAGAGCCCGCTAAGAAAACTACCAATTCCATGACCGCGCTGAAGACGTGCACCCTGAAAAAAAGGCATGCCATTTCCACTTTGCTGCATATAGTAGTCTTCGTACGCCAAACGACTTGCATCACAGCAGAATGGTTTTTTCATTGTAAAAGATATGGAATTTTGCAGTGTCTGAAATGTAGTGTTATGATACACTTTCCGCTTTCGAATGAAACTGGTGCACCCGTGTCCGTCCTTATATGCAATTCTATGGAGTCGAAATTCTTCTGCTGCAGAGGTATGTAGATGGGCTTTTCGTAGATGGTGCGCACGTTGCAGCCAGCATTACCATCGACGTTAACTATTCTGAGTAATGGCGCTTTTGTGTCTCCCACATGCACATGTTCAAGTACGTCACAGTAAATATATAAAGCAGAAAAACCTCGATTTATATCGCAAGTTCTATCGCCAACAAACTCGAAAATGGCCTCGTCGTCCTGGCCATAGTTGAGAATGGGCATCTGCTGAGCATCGATACCAAGCATCGAACACAATGCACGCGAAAAATGAATCTTTGTGCCTTTGTTTATATCGCCCATCATTCTTTTCGATACAGCGTCGTATCTAAATTTCGGAAATTCGAGCAAGTCATTTTCCTCGGCAACTTCCCTTATAAATGTATTTATGTAATCGATAAGGTGCTGAGGCGTTTCGTAGTATCCGGCCGGAACCCAGCGTCTTTTAAATATAGGATTGCTTTGCATTGATCCACTTTCGGTAAACGTGGCGTGCGTGTATGTTATTCCGCCTTCTTGTCGTTCTAAATTATACCACGTGTGTGGATAATGCAGTTCGAGAAGAGCAAGTTCCCATTCGCCGCTTAGAGAAATGGGATTCTCCAAACGTGTTGTAAATTGCGCTACAGTATTATTCGGATAAAATGCTGTGGAGCTGTTGCTAGGCAAAGTGAGATAGAAGTGCGCCATTATTTACTCAAGACTAAAATTTTTGCATTGTCTGAAATGAAGTACAACGAACGACTTCCCATGTTCGAATGGGACTGTCTTTCCATTATCGCCTCTCATATATATTTCTATCGAATCGAAATTCTTCTGCTGTATAGGCACGTATATGCCGGACTTGTACAAGACGTGCACAGTATCGCCACTTTTATCTTCTATATTAACTATGCGAAGTAAAGGCGCTTTCGAATCGCCAAGCGCGACAGATTCAATCAGATTACAATATACATATATATGTGAAAAGCTAGGATTTATATCGGCAACGTAATCAGCCTGCCATTCCCAATCAGACACCTCGTCCCACGCTTTAATATAATCCTCGTAACGCGTGTGGTAAAAATAGGTTCCGTAATTGTTGTTTTCAACAACTTTATGTCTTTCCTCTATACCCAAAATTTTGCACAAGTGCGATGAGAAGGTTACTCGCGCCGCGAAGTTGATCTTTCCGTGGACTCTTTTAGTTATTGCATCGTATCTAAATTTTGGATATTTGTCGAGCGAATGCAATTCGGCGGCATCCTCAATATGCTTATTTATCGCAGCTACTACCGCATCAATATTTTCGTAATAGCCGGCAGGCAGCTGCCAAGTGTGGTGGACGGATATGCATACGGCATCGATGCTTTCTCTTTTAGGAGTTTGGGTAAATGTAAAGCTGCCCTGCCCGCTCTGCACGTTGTACCACGTGTGTGGGTACTGAAATTGCAGAAGTGCAACTTCCCACCGGCCTTTGAGGGAGATGGCATTTTCCAACTTCGTTGTAAAGTGCGCTGTAGTATTGTCGGGGAAATGTCTCATGGAGCTATTGCTTGGAAGAGTAAGATAAAAATGCGCCATTGTCGTTCGCATGCTCTTACAGACTGTGAGAAATTCTTGCTAGAGTTTGTATATATCTTGAGTCCAAGAGTTGAACTTGTCATCATAGCCTTTCCATTTTACAAAATATTCTGTCTTACCGCGCCGCTTACGACTCTTCAGTATTTTTTCGATCGTATAAATATCGTCTTCCTTTAATATTTTTTGCAGCTCAAATTCGTAGAATTTACCCTTTATTTTTTCGCCACTTAAATCTTCGAGCTCATACGTTATGGGGTCTGTAGGCACACGACTCACAATCTTAAAGATTTCCGTCGACCAGTTCGGTAAGTATCCCTTCTGGAAGGCTATCCTGGCCTTTGCGATTCTAACCTTGTCGTTCACTTCGTATTTCCATTTGGCCGGGCGCTTCTTCTCGCCATACAAACGTTTTATTATAATTTTTTCGTTGCCCTTAGAAACCTGACTGGGCGTCATTGCTATAGATCTATGATGCGTAGTGTTGTAGGAATGAACGAGATCTTGTAAGATGTCTATATACCTATACGTATTCTTATAAGTAAAATATTTCCACATCTTGGTCTTGAGAGTTCTATTGAATCGCTCAACCACAGAGGCCTTTATGTCACTATTTTCGGACGTGTAAAAGCGAATAGAATTTTTACGTAACATGGCTTGAAAAGTTTTATTAAGGAATTCTGTGCCCTTATCAGTTTGCAAATTAGCCGGCTGACGATCTAAAAGAATGGTTGAAAATGCTGAGGTCAGGTCTGCACCAGACTTTGATTTTAGCGGAATTGCCCAAGCATATTTAGACAAAACATCTATACACGTTAAAATATATTTATTTTTATCGTTATGTTTCACTAATGCAGAAAGATCAGCCAAGTCCGCTTGCCAAAGATTGTCAATGCCTGGTGCGAAAGTCTTTCGCCTTCTAAAGATAAGTCTAACAGGCTTATGCAAAGTGTAAGCATCTTGTTTAATCAACCAATTTTTAACGTCTTTATTTTTAAAGTCAGAATGTTTTTGAAATGAGGTCACACCGGCGAAGCTTCCAGGCGCCTTGGGATCGAAGTACGAATCCATCAGTAAGTCAGCCAGGCCGAAGAAGATGGCGTCAACGAGGTAAGCTGTTGTTTGTCGTGAATGCTCTTCGGCGTAACTGATGTCGATTCGACTGTGGAATCGTTAATATAGGCCCAACGTTCTTTATTTCCTATTAGCTCGCGAGGTATGTTTGAGTCTTTCAGAGCGTCGGCCAAGAGTCTCCAGCCGGTTGGGGGCGAAGATGTCGTGCGTTTTCTCATAAGATCGTTCACCAAATCGACCATGTGCGTTTTGGGAATGGCTGCGTCCTTCAAAATAAGTTCGCCTTTAGAATTCCAGGTCACGTCGGGGTTGCTCTTCATGTGTGTTAAAAGTTGAGCGGCCTGTGTTTTCCATTTCTTTGGAACTGTTTGCAAGACTTGAGTTTCTATGCTGCTGCTGCTGCTGCTGCTGCTACTGCCGCTGCTGCTAGTGTCTGTAGATTCGCCAGAGTCCGCCGCAGTCGTCGCTTTTTCTTTGGTTTCGAACTTTGTAATCACACTTGGTTTGTCAATGTTCAAGTAACGACTCAAACTGTTGGTATATAGTTTGGCCTTATCATCATCTGCAATATTCCTGTGCAGAATATCATACATCTGTGTGTCCAATTTCGACAGTGTTTTGTCTAGCATAGTCTCCTTCCATTTCTCTATCTGTCTAGGCTCCACCAGAACCATTTTCTTCGTATGCTCCATATTATATTTTATTACTCAGCAATGTACCCAGAAAAGAAAGTACTGGAGTTAACAAGGCTCCTATGAAGCCGCCTGTCTGTACTATACGTTTCTTGATTTTTACACGCGTCTTCTTGGATGCAAGCTTTCTCAGCTTGTGTTTGAACCGACCGAGTCTTTTCTTCTGAGCAAGTTTCAAAGGTACTGTTCCTTTTAAAATGTTGAGCGCACACTCGCAGAGGCAGCAAAGCAGAGAAGTGTTACAATCCTTTAAAATACGTTTCCGTACTTTAGGCGATGATTCTTTAAGCAGTCTGAGTTTCTCAAACTTCTCCTCAATGGGCTCGGGCATTTTGATTGAATGAGAGGTGTAGCGCGAGTAAGCGCTTATATTCATTTCCTTACATAGACGTAATGCGTCTCACCCGGGAAAATATTTGATCTTATGCGGCAGCGTTCGTCAGTTTCCGACCTCAGATCGACCAAAAGGTATCCGAAAGGTGCCATAGTAGCATCTTGGAAGGCCTCTATCATGAAATTTGCCTTGCCGGGAAACATCTGTCGTGCTAATATTGAAACCTGCGTGCTGTCTCTAACATTTTTGAAAAGTACAAAGTAATGCGCATTCAAACTGATTGTTCTTGAGTGCTTTCCGCTGTAGAAAAGATTCTGCGTCAGGTATAGTATAGAAACGTTCATATGATGACTAATCTTTGTAAATAATTTGGTAACTCTCTCGTCCGTCTCACTCATAAGATCGTCTAAAATGAGCAGAGTCTTTTGCTTGCCGTCGAAAATAGCCAGGTCGGGTAAGCCCTCGTGAAATTGTACATGGGCGTATTTATCAAAGATTTCTTGATAGATTCCATAGCACCAAATAATTTTTTCTATTGCAGGTTTGACCATATAGTCTAAATGATCTATAAATCGTAAAGTGAAGTTGGTTTTTCCACATCCACTGGGCCCGCTAATTATTGCAGAGAATGGATGCGACCATGTTGGATCCATTTTAAAAAGTAAATACCTTTTGAAGCGCGCAGTCCTTTTATGCCATGTATATTCTTACAGTTCCAAGGATGCGCTCGTCGCATGAGGGGCAGTGTGTTGCAATGTCCGCACAAGGCTGGCACATATTCACATGCCTACACGGAAGAGATATTGACTGTACTTGCTTTTCTTTACAGAGTATACAAGTAACTGTTTTCTTCAGCTTTTCATTCTCCGCTTTAAGTTTCATAGTGCTATACTTTACAACGTTTTCCTTTTCACTGCGAAAGCTTACATCATCATCATCCTCATCTTCACTTTGACACATTACGCATTCGCATTTGTAGTTTCCACAAACATCCATTTCGCATTTACTAATGTTAGGACACATATCAACCGCTGTTGCCGCTCTTTAGCAGGTTTCAATAGGAAATGATTACTAATGAAAATATATCTTGACTTATAGGACATGCTGTGATATATTAGTCTATGTTCTATTTATAAAAATATGCTGAACAAGCATGATGACTAAGCATCGTCTGTGGCTGCTGCTGCAGTCGATGGTGATAATCAGCTGACGAAGCATGCGTGGGGTTGGGGGTGAGGGTCTCCCATATGAGCCAAGTTTGTCGATTCATAAAACACTGGGCCCTCCACCCATTTGTGGGTGGCGACTGTAGCACGCGCTGATGATGTCAGCCAATTATCGATGAGTCATACAAGCATTAGTGTTCCAACTTTCGGCCTTTGATGTTTCAACTTTCGGCCTTTGATGTTTCAACTCCGGACCCTTTGATGTTCCAACTTTCGGGCCCTTTGATGTTTTTAGTCAGCCATACCTTTACTACTGACGCGCTACTTCGACAAGGAGTGATGAACGAGGATACTTACAAAAATATAATGTCGATATTATAAAATGCTGATCATTAATAGAAGGAGTTACAGGAGGCGATACGTTATCGGTGGATCTGGTATAGTTGATGCTATTTCAGGATTTTTCAAAAGACTAGTCACATCGAATGCGGCCAAACAGCTAGCAACGAGAGCTCTTAGTGCTAGCAAAGACGTGGCGATAGAAATTGGGAAAAAGGCTATCGATGTTGGGAAAACCACCGCAATCGACGCGGGTAAACGAGTAGTGGAAAAAGTGGCGGCAAAACTGTCGACTGCTCCAAAGAATAAGGTTACCCAGGAAACTCGAGATATTCTTGCTCGACTAAGTAGCATCGGAGCGAATCCGGAGAGTGCGAATATCAATAATCTGATGATGGGGAATGGTTTGAAGAATGCCATATCGATCCAAGATTTAGTGCGTAAGCAAAACGGTGCGGGAATGAAGGTCGTGTAAAAAAATATTATTCTACAATAAAATGCTGTCTGATATTCTAAGATTTACCGATGAACCTCTGAGTGACGTGGCTATCGAGCGCTACGAATGGTATCAGTATAACCCGATAGCGGGATCGCAACTAAACACCCCGTCGAATATTACAATTAACATCGAAACTCAAAGTCTTTACTGCCATCCAGCGGAATCTTATATATTATTCGAGGGTAGATTGTTGAAGGTGGACAACACCCCGTACGCTAATGACGATGCTGTAGCCCTTACGAATAATGGACTTATGCATCTATTCCACCAAATTTCCAAAAAATGGCGAACCAAGAAATTGAAACGATATCTAACCCAGGCCAGGCAACGACGATGTTCGGTTTACTCAAATACCCAAATGATTTTCAACTGGCACAAGGGTTAAATCAGCTGTGGTACAAGGACAGTGGCAGGACGGCTGTTATCGCGGATAATCAAGGTTTCGGCATTCGACAGTCATATCTAATTCAAAAACCGGGGGTAAAAGGCACGTTTAGCTTTATCGTTCCGTTGAAACATATTTTTTGGATTTTGCGATGATTACGACAAGGTTGTTTATGGTGTGAGACATGAGCTAATTCTTGGTCGTAAAGCCGACGATGACGCAATTTTTAGACACGCTGATGCGGATGCTGGGAAAGTCGTACTTGATAAAATCTCATGGTTTATGCCTCATGTTGTGCCATCTCTTATGGAGGAACACCAATTGGACAAAACGATCGCATCGAAAGCAACGTTCCTAGTTGGATACAGGGCTCGCTACTGCGATACTATATCCGTCCAACCATCGACTAGTTTTGAATGGAAACTTGGCGTCAAGTCATCTCCTGAACAACCTAGGTACATCATAATTGGATTTCAAACCAATCGAGACGGTAATCAGGAACGTAACCCATCGATTTTCGATCATTGCAATCTGACTAACATGTACGTGATGATGAACCAGGGACGATACCCAGCCCACGACTACTACCTATCATTCCCGAATCAGCAATTCTCGCGAGCGTACAGAGTAGCGGCTACGTTTAGCGAAAAATTCTACGGAATGGACGAAAAGTTAACGCAAAGCAATATCACACCGGTAGACTTCAAAGAGCTGTACCCGATTATGGTGTTTGATATAAGCAGGCAACCCGAGCGTCTGAAGTTCTCGACAGTCGATATCCAGATCAAAGGTACTTTTAGTGTGGCGCCGCCTGATAATACGAAAGCGTACGCGGTGGTGATTTATGACAAGTTATTCAATTTTCAATCGGATGGTGAAAAAATAGGTAGGATCTACTAAAAAAATCTTGTACTAAATTGTGTAAATTCAAAACTAAATGTGGTTTCGAATTTTAAGGTCGTAAGTACGCCGCTGAAAAATCCCTACCTAATATGACTACAGGGGTGTTCGCTTCAGCAAATATCTCGAGGTAGTCGGTATTTGTTAAGTAAACTACGGTATTACCCGTTGCGTTAATATACAATCCAATAACACCTCCCCCACCGGCAATCTGCATGTACGATGTTCCATTTTTGTATAGATAAACATTACCATAATTTTTTGTAATATCATGTTGAAATTCCACAAAAACGGAAACGATGTAACATCCAGCTTTCTGGGGGAAGAAACGACTCGAACCGGTGATGAAGCAATTATCTGGATCTAATCTTTTTGTATCAAAATTTACTTTTGTGTGAATTATACCAGGAATACCCTGAAGATAGGAATTGAAAGCACTAAACGCTGGGCCAAATGCAGTTGAATGTACGTAATTCTTTGTGGCAGCGTCTTGAAGATCGGAAGGATCTGCCACATTAATCAGCTTCTTGGAACCCAAGTCGATATTTTCCACCGCTGCATTAGCTCCATCTCGTCTTAGAAAAGTATTGTTGACTTGGGTTAATGTGGCGCCACCCCCTTCAACCCGTGACGCTGATCCACCCTCCATTTGTCCAAAAATGTTAACAGGCATTTTATTATACGATAATATTTTTACAAAATCAATACAGACTATCGATATTTCCCGTCGATTTGGTAGAATTTAGGGTCGTAAGTACGCAGCCGAAAAGTCCTCGGCCTTAATGTTTACGTCAGCGTCTGACATTGCAGTTATCTCGAGGTAGTCGGTATTATTTAATCGAACTAAACAAGTACCCGATACATTATTATTCGCTCCAGCCGTACCTCCACCACCGAAATCACCTCCACCACCCGGGCATCTTCATGTACAACCTCCCATTTTTCATTAAGGAAACATTACCGTAAGTTCTAGCACTATCGGCGCGAAATTCCACAAACACCGAAACCATATAACATCCAGCTTTCTGGGGGAAGAAACGCTTCGAATTGATGAAACAATTATCCGTATCGAATCTTTCTCTATCAAAATTTACTGTCGTGGGGGTGTTAGCGGGAACAGCCTGAGCAGCGATGGCGCGAGCACTAAACGCCGGGCCAAAGAATCGGTTGGTGGCGGTTACTGCTGAAGCAATTCGTTCGTCGACATATTTTTTATTAGTCAAATGATTATCGTTGGATGGAATGCTAGGGTGATTCGTTATCAAATCCACACCTTGTCCGTAACTTAGAGCCTCATCCATTCCGCAATCCGGATTATTCGTTATAGGTAGGCCTATGATGCAGTAGCCATTCATATTTAGTTCTCCAGTAGCCGGATTTGTTCCATCTCGTCTTAGAAAAGTATTGCCGGCTGTGGAAAATGTGGTACCACCCGCTGCTACCTGTGGTGTTGATTTAACGACCATTCTTCCAAATATATCGATAGGCATTTTATTATACGATAATATATTTTTTAGTATAAACTATTTATCACATTTTGAAATTTGCAACCATCGTTCATAGTCTTTTTCAAAACGTACAAACACAAATGACCACAAAAGACTTCATTATCTGGTTGAATTCGTTCGCTATTGTAGTACACAGGACTATGTAAATACTTGACGAGCTCTACAGGTGGGGGTAGGCCGTAGCTATCGAAATATATTTTAACCTTACCGTTCTTTAAAAAAGTGCACCAATGGGTCCCGTTCCCATTAGAATCGTCTAAGTTCAGTATTCCGCATTCGTTTCGCCTAGGTTTCATCGGTAGTTCATCTCGTAAGAAGACGCCACGGAAGTTCGGGATATTTAGCTTCTTTGCCGCATCGATCAACTGTATGTTTGATAGTGGGATATTAGGTAGCACGACACCTTCAACGCTGATATCTTTGTTTGTCTCAAAACTCATTTTACATTTCGCCTAAATGTTTTATAAAAAAATACGCTTTTTCCCTCTGCTCTATTTTGTTTGCTTTTTGCATATTTTTTTCCAATAGCACCGGGCGTATATTCAACCAATTCATAGCTTTATCAAGTTCTTTTTCATCTGACAAGTCAAATGATGATATTGGTAAAAGAAAATCGAGATGCCAAACCGAACCGTAATTATCCATAGTCATACCCTCTTCAAACTGATATTCAATCCATTTCGTAAATGTTTTAAGGCCGATACCGATTTTACTTTTGAGCCATATTGGGATTTCCATTTTTTGAGCTTCCACGCGGGCGAGATAATATTTATGCATACAATTTTTGTCTTCATTAGCATATCCATCTTTTTGAAATCGATTTTTAACGTATTCCGATATGTTCTTATCTATTTTGCACCGGCTGCACACTTTTCTATCTTTCGTTTCTCTGTTCTCTAGCATTGCATATTTATGTGCACGTTCCTTTGCTTTGGTATTATGACACGTTTTGCAGCTCGGATAACTTCCGTTCCTTTTTGATTTATCTTTATGAAATTCGTCCAAACTTTTTTCAATTTTGCATTTGGAACACACTTTTGAGTCTGCCATTTTATATTAGTGAAATTATTCTTTATTTAGTTTAGTTTTCAGCGTGTAGTGTCCTGTGTATGTCTCAAAACTCATTTTTTTATATTTCATCTAAATGTTTTACAAAGTAATCCGCTTTTACTTCTTGCATTAGATATAGCCAGGGATCGATTTTGTCTGCTTTTTGCATATTTTTTACCGGCAGCAGCGGGCGTATATTCTTCCAATTCATAGCTTTATCAAGTTCTTCTCCATCTAGCAAATTGAACGATGATATTGGTAAAACGTGATCAAGGTGCCAAAGCGAACCGTAATTTTGCATGACCATACCTTCTTCAAACTGAAATTCAATCCATTTTGTAAACTGTTCAAATTTAATGCCTAAAATGTTAACACACCGCATATTTCTGGCGTAGTTTGACCTACATTCTTTACACTCATTAAGTCTATTTTTGTATGTCGTAGAACACGGGAATATTCTTTCATATTTTTTTTCTTTCTTACACCAACTGCAAACTTTTGAGAGTTTCATTTTACATTATTATTATTTAATCTTCAAATAGAACTTGCGGATCAATTCTGACAAAACACGTGAAATTGCTATTATCAGACGCAACAAGAGCTCACTCTCAACCCATCCATCCATCTCAGGAGTTTCCCGTACAAAATCCATCAAGGCATTGGGAGTTCTTATTGGAGAGAAATTAACAATTACAGATCACATCAATAAGATTATCTGCTCTGGTACTGCCTCACTCTATGCCATCAGAACCCTCAAGGCTCATGGGGCATCCATACAAGAGCTACAAACTATTACTAGAGCTACTATCATATCAAGAGTTATGTATGCCTCTCCTGCATGGTGGGGTCTTGCTAGTGGATTGGACAAATCCCGTCTTGAGGGCCTCATGAACAAACTTAGACGAGCCGGCTACTTACATCCTGAGACACTTACAGCCGAAACTTTAGCTCAAGAGGCTGATAAGGTGCTTTTCAAAGCTGTTCAGGGAAATGAACTTCATGTCCTCCGTAACCTCTTTCCACTACAACGTGAACCATTATATAACTTTAGAGAAAGGGCTCACAATTTTATCCTCCCCAATAAAGACTCGTTAAACTTTATCCCAAGAATGTTATTCAAAAACATGTACTAACTATTTTTACCATAAGCTTTAAGCAGCCATACTGTTAATGTAAACCTACAGCGTTCTGTCTGTTGTTTATTGAATAAAACGAATATACATATAGTTTTCAACGAGTAATGCCCGTAAGCTAGAGTATGGATCCCGTCTTGTTGAATCACTCGCTTGTCGTCATCCGCTGAAAGGGCCACCTTGTTCACTTCTTCGGTGTAGATATCGTGATGATGCGACTTAATCACATTCATCCTTCTCGATTGTTCTTTCCTCGTAAACAAACATTCTATGTAATCATCGTGGGTTATCGATTTCTTAACGACGCTCTTCTTGACACCTTTACATTTCTTATGATCTTTCCCTGCCATCTTGTAGGAATACAGTTTCGACCTCAAACCTACGAATTCTTCGATTTGTTTACCTGCAGCTTCGTCCTTAAACAAACCTATTACTTTCTTATTCACTCCGGTTTCAATACTGGACGGATGATCTTTTGGATAATCGCTCGTATCGAACATGCTTCGAACATCGGGAGCTATATCGGCATAGAAATCTTCGGTTTTAATTTCATAGGCTAGCGAATCCGTATCGGTGAATAATAGTTTAGCTCTATCACCGTACTTGGTCTTGATGTAATTGTAGTGAAAAGAATACATGAGCGTTTTACTCAAGTCTAGGATGCACATACCAAGATATATCGGTTTGTTATAAAGCATCGAAGTCTTTTTCATGTGAATGGCAATTAAATTTTCGTCAAAAATAGTCCGAGTGTCGTAACTCGTTTTCGCCGCTAGTTTTATGGCTTGCTTCTCGCTTGAAACCAGCTTAATATCTACGCAGGACTCTATATTTTCGCAAGTCTTGCCAAACACGCTATTGTTCATAAGTTTGAAAAAGTCTTTCTCAAAATCGTTGGTTGCTTTGGTCCTCAGATTGGTATTTAGATCGATATATTTTTTCAACCAGGTGCTTTCTTCAAATTTAATTCCTCGATGAATTTTGGTAATCTTCAAACCTAGGCTTTCATACTGCTTCAAATTTTCATAATGGGCTATGTACTTTACTTTGTCATTCAGGTTTGGGATGAGTTTAGGAACCGTTGAAGATTCAGGCGTAATATTCTCAGGAGCGAGAGGATAGTCGTTGTGAAGATCGTGCAAATCTTTCGAATATTCCAAGTCCACCTCCAATATACACGGTATAGACCTCCAGTCGTTTTGCTCATCATCAGTCATCCACTGAAACCCATGAGTTGGTAGTTTCTTACACATTGCCCATCCGTACAAATTGTTAGCGTCTAAATAGGTAATAAATGATGAAGGCTTGCTTTCGTCAAACGATGACATGTACTTATTGTTTGATTGCCCATAACGATGTGAAATTGTGCTGACACCGCCTCTTATTCCATGCTTGACCATTAGTATCATATCGTAATCAGTCAACAGCTCCAACTTTACTCCAGTCAACTTCAAAGCGGCATCCCATGCTAGTCCGGGTGAAGTGTAATACCATGCGGGATCTAGGTTGTAGTTCTTCATACAAACGTCTCTAAAGTTTTCGAATACATCCGCTAATAATAGAACATCCGAAAGATTGTACAAGTCGTGATATTCTCTGAACGTTTTGAATCCGAATTCGTTCCATACTACCTGTGCGTGGTTGTAGTCTTCGTCACTGATGCCTGAGTCGTTTAGTCTCGAATAGAATGCTGACTTTGGTGGTAGTTCTGTTTCATTCAGTTGATCGATGGAGCTAACGTAGTCGTACGGATATACCCCTTTTCTAAGCAAGAGATCGAGCTGATTACCGGTGTAGTACTTGCTTATATTTTTACACTGGTCTTTGCTTAGGTTCTTCGATAAGGCGTCGAGACCCGCTGGCATGAATCTAAAACTATCGATGAAACGTAATTCACGCTTGACCTCTTTCTCTTTCCCTTCTTTGTTAATAAACTTATCGACTACAACATCTCTGCTAAATGAGATATACTTTTCTTCATTGCAGGGGATGCATTTAATCTGTTCATTATTACCACCTCGTAATTTCTTCACGAATAGATGGCTATCGTAGCCGGTTAGATTATGGAATACTACTGGGAAAAACTTGGGGACTCTATACTTTAGATTACAAATCTTATGAGCTGCGCCTCTGAATTCCCCAGTAAGATGACAATGATCTCTTACTCGTATGTCATTATCATCATCACCATCAGAGAACTCACCCCCGCAGATATGACAGTTAGTAGCTTCATCGAAACATTTCTGCTCGGTTTTACCGAATATCATTTTCTTTGGAAATTTAAATCGATTATAAATATCTTTTACTTTCTCTACAAGACTGTCAATAAATATCTGCGCTACATCATCGTCTTCGCTCTTCGCTGTGAACGTTACAGGAGCTTGCGAATATAGATCATCGTCGAAACATTTTATGTGGTAACAAAACGAGCTAGGAATATGTTTCTGGTATTTATTGGTGTAAGACGTGCTGGGATCGGGTTGGCATGTATCAATCGGTTTAATGAAGGATTCGAAATCCGCATAGATAATAAAAGGTACTCGCATTTTTCGATAATAATTTTTAAAACTCAACATAGTTCCTGGGCTTGGGAGTTCTATTCGTTGGGCGTCATGTTGCGAACAGTACTCGATGTGTTTTTTAAGCGAGTCTTTCGTTCTGTAACCGATTAAACATCTTCTACAATAGTGCATCGAATTTACAGATTTTTCTGTTCGTGCCGCCATCAATCTATTAAAGTTCTTGATCCAACAGTAATGCTTCTTTTCATCGTCGGAAATAAGCAGTAGATCTACACAGGTATCACTTTCATGCTTCGATATGTATAATGGGTATACGCTCTTTTCAAAGCCGAAAACGCTAACGCTAATGTTATTACGGCGCTCAAACTTATTTATAATATTAGCATCAGCAGCAACTGGGAACACGATACCGCTCCAATCGAGTTTCTTAGATTGTTCTACCAGATCTTTAGTGATTCTTTCAGGGTGGTCATTAGCTGGGTTCAACGCCCTTGTAATACACCATTTGAAACATTCTTCGTCTTCGTTTTTCATATTAATAATGGCCTTTTTATTTGCTAAATACTCGGGAAGCTGAATATATGAACTACCTTTCAATGGCTTGTATACTACTGTATCGATATCTAACTTCGAAACGGCCTTGAATCGCCAATTGCTACCCCGCATCTGATAACTAGCCATGCTCTCCTTAATTTTATCCACTGCGTTGGTATATATTTCCTTCACATCGGTTGCTTCTAAAATAATATCAGTCTTTGATTTGAAATTAGGCTCAGCCGTTGCTATTTGACCGGATTTTATGTCTACTTTCTCCATTACACACATGAGATTGAGTTGAACTTTTACCCCTCGATTTTTCGCTAACAGCCTAACTACCTGCGATCTTACAGCCTTGAGAAAAGATGCAACATCGATCCTGTTGTTGCCCTCGATCGTGTATCTTTTTGTAAACCCTTTGATAGCCGTCGCTGTCTCTCGAAGTTTGAACCTATGAATGGGTGGTTTTATTTGAGGTGGTAACTGACTAATCTCACTAGTCAACCAATCCGAAAAAGTAGCTTTATTTTTCCCCACAAATTTCCAAGTAGTAGACAAGAATGCCGTAAGTTTCTCTTTTCCTAATCTTGAGTATCCTCTTTGACCTCTCTGTTTCGCAATTTCTCGCAATTCTCGTATAGTCCTCGGAGTACGCGTTGGAGCCTTGATGTCTGGTGCCCGAGCGCCCAGTAGATCTCCATGCTTTATGAACGCGATAAGTTCCGTTTTTGGTAGTTTTGAGTATCCTTTTTGTCCTCTTTGTTTAGGAATTTGTTGTAATTCTTTCAGATTATACGTTGTGTAGTCCATTTTATATTGGAATATCTTATCTTTAAGTCGAGTTGTATATTCCATTTTTCAGTTATTTTATATACACAAGAGAAAAAAATTGTTATGATTAAGTGACTCATCGATACCATTAGTATTTCCCAATCACCCTATGACTCATCATCGAAACTACTGGAAATTCCCCGCATGATGAGTCATAGACGCGTGCTGGGGTGGTTATGGGGTAACATATTTTTTGATGAGTCGGCATATTTTTTGAACCATGGTTATGGGTCAACAAATTTTTGAACCATGGTTGTGGGTCGACATATTTTTTGAACCATGGTTATGGGTCGACATATTTTTGAACCATGGTTATGGGTCAACATATTTTTGAACCATGGTTATGGGTCGACATATTTTTGATGAGTCGGCATATTTTTTGAACCATGGTTATGGGTCGACAAATTTTTGAACCATGGTTATGGGTCGACATATTTTTGAACCATGGTTATGGGTCAATGTCCTAGAATAGTCTTAATCTATCTACTAATGTCCAGTCAAAATCTCGACAATATCATTATAGCTTATTCGTACATGTAAACAACATTTACATTACATTGCAATCAGCAATAGTCGAGTAGGCCTAATCGCACCCATTGATTCCTTTAAGCAGCAACTTAAAACATTAACCTTCTGGAATCTTTTAGCGGTCACTTGGATTAGACAATCCAACTATTATTCAGACGACTGATAGCCACCAGACGACCTGTTTCCCGCCGCTGTCTTTAACACAGTTGTGCATGTAGCCTATTTATCTGCTCTCATAATTATAGATTTCTGCAACTCGCTCCTCACGGGTCTCCCCAAGATGCAACTCACCCAAATCCAATCAGATTGTGTAATTATCATTTATTGCAATCTATTATTTTATTGTTTGCAGTTTGCGCTAAGCCAGCGCGCATCATCCTTATCAGCAAAAGAGCGGACAGACAACCGAGTTATTCTGCAGTTATTAACCACGTGAGACATTGTCTGCATCTCTCCGCAGTCGCAGAAAGGGTCCGAACTCCGACTCCGAAGCTTCCAACGAAATTGATTTGCCGCTGTGAAGTTCTAACTAAATAATTCAGTTGAATCATAAATTTTGCAGTCAAGTGATAGTCCTAAGGTTTAGACGCTAAATATGTCTCAAACACAAAGTCGTACATGCAGGCCTAATAGGCTACTGTACATTGCTATTGGCTGATCGTTGTTTTCGTGGTTATAGCGTAGGCCTAAGCCTACAGTAAATGTTGACCGTAGGCTATTTCTGGCAGTGCGCAGACCGCCTATCAACATTGAGGAGCGAAGCGCAGCGACGAAAATAAATTATGCTAATTTTCAGCACGGAATAAGTAGGTCATGATATCGGTTGAATCTTGTAGCATAGCAATAGCGTGCAGTTTTGAGTCGCAAACATCAGTATTGACGGTATTGTTCTACAAAAACTAGATATTTATCGAAGTTAGTTATGAGCGAGTTGTGAAATTATTAAAGAGCATAGGCCTACGAGAGAAAAGAACAAACTGGTATGCTTATTTTCACTTTCATTTCAATACCTTAGAGTGTGGATGTTTCCGCCATCTTCGCCGCCCGCCTCAAACTGTGCAAAGCATCAATGTTCAGCTAAGCACATGCTTATAAATTTACCAACTCAACGTCTTATCAAATGTTGTCATAAGGTTAGTGAACATATGCGCATCATAGGCCTACGAAGGCTACAATATAAATTTAAGTTTGGATTCGCACTAATAATAAAAATGATGAAACTTTTGACGAATGATCGCAAGTGAAGAAAAATAATGAAAAATAATGATTACAAATAATTAATATGGCATCGTATCTATACATTAATTTTATAAAGCACCCTTCTCAGTATGAACTAGTCACATCAAATAAAATTTATTGCTTCCAACAATTACACGTTATGCATTGTTCCACCTCGTTGGAACAAACTTCCTCCAGCGCTACGATAAACGTTTGACATATCATACGAACACTCCAAAACTTCACCTCACGCTATCTCCCCAAAGGTATTTCATTCAAAACTGAAGACATTGCTTTTTCACAATCACAAATAAAATCCTGACTCCTCTTCTCCTCACATCCTCTTCATTTCAACTCTAAACATCACCCACCTTAGCCGCCCGTCCGTCTGCCTGCCTGACTCTCCGGACTTGACCCGCTGCCTATCGATTTTGTTTTGATTAATGATTATGCGCCTGTGAATTAGCTGATTTCTGCAACGTCGCTTTTATGGGCGCTGTAGAAATCTCGAGATTACGTTTACGATTGTAGGCCTAAAGCAGGATTAAGATAATAGTTGAGTGTGTGATTAGTCTATGCCACAGGTCCACAACGCAATTTCGATAATAACAGTGCTCTATAGTTATAGTGGACTCGATGAACAACCTAATTTTCTGTCTCATCGCTGTCACAAAGGCTAAACACCTTCCTGGTTATAACTTACAAAGGGTATACGCAAGTAGGATGTTCATTTCGAAAGAGGACTATAATGGTCTATCGCTGTCTTTCGCTTACATATTATAATTAGCCTATTATAACCATCTGTCGCAACAATGCTGTGCCTACGGGCGGCCAGATCTGCACCACAGCTACCTAAATTAACATGACATTGTATTCTTAGATGTCGGCCTATGTGGTTAATGGTTTGGAAAATTTGTGTTCGAAAATTCCATTTATATTAATAGAATTTCCAAACACAACTAGCCTACGTAGGCTACTGATGCAACCAACGCACGGACATTCAGCCTCCATTAGGCCTACAATAGGCCTACGCATTCTTCTGTGGCTCTGTGTATTATACACTATAAATATAATAGGACAAATTAATTATTCATTTGACTTGATGGCAATTCGCTGTATAGGCTATACATAAGTCACTTTAAATAATAATATCTATAGGCTTAAAGATTTATACACGGCATTCAGGCTGCGCTCCACTTTCACAACCCTCACCATTTTTACCCCCTCCGTCCCAGGAGCTTCTAAATCGGCGAGGAGGAGAGGTATCCGGGTAGCATATAGGCATTCCCTACCCGATTTCGTAAGCCGGTTAGAGGAATAGAATGATTACATTGTGGAAGAAGCGAAGACCATAGGGGAGAGGAGGTAGTTGATGTTAGCAGTTATTGGTGAAGCTGTAGGCTATTAGCTTCACCAACAACTGCTAAAGAACCAACGGAAAAATCTTAAGAATCTAATGACGACACTAACCCTAATACTAAGCCTAACCGACCCTGACGACGCAAAAATCTGAAGAATCTAATGACGACACTAACCCTAACACTAATCCTAACCGACCCTCACGACGCGAAACCTTACCCTATACGCCAACGACACCATGCTTAAATTTACCTATAAAGAGCCGTAAAGTGACACATAATTACCTGTCCAAATGTTCCTCCATACGTAGGGTAATTATTTGTAAGAAATTTGAATTTGAAACGTTTTACATTGCAATTCGTGTAAAATCGTGAGAGCCTGCCGACGTGCACGTGTTGTTGACAGTTTAGAAAGGGATGGTCAGAAATTGTACTCCACAACCTTCTCCCCCCTATATGGTCTTCGCGTCTTCCACAATGTAATCATTGTATTCCTCTATAGCCGGCTTACGAAATCGGGTAGGGAATGCCTATATGCATCCGGGTAGGAGCGTGGAATGTACGATCGCTACGCAGCAAATATTTAGTGGTCGATGAAACCTTTGTTTCAATAATATTGACATAGATGTTGACCTTTCTCGCTCGTTGTCCTCGGATTTCTCTTTCGTAGACTTTCCGAGACCTTGAGTGCAGGATGCGGACCTCAATGGAGGTGGTCTGGTGATTTATCACCGTCATTCTCTGTCAGATCGGAACATCGCTCTATCTGGGTATCCAACCACGTTTGACGCACTTGCAGTCTCTATCTCATCGCCTTCTAGTCCTCTTACAGTAATAGCCGTCTACCGACCTGGATCGGCCCCGCCTTCGTCGACTTTTGTCAATAAATTCTCTACAGTTACACTTGAACAATTTGCAACCTACAATAATTATTCTCAGGTAATCATCAAAGGAGATATAAACAAATTAACATCCATTGAACTGGCGTTGGACGAGTGGAGGAGATGCGTTGCCAGATGTGCAGACCTGCACGGGAAGGACTAAGTAACTAAGTAAACATCCATCTTGAGTACACGACTATGCCAGTTGTGGTTGATTTTCGAGCGATCACTCGATCGGTCTAGCCCAACATGTCAACGGACCAGTGCATGAAAGAGGTGGCTAGCTTGATGTCATCATAGCGCAAGGTGGCTGTCCGGTAACAGATCTTCATATTATCCGTCCGCCGACCATCTCTGATTCCTGCCTCGTCACAGCCAACATCCCTTTTCTACACGACGCCCCGACCGTTCTAGCCAGGCATGCAGGTCCGTGGCTGGCGAGGATTGGACCGTGATGCTTTCGGCACGGCACTGTTGGAGGTTCTAGCCATTGCTGATCCTTCCACTTTGGCTGAACTTACAATACAATAAAATACAACTGAAATTTGACATTGCCCTCCTTACAAAGCTCAGAAGTACACACACGCCTCAACGGCGCAATTGTAATTGTATTGCAGAGCAATTGTGAGTGAACAACTTGCTCAAGGTCCCTACACGGTGACCGCCTCGGACGGGGATCGAACCCGTACTCTTCGCGTTACAGGCCGATCGCTCTAACCACTCGGCCACCGTGCCTAACTTACAGTTGCTGAAACCTTTGAAACCTACGAAAAGACCATGGCTGATCTGATCGACCGATTTCTTCTAATGCTACAAATCAGAATACGCCGAAACCTCAACTGGACTTGATTCGGTAGTGAGTGCCACTCCTTGAGACGACGGGCTCGCTGCCTAGAAAGAAGATACAAGCAACCAATCTACAGTTGGGCCGTAACATTTGGGTTCAGTTACGTTCGTTGTATGCAACGACAGCGTCGTGAGAATGAAAGGCCATACTGCATGGGAAGCCAAGATCACCAGGGTGTCACAGCGACTGTGGACAATTTTCAACGCGCTCCTTGGCCGCCGTCCTCCAGATATTCATGCATTCGTTACAGCGGATGACTTCTTGGCCAAGATTCGCGACATTCGACAGGCAACCGCTGGATCTCTGCCACCTCTAATCCTTCTTACGATTGTTTCCTCTGTTCCTTGAATTCAGTTACAAGCGCAGAACTACGACCCATTATTCTTTCGTCACCGCCGAAGTCCTGCGAACTGGATTTAATATCTGCACTGAATCGTCAAAAAAAGGTGGGTGATCTCACTAAAAGTGATAAAACCCGACCCAGACGACACCATGACGACTCTTGTTCTGTTTGAAATATTTTGATGAAATCTGGCCATCATTTGTAAATATGAAATGTCTTTAAGCCTGTAAAATTTCATTTCGAAATTATTACTTCTGGCAAAGATATTGGCAAAAACCGTAGGTGGTCTTGTTATGGTTCACCCTGTATGTTTAATTGTTTATCTAATACTAATTACTAACATGTCAAATATTAAGCTATTATTATGTTGCTGTTTGATATGCTTCATCAGAAAGCAATAGCAAATCTTATTAATCTTCCTTGTTTTAGTCGATCATGGCCTGGAAGGTGCTTATTCATTTGTTCCTGCTTGCGACAATAGTATGTCTCTGTGGTAAGCCATAAAACCATTGTTCTAATTAGCCAATAATTATATTTCAGCAGAAAACTATAGAGAATCATATGCAGGTGCTTATCATCTTTGATTTAGTAAGGCGACATAGTGTATATTAATTTGTTCAACAATAATCTCTCTATGATATGGCGAGTCATTGAACCAGTGCTATAATAGTCTACTGCAGGCCTAATTGTGTGAATGCAATTAACGTTTTGGCGGTGGTATTAATGTGAAAGCTACAACGAAGAAAGTAGGTCTTCAATGGCTTAGAAAAGTTGTCCATCTCCTTTTCTTAATGACGAAATGCGAAACATAATCACAATTCTACAACAGTAGGCTACTGATTAAGATCAGGGACAATGATAAGGGAGTAGAGATCAGTGGCACAAGGATTAATAACATTTTCTTTGCCGGCGAAATAGACTTGATCGATGGGACGAACAGCGATTGGAGGATACAGCACACACACGCTGAGTGAAGAAAGGAAAAAATTGTGTCAGCGTGAACCTTGACAAAACCAAAAAATGGTATTTGGAGAAAATAATCCTTCAAGAAGATGACCATTGACGGATTTCAGGTGGAATTAGCCGCACTCCATGTTGCTGATGGGTGACCGGACAAAATGGTAGCGGACAAAATGGTACGGACAAAATGGTACGGACAAAATGGTATGGATGAAATGAAAGCTGGATAAGTGAATTTTTATATATGAAATAGAAGCTGGATTAATAAAAAGACGCACGTGAAATGGAAGCTGGATGAAGGCTCTGCATGGATATCTTTATATATGTAGGCCTAATGGAAGCTGGATTGATGAAAATAACGCTTTAGATATAGAAGCTGTATCAGGGTATTTTCATAGCTGAAATAGAAGCTGGATTAATGAAAGATGCATTACAAACGGATGTTGATTTAAGGAATCTTATGGCTGAAATTGAAGCTGGATACATCATGAAACACATGAAGGAAAGACATCAATTCAGCTTCCATTTCTCAAGCATTTTTTTCGCCAATCCAGCCTCCTTTTCTCAATCTTTTTTTCACTAGAGCTATACTTTAGCCATAAAAAAACCCATCCACCCTCTATTTCAGCAATAAAATACCCTCATCCAGCTTCCATTTAAACATACCGTTTTATCCGTACCATTTTGTCCGTACCATTTTGTCCGTACCATTTTGTCCTAGAACCTGCTGATGAGGCTGCTGTATGCTGGCTTAGCGCGAACTGCATACGCTAAATAATAGGTGGAAAATGTTGAAAAATTCACATACCTCGGGAGTAATATGACATACGGTCTGGATTGTGGTGAATAAGTACTGGTCAAACTGGCCAAGGCGACAGCAACACTAAAAGCCATGGATAAGATATGGAGAAGTAAAGCCATAAGGCTAGTGACAAAAATGAGTGTCTTGCAGACCTGCGTTTTCAGCAGCATGCTATTATGGTTGTGAAGCTTGCGTGGTAACTAATTACATTGAAAAAACGATACTGACATTCGATAGAAAGTGCTATAGGAAGATACTGACAAGAGGATGGACACAGAAAGTGAATAATACGGAACTATATATAGACGTATACATCTAAAAGATAACCTGATGCAGAAGGAAATCCAAAGGAAGATGGGATTGTTCGGTCATAATAATTATATGCAGGCATGGGCCTCTATCCCCCCTAAGCAGCCGGGCTCAATCTATATTCTTTCCCCCTCTTCCTGGGTCGGCCCTCCTTCTCGGCAATATGTTATCTAGTCCACTCCTCCGGTGAATGGTTTCTGAGATGGGGAGGGTTTGGGGGAGGGATGCTCTCCACGTAGGAAGTTTTCAATTTCCGCATTGCATTTTCCGCATTTTAAGCTGTAATTTTTACAACTAGGCCTAGCCTACTACAGACTATTTCAGTGGAGGGATTGCTGAAAAGAGTGGTCTAGAACAGCGTTTCCTAAACTTTTTGGGCCACGGAACCCTTCGTGTCCTAATATTATTTTGCGGAACCCCAATCTCAGCTAAACGCACTGAAGCATGCATAGCGCCTAGGAAGCATATAGGCCTACCAATATGGGCTACATAGGCCTACCAAAACACTATTGTAGAATATGTCTATTTCTCTTATATGAAAAATTAAGCTGAACTGTTTTGAAAACCACGACTGAAAGTAGTGCAGTTTCTTACGCATATTTTCTACTATTGGCTTGACACTTGAAAGCTGGATTCTTATTGCCAGCTGTAACGTTTAAATCAACAAGAGCGGCCTAGAGCCCAAGCTTGCGAGACAGTTACTGAATTTCGGTAAATTTTCACACCAACAAATAAAATTATTATTTGTCACAACTGCGCAGTACGATACTGACTTGACGTTACTTTTTAAGCTGTTGAGTTTAGGCCAAATTATTAATCGTGTTCAGATTATAGCTTCGTCGCCGTTCGTCGGGATAACGATAACAAAGATGGCTGCGTCCCTGTTCAGATTTAGGCCACAGCTCTGACTTAGGCCTACGCAGGCCTATGTGTCAGCAGTGATCGATATCTATAAATTTATTGTAACTGGATTTCTAATGTGCAATGAAAGTTCGGATAGCCACTCAATGGACGATTGCAAAACATAAGAGACGATTGACTGTCGTTTCAAACTTTCAGTAGACATTTTCACTAAAATTTTGTTTAGTTACATATTTTCGAGGAACCCCTGTGCTCGTCCCGCGCGGAACCCACTTTGGGAAGTCCTATTCTAGGACTTTAAGAATAGGCCTATAGGGCCTTCTTAACAATAGTATTTTTTGGAGTTTCCACATTGTAGGCCTAGACCTAACGACTGTTTACGATGTCATCCTAACAAAATTACTCTTAATGCTTCAGTGCTGATATAAGAATGGATTGAGATTTCGATAAATATACTTGTAATTACAATAATTTCCTTATTTATCAAGTTCAGCAACTCAGTTCTGCTAGCGATGGACTATACGATAATGAATGATTGCTGACGAGAGCAAACTTAGGCCCTTAAAAAATTATAGCGGCTTATAGCCTATTTGTTGCAATTCAATCAGCTTAGGGCCCACCTCTATTGCCCAAAACGGTCCCGAATTGCTGACCAAGATACAATTAGCAGAAATTGTTACAATTGTTACACAAACCATGCAGGAACTATCAAACTGCCAAAATTGGGTAGCCATGCATTGCGCTTAGCGACTCTGATCATTGTGCACTGCTAGAGGCGTTACATAAATTTATGGATAGAGTAGGCTACAATGCAATAGAATGAAAATACAATGCAGGCCTTCGTGATAATGATGCTGCTTTACTAAGTGTTCAAGCAACACAACATTTTGAAATTTGAGTCTGGAATTTGAAATATAACACTGAAGTTGTACACAAATAGTAGCCGATTTGTACAAGTAGTCTTATTAATATTAAATCATATTCAATATAATAATTATGATTGTGCCATTTATTGAAATAGTAAATAATATTATTATGATCACACAACTGTAAATTTGATTATAGTAGTTCATGTGATGCAAAATGTAGATAGTAGGTCTATAGCTAAGAAACGATTACCACTCTGTGAAAATTTTCTGTGGGGGAAGTAATTATTTCTGTGGAACTTCCCTAAAGATGCCTATAGATTGAACAATGTCCTCCGTGCCCGGCTTTCCCCCCTACTGACGTGAGATTTGGCTCTTTTCTGACCCCCTATTTTTCACTGGGTTCAAGCTGCGCCCGCCATGTATAGGGATAGTAGCCCCTGTATGCAGGATGAACGACAACAGGAAAATCAAGACATTAATGTTCTGAAGGATGGTTGGATCAAATAAAAAAGTAAGACCTCATCGGGAATGGCTAGACGATATTACCGGATGTAGTGGGTTACAACTTCAAGAGCTGAATCATGCCGCAATGGCCAGACAACAGTGGAGGAGGACAGTGAAAAATAATAGCATCGCACACATACGGGCGTTGAGCCCATGGTTGTTGATGATGATAATGACTGAGTAGTGAGTATATTCATCAAGTAACTGAGATTCATTGCAACGTTTCCGTTATCTGTATTTCTAAGTGCCTGCCACTATGCGAGCTAGTGCCATTTTAAAGTAGACGCATAGTTGCTCCTTAAGTGACCTTAACGAACTGGAGACGAAGAATACAGGTATACAGTTTTCTTGAATTAAAAGTCATGTTTCGTATTTGCAGCTGGAAATTTAATATTGAAACCACGTGATACGGATGCAAAGATCAACCACTCAACTTATTTTAATTGCACTACTGATCTTGTGTCTTCGGATATCTTTTGGAGTCACGGAAGCAATTATATTTATACCGGAAGTGTGATTTTGCAGCCGTATAATAAAAGATTCAAGATTGAAAGATATGCGTTGAATGGAACTTTCAGTAACAACCTGATCATCAAGTCAGTGCAAATTGGCGACGCTGGAGAATACATCTGCATCGATGACGAAGGGATTGGAGAGAAATACTCGGGTCAACTCGTTGTATTAAGTGGGTATCCGTATGTATGTATGTATGTATGTATGTATGTATGTATGTATGTATGTATGTATGTATGTATGTATGAATGTATGTATGTATGTATGTATGTATGTATGTATGTATGTATGTATGTATGTATGTATGCATGCATGCATGCATGCATGCATGCATGCATGTATGTATGTATGTATGTATTTATGTATGTATGTATGTATGTATGTATGTATGTATGTATGTATGTATGTATGTATGTATGTATGTATGTATGTATGTATGTATGTATGTCTGTATGTCTGTATGTATGTATTGTATGTATATATGTATGTATGTATGTATGTATGTATGTATGTATGTCTGTATGTATGTATGTATGTATGTATGTATGTATGTATGTATGTATGTATGTATATGTATGTATGTATGTATGTATGTATGTATGTATATTGTATAATGTATGCATGTACGCATGTAGGCATGTACGCATGTACGCATGTATGGTATGTATGGAACGTATGCAAAGTATGGTATGCATGTATGTATGTATGTATGTATGTATGTAAGAGTTATTTTGATATGAAATTCTTGGGTCTATAATTAATATTTATAAGTAACAATTTTAAGTACAAAATAATGTACAATATATATAATTTAGTGCACATCTGTGGCTTTTGCTTCTGATTAGATTTTAATTGTGTTATGTCGATAAGCATAAACTTATAATGTGGACTTATGTCTACAATTGAAATTTGAGAAGATTTCCATACCTTTAATTTGTCCGAATTTCTTATTTAACCAAAGGTATAAGAAAAAAATTACTGTGGTAGATTAATGTTACTTATACCAATTATTTTGACCTAATAATAAAGTTGTGTTAGGCTATTTGCAGTTTCTTGATAAAATTGCATGAGCAAGGTTTTAAAGCTGAAAATGAAATTTCAGGTGTAACAAAGGCAAATTATTTTCCGTTTCCGTTTTTACTGGTTTTTTGTCGTTTTTTATTATTTCGAAAAAACGACGTTTTTTGGTTTTTTTATTTTATTTTCATCGTTTTTTACATCTATGCAACCCTGAGACTCGGTGCATTTAGTTTGCATTCTAATGGTTCTCATTTTGTTTCCATTGTACAGTATCATTGTTCAGTTACTTCAGTATTAATAGTTCTCATTTTGTTTTTATTGTACAGTACCGTAAAACGGGTCACTTTGACCCATTTTCAACTTCTTTTTTATAATAAAATGATAATGTGACTGAATATGGCTGATCTAGCAATTTCATTAGTAGTGCATAGGGTTAGTGAGTAGAAGTGTAGAATAAAAAATTGTGTGATAACATTTGAACCTTTATTATTTTATTTTTTGGGTGGGTCAAAGGTGGGGTGACTTTGGCCCACAGTGGTTTTGCCGTTATTGGACAAAGTGGACCTATTGCTGGGGTGACTTTGACCCAAGGAGTGTGTTTTGAAAGATATATAAACTTATAATTAACACAAAAATTACACTGGTACTGGTACTGGTACTTGTAAAAGACTTGCAAAGGACTACAGCGAAGTCATAATTATGATAATTGAAATGTTCGTGAACTCCACCTGCTTCTCAATCCCAGTGAATCACTTTGAACAATATCCATCTACACTTAAAACTAACACAAATGACTATGGTACTGTTACTGGTACTTATAAAAGACTTGTAAAAGATTAGTGAGAAGTCAACTGACTGAGTGAAATGTCCACAAATTCTTTTTACGTTCCAATGAATGGACTTGGAGCAATTCTCGTGCAGATGTTTTCTTTGGGGGTGGAATTTTCAAAATTGCTGCTGTATGGTAGAATATCTTATCCACATTAGCAGGTCAGTTCCAGTTAAACAGCTGATTTGAATTCTTCGTTTATTTAGTGCTTTGGCCATACCAGGAAATTGTTCACCCATGTACATGTGACTAGGCCCTATAACAAAGTCACCTTTCAAGAAATTGGTACCGTATGCTCAACCAAAAACCAGTCAAAATATCATAGAAAGTGAAGTCTTGGCAAATGCATTTATTATTTTTGACATAAACATAATATATGTATACATTGTCAACAGTAATTTAGAATATGGGCCAAAGTGACCCCAAATTTGGGCCAAAGTCACCCCCAAAAATGTTCTTGCATTTTTAACTTACTTATTAGCGACATCGCGGAACGAACGGTGCGCCATAAACAAGCCATTATAATGTACAATTGTACATTGACAAGTGTAATTGTCACCCACGGTATTATTAACGGTATATTTTACAGAAATATAATTTTGCACATATTAAAATTTTCACGTTTTTAAGGTCTGCAAAAAATCTGAAAAAATCCAACAAATATTACAATGAAATCAATCAAATTTGTTTTAAATATTCTCCATATAATGGCATATCGTCAGCTGCAAAGCTAGTCAAAACCACGTGATAACTACGGAAGCCCGGAGGTGTGCAAACTAACTTTTCAATTTGGGCCAAAGTCACCCCGCGGGCCAAAGTCACCCCGTTTTACGGTACCATTGTTCAGTATACCAGTAGCCTTTAAGCTCGTAGAGCTAAGTGTGACGTTTCAAGATTCGAGATATGTATTATCCCACGAGACCCTGGCAGTCGCCTATAGCGTGCTGACCCTAACATTTGTGGCACACCTGACAAACATTGCAGAGAGAAAAATCATTCACATTCCCTCTCCAGGTTTTAAAGCGGGAAGGGAATTCTCTCCTCTCCATCCCCAGGATTTACTGCCCTGCTATATAAAGATTCAAAAACAAGATATTCTGTCTGATTGAGACAATACTTGAAAGGACGCAATGCATTTTTCTTGTTGGCATCATAGTATGGTCAAGGTTTCAAACAATATCTGCTCCATCATCAAATAGGCCTAGTCCATACATCATACTTTAGAAAACGGATCTCTGAGAGCTTGCCATGCATGGATACTGTTGCAAGTAACTTCAAAACAGTACTTTAAAATCCGAAATGCTCGGATTTTCTGGCAGTACTCTTCAGCTCAGACATTCCAAGAGCTCTTTAGAATTTAGTAGCCAGCCTTGAGATGACTACCATAAACTGCCTCTGTGCACCAGTTTTAGAGGTTTTCGATTGTTTCAGTTTTAGCAGGAGGTCTAGAGCAGACTTCTTTGCCTCAGGGAACTGAGCTGATCGAAGTCTATCTTCAAGTAAAAAGAGTTCAAATAATTTCTGCAGAAACCACCAAGGCTGTTTCTAAGGATTTGTGATATGTGAGTGAGGAGTTGGTGGCCCTGGCCTTGCCTTGACCCTGTCATCAATCATGGAACTTGTGCAGCGAAAGATCATAAAGGCACATCCTAATTCAGAAATAAAATAGCGTCTGAAAAAGCATTCGCGTGCTGGTGAGCACTATAGACAGCTGGAAGATTTTATGACCGCCTGTGCATTGAACTTATTGGAGATACTAGAACTGACTTGTAAGTTTCTAACTGTGATTGAGACTGTACAATGGAAACAAAATGAGGACTGTCAGAATGCAAACTGAATGCACCGAGTCTCGGGGTTGTAAACGACATTGTCGAGAAGGTGGTGTAAGACTCGATGAAGAATTCAAATAATCAATCACTAAACATTATGGAGAGATATAGGCTACCTAATGCAAATTGAGCACAGAACTCAGTTCCTTGAGGCGAAGAAGTCTGCGCTACGCCTACAGTGTTGAATAACGGAAACAAAATAAAGACTTTCAGAATGCAAAACATTGCAACGAGTCTCAGTGTTGTAAACGACATTGCCGAGAGAGGGTTAAGACTCGGTAAAGAATTCAAATCGTCCACCACTAATAAAATAAGGGGAGATATTCCTAATGGAAGTTGAACACAGAACTCAGTTCCTTGAAGCGATGAAGTCTGCTCTAAGTCATACAGTGCTGAGACTCCAACAATCGAAAACCATCTAAAACTATTGCGCTTATTCAGCAAAGGGGAGATTTTCAATAATTTTAAAAATCATACAAAGACTAAATCATTAACCTTATATCGGTATTCAGTAGATCTATATGCTGCTCAATCTCTTATAGTCTATATTGGTCAGTTTCTCTCTTTGATCTAAGAAATGTCCTAGTCAGTATAGTTTAATGCTCGTATTTGCCTGGTTTTCGGCATTGTCACGAATGGTAAAAAATCAAGAGCACTGAGTGACCACTAAATATCCCTCAACCGGAATAAAATTTTGCACTTAATCGTCACTGAAGCAAGGTAACAAAATGAGAGGGTACCATCAGCGAATTTTTTTAAAAATATTTTAGAGGACCACCCTAATGTGTGAGCTTATTCCCTCACGCCTTTCCAGCCTCTTCAATCTTCAGCGTTGCCTACGCCTATCATAAATTAACTTAATGGCTAGTTATAGGTATCAACAATTCTTTAACTTTTATACACAAATCAATCATAATTTTCTCGTATTTTTGTTCTTCAAAATTCTTCAGTAGCACACAATATATATATATAAATATATATATATATATATATATATATATATAAATATACATAAAGTGCACCGACAACGACTATATTTCACGTATCAAACAACTCAATGTTCAGACTATCTTTCATCACTCTTATTCTGCCATACTTGCACACACAATTGGTACTCCATTCAAAAGCCTATCTCACTCTTAGCGTACGTCCTTCCTTCAATCGCTCTGCCCTCTCTCTGCCTCTCTCTGTCTTTCTCTCTGTATCTGTCCCTCTCGCTCTCCGGCGTAGGCTACGGTCAGCAAATTTCCCACCACTCAGCCACCTGGCCTACGTTATCTTACGCGGCCTCATCCGATGCTCCTGCATAATGATCAGCTTTCATTACCTCTTTCCTTTCTTAGAGAGCTGATTGTCTTAAAAAATTAGCGAACACTAAAATTAACTAAAACACTGCAAACAATTCTTACGCTATGGCATCGTACAATATCTTATCTGGATAAATGGTCAGTTAATATATTCAGTTTCCCTTTCTTGCAGTTGAACATAGTAAGATAAGATAAGAATATTCTTTAATGGACCAATTGCTATCCGCATTTTGGTGAACAGGCATGTTATAATAAACAAACGTACATAATTTCTGTATCCATCTAATGTCAAATGTTTTAAAATAGCACAAAATCCTAAATCCAAAAATCAATATAAATATGTTCTTTTACTGACCAAAAATCGGTGCTGCTCTTTCATTTATATTGTAACTGGATGTGTTACCCGGCGTTGCCCGGGAAATTTAAGGTTTTCTACTCTACTCCTCTGGGGTACCCAGCGTTGACCGCTAAATTTCGGGTTTCGCCGCCCCTCCACACCACCACGCTTCCCCAAAAGGCCAAACATGACCCGAGTGTGTGTGGTGACTGTGGCCTAATACAATTATTGCAGGCTGTCTGTTCTGTTGGTATGATCAATATTTCTGTGATCTGCGTTCTTGTGCATAATTGTTAACTGTAGCCGGTTTCGGTTTGCCAGCCGGATTGTTACGGGAATTATTATTTGACGTGGATGACGTCATGCGGACTTTCGACTCTTTATATGCGGCACGTGGTTGATTAAATCTGTCTTAAACCGCTAATGACTCTGGTTTTAAAGTGAATTAAAAGCTGAACATAGTTGCGCTGGCCTTGTAATTTGGGTAAGAATCAATTGCAATTTTTTTTAAACCGACGCTCTGTCATTGCCGAGCCTATTTTGGGACGAAGAGTCAAAATCCGTAATGGAAGGCACAAACTTTCAGACTCATAATATAAGATACTTTTAAATACGATACAGCATTCTCGTTAAAAACGATTTTCTCGTTAGGTTATCTGCCCTAGGGATAATTCGGTAATATAGTCTTGGCCTCATGGAATAAGGCTGGTGGCCTCAATGGTGGGAGGAGTGAGTTTAACACATGTCCTTGATTAAGCAGGAGGGCAGCGAACTGAGCGAAGAGCTCCCTTCCGCCGTTCTACATAGCTCCTCGAAGGTAGGATTGCCCTCAAGAAAATAATGCAGTCGGGTTAAACGATCCAATATGGCCTGAAGTCTATCGCGTTCCTGCTGCCTCGCAAAACCCCACCATGCCGGGGCCGCATATAACATGCGTGCCGCTGTGGTCAACTTGTCATCCTAACAACGTCATGCATGTTTGGTCACTTCTTTACAATTCATTCATTCATTCATTCATTCATAGCATTTATATAGCGCCCCTTCAAGAAACTACTCAGAGGCGCTCCCAGCCCAACCACGAGCAAAGAAAAAAGACTTGAGAGACTTGTAGAACCCAGCCGGATGGGCCACAAGTATTGTATTGTATTTAAACATTTATAAAGCGCCTCTAGTAGGGTGAACCGTTCAGAGGCGCTCCCAGTGCGCAAGGCCCCGCGAGAAGAAGCAGGTTTTGAGAAGAGACAGAGCAGAGGAGAGACTGACAGACAGAAGTGTAGAGCGAACAGAAGGAGAAAGAGCATTCCAGAGAGAAGGACCAATTGAGACAAAGGATCGAGACTGAGCCATAGCAGTTCTAGACCGAGGAACCAATAGGTCAAGTCTGTTGGATGAACGAAGCAGACGATGGGAGGAAGCGTAACCGGGAGGTCATTCCAAACAGTAGGCCCCACAACCGAGAAAGCATTTTCAAACAGAACAAAAGTTAGGCCACTTTTGGGGAGACTACCCACTTTTTTTGACGATTCAAAAATGTAACGCAACAAAAAGTAACAAAAAAGTGATTTTATCAAGTCATATCTCATATAGGCCTAACTGTTTGGAAATGAGCTTGATAGTGCTTCACAACTTGTGTTCAATGTGCCCACCACCAGTGGCAGTACTTCTTTTTGAGTCTCTTTGCAAAGATCTTGATGACCCTGTTGACGCGTTCCAAAGGCAAATCTTTCCATATCAACTCCAATGCGCTCATCAATTCTCTTACTGCTCCTGGTTTTGGTTGCAGATTGTGATATTTCTTCAGCATAGCTCTTCGCAATTGATTATCAGTCCATCGGTTTCAAATCCGGAGATTTGGGGCCATTGGCTTTCTCTATGAAACCAGAACAATTGAGTCGATCTCCGTTCATTTACGGGAAATCTCTTAAATCTCAGTTTAACTCGTAATTTTTTGCGCTCTCACTGTTTATCAGAGTAAACGTTGTTCATAGCCCTATATATCCAGGATCTTGCTCAAGATATGTCTGAATACACATTTTGTCTGTCATTGACACCTTGGCCATTTTCATTTTTTAGAAATTTTAATTTCATTGTCTTAATAGCAAAATTATTAATCTGACAGATTCCTTATTTACCAACTTGATTGTCATCTTGCTAAGTGGGTTCCATGACAATTCGGCGACAGACAATTCGGTGACTGACAATTCGGCGACAGACAGTTTGGCGACAGACAATTCGGCGCCCAGACATTTCGGTGCCAGACAATTCGGCGCCAGCATGTAAATTTATTAAAATCTTTAACACCATAAAGACAGCCAGCTTCGGTTTCTCAAGCGTTTTATCATTCATCCAGCTTCTATTTCGTATCTATAAAAACATGAATCCAACTTCGATTTCTCAAGCGTTTTATCATTCATCCAGTTTCTATTTCAGATATAAAATACCTTAATCCCGTGTCGATTTCTCAAGCGTTTTATCATTCATCCAGCTTCTATTTAAGATATATAAAAGCCTTCATCCAGCTTCCATTTCTCAATCGTTTTATCGTTCATCCAGCTTCTATTTCAAATCTGTACAAGCATAAATCCAGCTTCTATTTAAGATCTATAAAAACTTCATCCAGCTTCCATTTCTTAAACGTTTTATCATTCATCCAGCTCCTATTTCAGACATATAAAATACCTTCAGCCAGCTTCGGTTTCTCAAGCGTTTTATCATTCATCCAGCTTCTATTTCAGATATATAAAAGCCTTCATCCAGCCTCCATTTCTTAAGCGTTTTATAATTCATTCAGCTTCTATTTCATATCTATAAAAACAAGAATCCAGTTTCTATTTAAGATCTAAACAACCTTCATCCAGCTTTGTCATTGGGCGATTATGACGGGGCTGTTTTGACGGGGCTATTTTGACCGGGCTATTATGACGGGGTGCCGATTTTCGCACATGTCACTGCGTCCGTTTGATGTTCGTCATAAAACGGCGCGCGCAAACGGCGCTGAATTGTCTGGCACCGAATTGTTTGGGCGCTGAATTGTCTGTCGCCAAACTGTCTGTCGCCGAAATGTCAGTCGCCGAATTGTCTGTCTCCGAATTGTCTGTCGCCGAATTGTCTTGTCACCTGCTAAGTGACTTCACAGTGACGTGCGGCTACGCTGGTACCCTGTTTCTGTTTAAAATAGTGGTAATAATGATCATCTGGCAATATCAGGGCTATTTGATAACGATTGTTTGAGATGAGTCTTAATAAAATCTTGTTTTTGCTACTTTTTGTTGCGTTAGGTTTTTGAATCGTCATAAAACTGTGGGTGGCCTCCCTAAAAGTGGTATAACTTTTGTTCTGTTTGAAATAGTTTGATGAAATCTTGCCATCATGTGTAAATATTAATTGTCTTTAAGACAGTAAAATTTCATTTAGAAATTCTTACTTTTTGCCAAGATACTGGCAAAAAACCTCGGGAGTATAGTTGCAGGCGCTCTCCCTCTGTACTTGCAATAGTTCTGTAGCTCCACCACGCCGCTTTCATCTCCGCTCAACTGCACAAGTGGAAGTTATTGTTGCCGGTCGCGGATTGCCAGCCTTCGTCAAATGCATTGTCTCTCTGTCTCATACTTCACTGTCCTTGAGACTTTCCCACTCGGTCGAGAGTTTTCACTTGGAGCGCTACTGAGCTAAGAATGCTACTGAGTAGACAACCTTGAAGGGGAGCTATATCAAATTGCGGTTATGAATAAGCAAATATAATTTTGCGAATTCCTATCTGATTTGTAAACACTATTTATCACGAATCAGCATAGTCCAATGCAAAATTAGCTATTTAGCCAACTTCCTCTGTTTAACTGCTTTAAAGTGATGCAATTATGTCAAGAAAATGAAGCAGTGCGTTAAATAGCTCTCATTCTTGTGGAATCTGACACTTTTGTCCTCATAGTATTTTAATAAAGCAGCATATTAAAATTGCATTTCGATCGTAGTGAAATAGTTGAATTGGATTCATAATATCTCTTCATTTTCTTTCAAGACGGTGATCCGATCTGTCGATCTAACAGAGATCTAGACAAAGTCGTTGGGCAAAATACGTGCAATGTCGAACCAGATGAAGTAGAACTATCATGCAGCGGAACATACTATGGTAATATTCCTCCGCAATTGGATTGGAAGAAGGATGGAGATGATAGAAGGATTTCAGAAGGTTTATCCAATGCTACCTCTAATCACTACAGCTACATTTTGAAACTAAAAGGTGACATCTCTTTGGACAAGTCTTTCTACGTTTGTGAGACAAGGGTTGCGCAGGAGCCAGGCAGATGCATCTCAGAAGCCATAAATGTTTTGTGTAAGTATAATATAAAATATGCAATATATTCCTATCTTTCTTAATTTCAGCTTGCACAACACTTTGACAGATAGCCAATGTGAAATAAAAATACTGGCAAAGCCCTTTTAAAATATTTATTTGCAATTCAATCTCGTTATTGAAAAATTTCAAAAAATAATTTCGAACATTTGGAGAAGGTGCTGTTTTTCAAATCTTAGTCACGGATTGACATTGCAATTTTATTTCTACAAGCCTTGAAATTACAACACAATAATATTGTTGGCTATCTCATCGATTCTAGAATTAAGAATGAATTAAGGCCCAACCAACGAGCACAAGAAATGAAAAAAACGCAGTTATTTCCTCATTTTATCGTTTTTAATCAAAATTGAATAGCCCATTCTGATTAGATTAGGAGCAATAGGCCTATTTGCTGATCATTAATGACATGTTTGAGGCAATTGTCTTTGAATTTAGATGCGATAAGTGATAACTCAACAACAAACAGAAGCCTAGACGACGAAATAACCTGCCACGCAAACACTACTCAGTCGTGCAGCTACCAGTGGAGGTGGTTTAAAAATAATGATGTTACAACAGAGTCTTATTCCGCGACCTTAAAACCCAGAAAATCAGGTTTGCATAAATGTGAAGCTGAATGCTATCTCAGAAACGAAACCTGCAATCTGCTCGTCATGCGGGTAGTGGTTTATGGAGATGCAGGTAGGCCGCATTGTAATCAGAATATTTTAATTTTAGTTTCTACAACCGGTCCGATAATGTAGGCCTATGTTGTATGGCTTTTAGACAAGACTAGTGTGACCTGACAAAATTTCGCACGACAAAATGTCGCCGTTTAATTGTATTTTGCAAAAGCAATGTGTTGCAAGACAAAATGTTGTCAACAAAATGTGCCGACAAAATGTCGTTATATTAGTAACATCATGGACTGAGAGTTTGTTTGCACAATTTTTAACCTTAATATTTTTGGGGTGCTTTATTCGTTGACATTTTGAGTTGGAATGTGTATCCGTTGGCATTACTAATAACCCGTTCATTCGATGGTTTGTTTAAATGGTCGATTTTTAAAATAAACTGGTATTTACTCATTTACGATTGCATCATTTTGTCCGCGACATTTTGTCTTGCGACATATTGTCACTGGGACATTTTGTCGGGGACATTTTGTCATAGAACCTCCGTTCCCGACAGCTACATAGATATATGCGCTATAAGACTAGCTTACCTGCAAGTGTCTGGTGGCTGAAGAACACGACGAACAGTTTTTACATACAAACAATTCATCATTAATTATTTTTATATTTATTCTTCCAATTCTTCTCCTCTGTTTTTTAGTTGTGTACCGTCATTCGGGTCCATGGATTCAGTAATACCATTTCTCTCTGTTCTTTTCCATTTATCTGACTTCTCTCTATAGCTCTGTGTGTTTCGTATTTAGTCATTCAATCCAAAAACAAAGATAATTAGCCATTAAAAGTTAATTTTATTATAAAAGCTGCTAAACTCTTATTTAGAAGCTTTGTAGAACGTTGCCTTGACAAGATAATTGGCTTAATGTGAAGTATGTTACCAATCCAATAAATTTATTCCTTACTAGCTGTACCCGGCCACGCGTTGCTGTGGCGGAAAAGACCGTCCAACCCTCCATCCCTACCTCCCCCTGCCTCACTCCCTCCCTTCCTCTGTCCTCCATACCTCCATTTCCATCCCTCCTCTTCCCCTCCCATCCCTCTCCCCTCCCTCTCCCCTACCCCTCCCCTCACTCCCCATTCCCTCTCCCCTCCCCTCCCCTCCCCTCCCCTCCCCTCCCCTCCCCTCCCCTCCCCTCCCCTCCCCTCCCCTCCCCTACCCTCCCCTCCCCTCCCCTCCCCTCCCTCTCCCCTCCCTCCCTCCCTCCCGTCCGCTCCCTCTTCCTCCCGCTCCCTCCTTCCCTTCCTTCCTCACCCCTCCGTTCCCGACAGCTACATAGATATATGCGCTATAAGAACACGCGCGGATATGGAAAGTTGTGTGAAAATTTGAAAGCAAACGGCGAAGATTTGAAGAAATTTCAGTGATTCTTGATTTTGTAAAACCTACAACTACATATGCGCTATAAGAACATGCGCGGATATGCATAAAAACATTCGAAAGCACAGTCAGTATGGATGCCGAGTGGACGTCAAGTGGATGTTGACAAAATCGAATGCAAATTTGTGGGTTTTTTGTCGAAAATATTGCGATTTTTCCCAAAAAGCATTATACAAACCCGCTCGTATTCGAATGGAACGTTTTGGAAATTTTTTCTAAAGAATCGGTCAAGAATTTTCCGAGATCTTCGATTAGGAACAAACTTTTTACATTTTTATTTATATAGATTGATTAGTCATCTCTTCTACTTCTTCATACGCAAAACTTATTTAATGAAATTTTTAAGCTGATAGGCCTATTGGAAGTTTTCTCCACATCGACATTTGCAAACGCTCCAATGCTCTCAACGGCTTTCTACTAGTACAGATAGGCCTAACTTTAGTGGTACACTACCTGGCGGGCCACAAAAGAAATTCCTAAGATTTTTCCAAAATCTTTACCAGAAGTAATTAGCCTATAGGGTTGCCAGGCAGCCTTGAGTAAATTACCGGTACCGGACTATGACGAGAGCGTCACACAAACCAACACACAGACAGCACTTTATGCAATAGCTGCGGCCATCTTGATTTGGCTACGAAACGGACGTCGAGATAAAAAGATAAAAAAGAGCCGTCCGTGATCTCGCTTATTGTTATTGGAGGTCCGCGGGCTTGGAATGCAACGGCTAGAAAGTTGATATAATGTAACCCTGTCGTCATGCATGAAAAGCTGATTGTGCGAGGGAAGTTAATAGTCTGATGAGAGATGTCACCCTAATTCTGAGGCTTGTGATGCTGGTGTAAGTTTGGGACGGTGGGAGAAGGCGGAGCAACTGGCGATGGAGAGAGCTAAGCAGTGGGGATCGATGCGTTGTCCGATTTGCAAACCTGCCTGGGGAGGATACCGGGTAAACTAAATTAGATCAACATCTGACTTAGTTTACCTGGTATGCAGAGGGTATGCAGAGTAGACCTACGACTAGTCTGAGGCAGGGCCGTAAATCTGTTTCTAGTTGTGGGGAGGGAAAATTCCCCTTCGGAAATAATCGTCCTTGCCTGAGGACTAGTAGATCGAGTCGATCAGCAGACCGGTTAAGGCGGGAAGAGACTGGGGAGAGGGGCTTGTGCGTCAAGCCACAAAGATATTTAGGAGCTTGTCCGCTTTGTATTAATGGAGAAGATATTCAATGGACGCATTTACACCGCTTGGGGCTTTTAATACCTCATGGCAATTTTTCAAGTATCTACCATACGAGCAATGTGCAGTCACCTTCTGCTTGCCGACCCTAATATTAAATTTGTGACACAGCTGAGATAATTGTGGGGAGGGAATTCCCTCCTTTCCCTCCCCGGGATTTGCGACCCTGGTCTGAGGCATGACTTATATGAAGAAATATGGAGCAGTCATATTTATCATGTCGGTAGGCCTATAATCGGATAACCAGTGGGCTTACGGTTGAACAGCTGGTTTAGCCTTGGTGGCTATATGATTCTCTAAATCTGCTGTCTCCAGTTATATACTTATGCAGCCAGCCATATTAAGCATAGGCGTATATTCGCTTATGTGTCTGACTATCTCCCTACCATTATACCTATTTTTGACTGCACTCGAAGAGGTAGAGAAAGGGCAATATAGACCTATTTGGAAAATCGCAAAAACTCAAAAATGTACTTTTTATGAACCCAAGACACAACACCACAACACATTGTTGATAGCAATAATTATTTAGGCTACCGCCATGTCCGGTAATGTCTGAAATTTCTGACCGGGCAGATTGTCTAAACACCGGACTGTCCGGTTAATTACCGGACGTCTGGCAACTCAAGAAGTAAAAAAAGAATCAACTTTTACACGCTTAAGAGTGATATTCATATTTACATGCAACAGCCAAATTTCACAAAAAATAATTATTTGGAACATAACTATGGTTATTGGTTATTCATTTCTAGTGAATTCACCCACTTTTTTGCAATCCAAAAATACAATGCAAAAAAGTAGCCATAAAAGATTTGTGAAGCATGATTTAGGCCTAAGCTTACATCTGGAAAACGCCAGTAAGGCCACCATGAACTTCACAATGAGCCTGAGTACAGGACGGTATGGACACTGGTGGTGGAGAAATTGAAAACAAGTTGTGAAGCAACATCAAGTTTATATCAAGTTTATACTTTTATCAAGTTTATACTTTGCAGGGTACTTCCATAAAGGATCTGAAATACACTACTACTTTATTAGGAACTCCTCTCATTACTGAACCATATCCGCTTGATTAACTTCAAGAAGATTCCATGTTTAATACACTGGGCCAGGTGTTTGGACCTCGATTGGTAATCATATTGAGCAAGCATCTAGTTTGCAAAGGGCTAAAACACGACTGCGCGACTACTTGATAAATGACTGCGAAGATATTTAACCTTGTAGGCATTACTAAAAAATATGTCGTTGTTGTTTTTTTGTGTTTTTTTAGTTAAGTTTACTACATTTTTGCTGTTTTTTTAGTCTATACTATTCAATTCATGATGCCAACCGTCTAGCCATCTGTTAAAATTGGGAAGGTTGCCAAAGATGGACCACGTAAGGATGATCGTCCGTTTTCGCCACAAATTAAGAGAAAATAATAATGCAACACGGTCGTTGCATAGATTAGGTATAGATACACCATTGGATGCAATAACATTTTCATTTAAATAAATAGAATGAAAAAAATAAATTAAAAAAATCGCTTAAGTGGTCCATCTTAGGAGCATGGGCGCCAAAGATGGACCATGGAAAAAATGTATTGCTAAAGATGGACAAACGGTCTTAATTCATCAAACATTTCTGCTAACTTATGAACTTACATTAAACAATACATATTATGCAATTTTCAATAAAAATAAAAAGGAAAAAAATGTAAACTGTCATTTTTTAAAGACTCAAAAATAAAAAATTTAAAATATAAAGAGTGAATTTTTTAAAAAAGAAAAAATATAAAATTGTCAATTTTTAAATTAAAAAACCTTTTTTTAATTTAAAAATATAAACAAAGAATTTTCAAATTTTTCTCACAGTTCAGCATTGTCCACCTCACTGTCTATAATAAATTACAAATACTAGCTTAGCAGAATATATTTCAATAAATAATAAAACAAGATAATATTTAATTGTCAATTTTTTAAATTAAATTATTTTTTTAAATTTAAAAATATAAACAAAGAATTTTCTAATTTTTTCACAGTTCAACATCGATCACTTCACTGTCTATAATAAATTAGAAATACTAGCTTAGTAGAATATATATATATAGCAATTATTTGCATTAGTAATAATGGTCATCAATGATGATTGTGCCGTGTTCTTTTTTTTAATTGCCAAAGAAGCAAAACGAACATGTGTACAAGTAGTAGATACAGAAACGGTCTCTGAGCAACAGGAAGCCCGAAAAAAGCTAAAAGCTTATATCAACCTGGCCCCTAAATTACATTTACATTTCAGTCAACGATACATGCATAGTTCAACGGTTCATGCATAGTCGCCTAACATGGACCACACGTGGTTCATCTTAGGCAACTTGCACACACCCGCTTCCAACTCATTTAACTTTTCAAGCAGTTGTGATATTGGGTTTTCTGGTATGGTATCTTGTAAAGAATTGAAAAACTTAGTTCATAGACGAATTCCAAACTTTTCAGCAGGTCCGGCCTCGATTTTGTATTCATTTTACCCCAAGCTATTATTAGATCAAGCAATGTCAATTGACGTTTTGTCTGTTTTCTCGAAGGTTTTTCAGTATAGCGGATGTCTAATTATTTCATTCAATCTATCTTGTGACCTGCTAGATACGACAGCATCAAATTTCAATACAGTTTCAATCCTTGTGACCAATCACGGAGTGGTCCATCTTAGGCGCTGGTCCATCTTTGGCAAACTTCCCCTAAATAGGTGTCCCTGTTAGCGGGATATTCATTCCTTAGGGCCTTCCTTGTTGCCATCCGATTATGTGAAGCATGTTATATTATGTCTATTGTTTACGGCTACAATAAATGAATTGAAAAAATGTTTTCCACAAATTAGCACTCATTTGAGATGTGACTTGATAAAAAATGTTATCTTTTGTTGCGTTATGTCTTGGGATCGCCAGAAAGCAGTGGGTGGACTGCACTGGACTTGCTGGAAGTGAAATAACTTTTGTTCAGTTTCAAATGTATGGGCGAGATGTTGGTGTCATACGTGGATACGAATTAGGCCTACCTTTGAGCCTGTAATAATTGATTTAAAAATCTCATTTATGGCCAGGATATTTGCAAAACCTTATGGAATTACTTTTTAGCCACTCTGTAGGTAAATGAACAGGACCATCTTCATTTCATTGGGTCATCATCGTCATCATTGGGTACCTCTGTACATACTGAAATTTATGAAGATGATCATTTACCTTCACAAGCCAAGTGACAAAAAAACGTGATGGCACAATCGCAATGCGAAATACGTTTTTTAAAATTTGCATTCTCTTCAGCCGCACCCTTGAGCTCAGCTCATCTAGCACAACATGATAGTGTTTCGACAACGTGTCAATAACAGTTACGCACCAATTTTAGATATTTTCCGTTCACCCGCCAAATTCATGAAGGCGTCTTAGCCTAATTACGACTAAACGCCAAGTTGCGTCTAGCTTAGACACGTTTTAGAGTTTGCGACGAGCCGTATTCACAAGATACGCGCAGAGAACCACTTGCTTAGTCGGTGGCTAGATTGTGGATACAGCAAGCGCACATGCGCAAGAGACGAAAAGTAAAAATATGATCATTGTTCCACGTCTGAAACTTCCTCGAAGTAGACCAGAACCGCATTAAGGCTAGTGTGGGCCCGGGTGCTGTGATAACTTTGCGCAATTCCCCTCGCGCGCTTTACCCTCTTCTGTCAGCCTCCAGTCCACCAGGCACATAATTATACCTGTTTGTTAATGAGTATGTCTAAAGCCTACGGATGCTTTCCCGTGACCCATTATTTTGTTTTCGAAATAAAAGTTTCAGACATAATAATCCTAAGTCTACAGGGACAGAAGGAACTAACGACTTCTTCATTTGCAAAATAGTATATGTTCTATAGCCTACCAACAATCCAACATGTATTTTCCATCCAGTTTAATATTCTTCACTCTTTCCCACGTTCAGATTTCGATGGCTTCCAGTCTTTTTATATATGTTTTCCTCATGGTCCATGTCTCTGATCGATACAGCACCACATTCCATATAAACGTTTTGTCGTTTCTTTGGATTCCAATTTTTGTCTTCTCAGTTTATCATTATTCTTTATTTAAATTTCAAAGTTTTTCCTATTTCAGGTCTAGAAAATATGACATCCGCTTTCTTTCGAAGACTCCAATAATGTACCAGTAAATCGATCTTTAGAGCGTCATGGTCTTCTTATCGGCCTACCAAAGTCTCGGAATGATCGGAGAAGAGAGAGCCCTCGTGATAGTGTAAGCATACACACAGTAAGAAAGAGACAATGGAAGTGGGTGGAACACAGGCTGAGAGCAGACTCATTGAGACATTGCTAAGAACGGTCACCGAGGAGAAATGAAGGGGAAGCGAATGAGAGGAGGACCACGACAGATGATGGTGGGTTGGATGATGGCAAATTGATCTGGAAATCTCGAAGAAAAGGCCCAACATCGGACATTTCGACCAGCGTAGAAAGCAGAAAACTAGAGAAGAAGATGATAAGCTATATGGGTTTCAGAAACTAAGAGTTAACCAATAACATTCCTTCTAATTTCATTTCTCTTATTTCAAGAGGACAGCTAGAATGATTGACCTTCGTAACCTACTTTATGAAATCACTTCGAAGGTCGTACCTCCCAAAGGTAAAATTAAAATAATAAAAAGTTCCAGAGATTTCAATCAATTCATAAACTTTTTGTTCGAGCTAATAAATTCGATCCGAAGGAGGACTTTGGCAAATTTCGTCGACGATGACTGCGTATTTATTAATGTTGCAGAATTCTCGATAAGATTTTTTTTTATAATTTCCAACAATGCGAGCCCCTCAAAACTGCGGGCTCGGGTGCTGCAGCACCCTTAGCACCTTAATGCGGGCCTGGAGTAGACGAATAGCAAATGCCCGTCATGTTTATTGACCTTTTGTTTTGACCAAAGCTCGAGGGTACGCGTACCCTAAAATAGAATACGTTAAAATACGTACGTACCTTTCAAAAAATACAATACGCGTATGATACGTACGGTACCATACATGTGCACGAAAATTTGTTTATGGCTTAGGGCCTACTCGGCGACCCATAGCCAGTGTAGGGGGTGTAGGGGGGGCTAAGCCCTCCTGTAAAAGGCTAAGACCCCCTAAAAAGGGCCATCCCGGTTTTTTACATGCAAAACTGAAATATATGCACGATTTTCGACCAGATGACCAAAAAGGTCGTGAGAAATTTTGGCGGATGAAAATAGAAAAATTTCCATGAGTTTTCGGCCGGATGACTTTAAAAAAGGTCGTCAGAAATTTTGGCGAATGAAAATGGAAAATTTCCTCCGGAAGGCTTCAGTCCCCCCCCAAAGCTCAAATCCTGTCGCCGCCACTGCCCATAGCCTACATGTATGTTACAGTACGTATACATGCAGTCAACAGTATGCGTCATTTAAATCGGTATTTCCGGTAGCGTAGCAGTAAATTTAATTCGATAAATTCTTCTGTAATAATTAGGCTAATTGGATGCAACTGGTTAACCTTTTCCTTAGAGTTGGACTTTTAAGCGCTGTAGCAGAACTGAGCCGACTAACTGACATTAATTAGTACATTAAGTGCAATGTATGCTGGATAAACATAGACGAACAATATAGCATTGCAACAATTCACTACGCTGTGCACTTGGCTGTGATTGTTTGCTTAAATTAAATCGAACTGTGATCTTCCACAATCACCCACGATTTTTCCAGTCTCCTCCGTGTTCTGCAGCGCAGCCTAGGCCTAACCTATTCACTGTACTGCGGTAGCTATGGCTAGGTTATAAGTGTCTAAAGTTCTTAAACTTGTTCACTTACAACAAAGATCAGTTTCTTGTATTTTCTTCTTCGATTTCCAACATTCGCAAACAACACAACAATGCATCAACGACGACAAACAATTCAATTGCACGACAGAAACGCCATCTTATTATATTACTACTCTAACGTTTTCTACACACGACTAGCACTCCTTCTACAACTTATCTCTCTCTCAGCGTACACTCTTTCTTTGGTCGCACTGTCCTTCTCTCTGTCCGTCTCGCTGTCTGTCTGTCTGTCTCTCTCTCTCTCTCTCTCTCTCTCTCTGGCGACGACGTGCAGCGGCGCTTTCCCGCCACTCAGCCAGCTGGCCTAGGCCTGTCCGTACGCTCAACAATTAGCTGACCTCGAGCTGGCCTATCCGTACGCTCAACAATTAGCTGATCACTATACGCTATACAAAATTAGCTCACATTACCTCTTTCCTTTCTTTTGAAGAGAGCTAATTATCTATAAAAATTAGCGAACGTACCTTAACTAAACAATGCAAACAGTCCATATTATATAACATCATAAAATATCTTACACTACAATCTAGATAAACAATCAGCTACTACATTCAATTTACCTTTCTTGTAGTTCAACAGAATGTCAAAATTTTGTAATGATAATGACCATCTGACTAACTTAGCAGATTTCGACATTGATTCAGTCAAGTAAACTAAAGGATTATGGTCTGTAAACACATTGATTTTAGAACCAATAAGAATTTCTTTCAACTTATTTAAAGCCCATATGATTGCATAGGCTTCCCTCTCAATCGTCGCCCATCTCCTCTGGGTATCTGTCAGCTTCTGACTTATAAAGGAAACGGGACGTTCTATCCCTTCATTGTCCACCTGTGATAGGACAGCTCCCACAGCAAAATCACTGCTATCACAGTACAAATTAAAAGGTTTACCAACCTCAAACATATATAAAACCACATTTGACAAGACAATCTGTTTAAGTGAATCAAAGGATTTCTGATGTGCATCAGTCCAAACAATGTTCTCAGGTACTTTCTTGCTGGTTAAGTCTGTCAATGGTTTAGCAATTTCAGCAAAATTACAAATAAACTGTCTGTAAAACCCAAAAAATCCTAAGACCTGTTTCACTTCCTTCCTGGTTTCAGGTTTCTTCAAATTAATCAAACTGTCAATCCTATCTGGATTCATCATCTTCTTCCCTGATCCTATAAGGTGACCGATGAACTTCACCTCACTCTTACCAAACACACATTTCTTCAAGTTCAACGTTACATTATGCAGTCTAATTTGTTTCAAAAATAATTCCAAATGCCTTAAATGAATGTCCCAATCATTAGAATGCACTGCAATGTCATCAACATAAGGTTCAGTGAAATCATGTATCGGTTGCAAAATCATATTTATCGCTTTTACAAAAGTCCGTCCAGAGTTAATCATTCCAAAAGGAACACGCGTAAATTCGTACAGTCCATTATGTGTAACAAACGCAGTCTTCCATTGATCACTCTTTTTCACAAGACAAGTCCAATAGGCACTGCGACAGTCCATAACGGAAATAAACTTGGATTTTCCGACTTTGCTCAATACATCATTGACGATAGGCATAGGATATCTGCAGTTCTCAGTAAAAGAGTTAATGTATCTGTAGTCACAAGCCAATCTCAAGGATCCATCCTTCTTTTTGACAATGACAAGTGGACTTGCCATTCTGCTTGACGATGGTTGAATGATGTTTTCTTTCAGCATCTCTTGGATTTGTCTTTCCACTTCTGCCCGGTATATTAGTGGTATTCGATATGCCATGAATTCTTTTTCTCGAAAGTCTGGTTTCAACACCACTTCATGTTCTACTAATGTACAAAGTCCCGGTTTGTCTGAAAATCTGTCTGCATAACGATTCAGTACATCAAGTAATTGTTTCTGCTGTTCGCTCGTAAGATGTCCAATTTGTTCATAATCCAATTGGAGTGATTTCTGTTTTGTCTCTGAATAGTCTTCCTTCAGCGGTATTTCTACCACTGATCCAAATTCGTCATCCTCTTCCACGATCAGACCACAAGACAATGTTCTCGTGATGAACTTCCTCATCTTGTTGGCATGAATAATCCGTCGGCCGTTTTCATTCATGTCCACGAGATACGAATATTTGGATCTTCTTTGCAAGACCGTGCATGGACCATGCCATCGTGAGATCAATTTATTGGTTGACGTTGGATACAGCACGATGACGTTTTCTCCTGGTTCAAATTCTTTATCTTTTGCTCTTTTGTTATATTGGCTGGCGTATTGTTTTTGCTTTTCTTCAGCACAGCTCTCAGCGAATGTCAAGGCCTTTTCCATGTCTGCTCTTAAATTCTTCAAATACTTTGCCGGTTGCACTCCAATGTTCGGTGGTAAATTTATCTCTTTGGTCCAGCTTTCTTTAAGAATGGTTAGCGGCCCTCTCGGCAACTTTCCATAGACCAGCAGATACGGTGCCACTCCTGTAGTTGCATTAGGCACTTCTCTCAATGCCCAGACTGTAAATGGGATGATTTTATGCCACTGTCTCGGATTTTCCACAATGACATGATGAACCATCTTCTTGAACGTTTGATTCCATCTCTCCACTATTCCGGCCGCTTCTGGATGTCCTGGCGAATCGAATCGAGGACAACACCCCATCAATTTCAGAAATTCTCTCGTTAGACTGGCTGTAAAATTCGTTCCTCTATCACTCGTTATCACTGACGGAACTCCTACATCCATGAACAACTTCATCAGAGCCTCGCATACAGCCTTAGCAGTTAATGACTTCATCAAAAAGATTGTCGGCCATCTTGTACATGAGTCTACGATGCACAAGCAATACTTATGCCCTGCTGCTGACGTCGGTTCGATTGGTCCTACGACGTCCATTGTCATTCTTCTGAACGGCACATCCTCTCTTGGTATTGGCGTAATCGGTACTCGATCCATCACCAAACTTCGTGCTTTCAACTGACACTTCTCACAAGACTTGCAGAATTTCACCACATCTCTACGCATCCTTGGCCACACAAAGGACAATTTGATACGTTCTCTTGTCTTCTCTTCTCCCAAGTGTCCGCCAAATACTGACTCGTGCGCCAATTCCATCACCTGAATTCTTCTTTCCTTCGGCAACACCAACTGATACACCAACTGATCGAACATTTGATGCTTCTTATACATCAACCCATTCACTACACCAAACTCTGATCCTTTGTCTTCAGCTATCTTCCACCACGACTTCAGTGACTCGTCATTTCTCTGCTGCTCTTCAAATTTCTTTGCGTCTGCCAATTGTCTTTCATCACTCGTATTCTCGGCAAACAAATCTCTCATACTCGTGTCCTTTTCACTATCACTTCCAGAATCATCATAATCATCACGTTCACATGCACCCATCTCTTCTTCAATTTCATTGCTCCCGGATGTTACTCCTTCTTCTTCTTCTTGAACGCTTTGTTCATCATCGCTTTCTGTGTCATCGTCTAGCAAACTTTCATTTAGCTGTTCCTCTTCTCCTTCTTCCACTTCTCTTCTCCGACTTTGTGCTCTCGTAGTCACATTCGCTTGCAATTCTCCTTGCAATACATTCACTGGTGGAACCTCTTTCAGTTCTGCAATTATTTCTGGATGCAGCAAGAACTTTTCTTTGTTATCTTTGCACAAGACTGCTGGAATGCTGGCACATACCAAGGTTAAATATGGCGCGATATTTACTCCCTTGTCCTTCAAATCTCCTCCTTCGTGTACGTTATGACCACTCATTCGCACTTCTATTTTCACCAACTTAGCTGGAATGGGTTCTCCAGCCACACATTGCAAATGTACTCTGCCAATTTCTTCTACTATCGCTCCTTTCAATAATTCCTCGTTGATTACTGGAATCTCAGTACCAGAGTCAATCAGCGCTTTGACTTGCACGGGACGACAACTGTCATCATTTCCACGTATCTCTACATCTACATGCTGTAGTAAGGACTTCTTCGTACGTTGACATTCATCTTTGCTTTCTGTTTCTCGACAAGTATCTGTAATGGGAGCAGATTTTACTAGTTCTCTCTGTATAGTAAACTGAGGCGTACACTTCATTACTGACTTCACTTCCGTTTCGCGGTTGTCTTGTCCTTCCAGCTGATTAGGTGCATTCATTACTTGGATCTGATTTACTCTGAGATTTTCTGCACTTCGAGTAAATCTATTTCTCAGATTTGTCATTCTTGGTGGTGCTTGACAATCCTTTATCAAATGTCTATCTGACTGACAATTATGGCAACGTTTCCTAACAATACCTCTCTGTTCAGTGCTCTCCCGCCTGTAATTGTACGGAGTATATGCTGCATTGCTTTCTCTTTGGCGTCCCATCACTGGAATTCGACTGTATATTTGTCTGTCACCCGTTGCTTCTCTTCTATCTTGACCAAACTGTCTTCCAGGAGCACTATCTTTCCTTACTTCATTACTTCTGGCTTGGCTTCCCGTTTCTTTGTTACTACTATTCCACCTGGTTTGCTTCGAACTATTACCCCATGCTTCATATTTCGGTTTGTCTTGAAACATTAGACCAATTCGATTGTTCACATGTATGTCTGCGAGATCTGCAACATTACTAGCTTCCAAGCATTCAGTACCCTCCTTTGCTAGTACAAACTGTAGTGGACCCGGTGGTAGACATTCTTTCAACTTATCCGCCACCAACAGATCAAATAACTTCTCATAGTCTTTGCCCACTCGCCTACTTCTGACATAATAATTCAACAGATTCTTCAATCTTGCTGTAAACATAGTGTATGTCTCTTCTGCCGTTTTCTTCGCATCTACAAATCCTGATCGATATTCTCTCGCTGTCAATTTGAATTCTTTCAGTAAATGTTCTTTCACTATGTCGTAATTGTCTAGATCATCAAAAGACAATCGGTTTAACACCGTTCTCGCTCTTGGTGTCATTAGTGGCAACAGCAATTTGACCCAAAACTGCTTTTCTACCGTAAAACTGTTGAATGCATTCTCAACTGTCTCAAAATATAATGGCACCTCCATCATATCATATGGCATCTTAGGTAGCACGTGTTTCATTGCATCACCTATCTTCTTAATCTTAGACACCATTGTCTCACTTTCTCGGATCCTATTTCGTTCTAACTCCTCACGGCTTCTTCTTTCGTCTTCATTTCGTTCCCTCAGTCTATTTTGATCTTCTTCCCTACGCAGTTCTTCTTGTTCTATCTTCTGCTGCAACAATTCTAACTGCCTTCTGCGTTCCTCCTTTTCAATAGCCATTTCTCGGAGCTGAGCTTCCTTAAGAGCGAGTTTCTTTTGTTCTATTTGTACTTGTTCTTCCCTTTCTCGTTCCGCCTTTTCCAAATTTTCTTTCTCCATATTCAATTCTTCCTGTCGAATCTCTTCGGCTCTTTGTAATTCTGCCAAACGCATGGCTTCCTTGACTTCCTCGCGAGCCTTTTGCTCTTCAATCTGTTGTTTCCGTATTTCTTCATCACTTTTCCTTGCCCTCTCGTATTCTATCATCAATTCCATTCTTCTTCGTTCAGCTTCGTCACGATCTCTTTTCAGTTGTTCTAACTGAAGCTGGAACTGCTGCTTCTGCATCTCTATCTCTTCTTGTCTCATCCTTTCTGCTTGTTCTGCTCTTACTTTTTCCTCTTGTCTCCGTTCTTTCTCGTCTTGTCTCCTTTGTTCCTCTTTCTCTTTCTCCTCCTGTCTCCGTTTCTCTTCTTTCTCTTTCTCCTCCTGTCTCCGTTTCTCTTCTTTCTCTTTCTCCTCCTGTCTCCGTTTCTCCTCTTTCTCTTTCTCTTCTTGTTTCCGTTCTTTCTCTTCTTGTCTCCGTTGCTCTTCTTTCTCTTTCTCCTCTTGTCTACGTTTCTCCTCTTCTTGTCTACGTTTCTCCTCTTTCTCTTTCTCTTCTTGTCTCCGTTGCTCCTCTTTCTCTTTCTCTTCTTGTCTCCGTTGCTCTTCCCTCATCATCATAAATTGCATCAACGCCTCCATAGACATAGCCTGTGGTTTCTCCTCAGCCCCACCCACAGCGCCTTTCTCTTCAGCTTCCTTTTTTAGCCAAACCTCTGCTAAAGCTCTCATCAAATTTTCCCTTGACATCTCTTCGACTTCTTCCACGTCTAGACCAGCTTCGATTAATAATTTTATTATTCGATCAGAAGACATCTTTTTTATACTAGCTTGTTTTTGTTCTGTAAGTTTCTCCATCTTACTTCTTTACTTCAAATGATTTCCGTGAAGAAATCGAGGGAGTGGCTATGATTGCTGTGATTGGTTGACTTTAATTCTTATTGCTTGTTTATTCAAGGAGCGAGTTTTGTATACCTCTCTCTGGCGTTGCGTTGTCGTACTGTCGTTCGTATGCCCGTTGTATCTTCTCACCAGTTGTTCGGATGCTCGGAATGCTTCTCCGGTTGATCAAATGCTCATTCTCCTTCTCCCGTGAGGTCGGCTTCTCGTAATGATTTGAAATCCACTGTCCGTAGCTTGGACTAAAAATCCACCGTTCGTAAATATCCCTTCGTCCGTAACTTGGATACAAAATCCCACCGTCCGTAACTTGGATTGACAATATCCCAACGTCCGTAACTTGGATTGACTATCCCACCGCTGCCACCAAATGTGATCTTCCACAATCACCCACGATTTTTCCAGTCTCCTCCGTGTTCTGCAGCGCAGCCTAGGCCTAACCTATTCACTGTACTGCGGTAGCTATGGCTAGGTTATAAGTGTCTAAAGTTCTTAAACTTGTTCACTTACAACAAAGATCAGTTTCTTGTATTTTCTTCTTCGATTTCCAACATTCGCAAACAACACAACAATGCATCAACGACGACAAACAATTCAATTGCACGACAGAAACGCCATCTTATTATATTACTACTCTAACGTTTTCTACACACGACTAGCACTCCTTCTACAACTTATCTCTCTCTCAGCGTACACTCTTTCTTTGGTCGCACTGTCCTTCTCTCTGTCCGTCTCGCTGTCTGTCTGTCTGTCTGTCTCTCTCTCTCTCTCTCTCTCTGGCGACGACGTGCAGCGGCGCTTTCCCGCCACTCAGCCAGCTGGCCTAGGCCTGTCCGTACGCTCAACAATTAGCTGACCTCGAGCTGGCCTATCCGTACGCTCAACAATTAGCTGATCACTATACGCTATACAAAATTAGCTCACACGAACATTCTTATAATGAGAAATGACGAGGCTAACGTATTTTATTATTGTTTACGTACCCTAAAATAGGGTACGTTAAAATACGTACGTACCTTTCACAAAATAGAATACGTATGGTACGTACCCTCGAGCTTTGGTTTTGACCGCCTGTCGCACACTTAAGACACTACTTAGATACTCACACGACCATCATAGTTGTGTGGTGGTATTTGCAGTTTAATGTCACTGTGTCTTAGACGGCTAAGAGGTAGCCTATTCTTGGCTCGTGGTAACCACAATGAACTTATGCCTCAAGAACTAATAGTTCCTAACAAGGGCGTGGTCAGGATTTTATTTCTGGAGTGTTTACCTGGACTGTAATGGTAAATTTGAGGTGAGCAGGCCTACGGTAAACATGCTGCGACCTGAAAAATCTACCTTTGTCGCCAAACTTTTCTGACGACCTTTTTTAGACGTCGAAATTTCTTCGGCGTTAAGCGATCTAATTTCATGTTTTTCTTCAAAAATCGCGATCTTCTGGACGGTAAACACATTGTACACTGCAGTTCTTACATTATGTGCTAGTAAATGCATTATATTATTTTTAAAATCATTTAGGGTTGTTCAAACACATCCGAAACACCCCCTAGCTACGCCTTGGTTGCTAAAGCTTTCATATGGTCCTCTACTGAAATAATCTGATGTTTCATTACTATACACTTTTATATATTTCACTTTCAAACAATGGCTTTTGGTACAGAAGTGGACGGAATGTAGTGGGAGATAACCTATCTACAGGCTGGCAGAAGAATTACTTACTCAGGGTATGACCTATGAAGGAACAATGCGCAAGAACAAACGAGACATTCCTCCAAGCATGATAACAAACAAGAGCCGAATTTTCTTCGATCTTTGCATTTGATGGCAACAAAACTTTGATATTATATGTCCAAAAAAGGGAAAGTCGGTCATTCTTTTGTCAACAATGCATCACGACAATGCTGTTGATGGTCTAAAACAAAAGCCAGAGATCATCGTTCATTGCAATGCAACTAAGAGCGGTGTAGACAACACTGATCATTTGGCCTGCATCTACTCCTGTAAACGAAAGATCAACAGGTGGCCAATTGTGACGCAGGAGCTCGAAACCCGTCGTTTGTCGCTTCCTAGATATTGCGCTAGACACCGAAATAGGCGAGAGGGGTAAAGAATGCGGGTATATTCTTCAATTCAGTATATGACTGTGAATTCGCCCTAATTTGCGTGAACCGATTTTGATGCCGTTTGGGTTATCTGATTCAGAATATATGCCTCTAATGCCCAGAAAAATTTCAGAATAATAACTTAGTGGATTCAGTAGACTCGCGTGACACGAATATTGAGTAACTGTTTATTTTATTTTTTCACTATAAACTAATGAAAGAATCAAACGAGCACAACTCTTGTTAGAAAAAAGATAATTTCATTGTGTTAAAAGCATTTTGGAGCATGGTCATTGTAGCATATGACTAAATCAAAAGGTCAAAAACCGGCATGTGACGGGTTTTGAGCCCCTGTGTCACAATTATGGTCCTGTTCTTTAACATGTTTGACACAGCTGCCACTGAAAGTTTCGTTATCTGGATATGCAATAACCCTGACTGGAACAAGTCGTCCAAAGCGATACGCCGTCGCCAATTCATCACCAGTCTCGGGGAATCTCTTTGCCGAGCCACTTATAAGAAGACGTTTGGACAAGCCAGCCCTGCTCAGAAGACCGATCTTGGACGCATTCCAACTTATAGAACTGGACTCCGGAGAATTCGAGGCAGGAACACTGAGATACCAGCTAAAGTGAAGAAAACACAGGGGTGTTGTCATCTGTGCCCGGGCGAGTTTTACAGGAAGACTCGCAAATTCTGCGATATGTGCAGTAGGCCTGCCTGCCCGGCACGCTCTGTCAATATATAAAATGTACATGTACTGCGTGACAAATGTATGTAACTGAACCATATATATATATTGCGTCATTTGGAGAAAAATTTGAACAGTATGGTTCTATAAAATACATGGTATTCGATTACCGGTAGACAGAGCGTACCGGGTATACTTGATTCATATTATCAAACAAATAGGAGTACAGTTTAAACCCCAAGGACCTAGGACGCAACTTCCTGACAATCATGGGCCCATTGAGAGTTAAGATCAGGTTAGATAGTTACATAGGCTATTATACATAGTGTAGATTAAGTATGGACACCATATTCAGGCATTGTTGGAGGACACATTGTAGTATGTTACATAGTGTTTAAAGTTCAAAAAGGCACTGTTGTATTAATATATGATGAGTCTAGGGTGACCCTGCCTAGCGGAACCCTTTGTTCCTTTGGGTTTATCCATTGACGAAAACTGTACATGAATGTCTAATCTGGGTTTACTGTCAATACCGCGCACAATACCGCGCACACAATACCGCGATTTTCAATACCGCGCACCTTCAATACCGCGCACGATCGTTACCGCGCACGATCGTTACCGCGTTTGTTTGCGAATTTGCTCAATCCAGCTTCTATTTCATGCCTATAAATACCTTCATCCAGCTTCTATTTCTCGCTCGTTATTTTCGTCAATCCAGCTTCTATTTCAGACATAGAAATACCTTCATCCATCTCTTATTTCTCATGCCTTATTTTCGTCATTCGAGCTTCTATTTCACCTGTAAAAACCATCATCCAGATTCCATTTCTCAATGCGTCACAATCGGATTGACGAAAATAAAGCATGAGAAATGGAAGCTGGATGACGGTATTTTTATATATGAAAAAGAAGTTGGATTGACGAGAATAACGAGCGAGAAATATTTTTTCTAATTTATTATAGACAGTGATGTGGTCGGTATTGAAAATCGCGGTATTGTGTGCGCGGTATTGTGTGCGCGGTATTGTGTGCGCGGTATTGACCGGATACCTCTAATCTGTTGGTTGTATGTATCATGGTCTTGGTGATCAATAAATATATTGATAGATATTGATTGAGATTTCCGAACTCGTCCGAAAAAAACTTCATACTCACATAGTTTCATTCAATCTTATCATGCAGCACATGTATTTGCTACAGTGTTATGCAGAGAACTTTCCAGGTTTTGGAAACTCTACCAGCTTTTATTTTCAATCGATTATAACTCGACGTTCTTTTCACAAGTCAAAGTGATAATTATCCTATTGAACTGAACAATTATTGACGCCGATTTTACTTTCAGAGTCTAAGTCTGCTTCCAGGGCTCTTACTAGAGCAGTTTTTTCAACTCACAACATTGCACTTTCTAGCCGTTCTAGAATCGGGAGCGCTATTACACCTAAGTCCCTTTCTTCCTCACTCACTCTCATAACCAGACCTGACCCAAGTTCATTATGTCACATCTTTGCTTCTCTTCCCCAAATGCATCACTGAGTGTTTATTCAAATTAGAGACCATCTGAACATTATATCGCTTTAATCTCCCGCTGCTCTACATAGATTTATGTCATCTGAAAACTTAAAATGCTGTTGATGAAATTCCATCGTCTTTGTTATTAATAGAAGTAGGAACAACAATGATCCTTGTGGCATTCCACTCAGCACTGCCGTTCAGATAGAATGTTTGCCACCTATGACCGCTCTCTGTCCTCTACTCGAAAGCCAGCCTTTAATCCATTTCAGTGCATCCCATCTTTTCCGCATACTTAAGTAAGTGATTATTGTTGCAGGGTCCAGTGAAACGAGGACTGTAAACATCTCTGTCTTTGTCGTGGTGACTGTGGTCTTCACGCTTTTAATGGTTTTCAACTTGATACTCGTCTTCCGTCATTGGATCGCGAGGCATAGGAATATAGGTAATTTATTTGCAGCAGCAGACTTACGTGCTTTTAGTAGGCCTATTTGCATAAAGAATTATATACTGATCAAGTCTTACCGAATAAGCTGAATTGATGTCCAGAGCAACATCATCACTATCATTAAAAATTTGTTTTGATTGTAATTTAATTATTATTATGCAAGAGCGTATACAGGTAAGGTAGGCCAGGTGAATGAGGGGCGAGAAAGTTGCTGCTGTGCGACCTACACCGGTGTAAAGGTTTCAAATTACCCCCTCCTAAACATTACCCCCGGTAACTTGAAACTGGTTTCAGATTGTAGCGGAACTAGGTTGGGCAAATTACACCAGGAGACCAAACACCACACCTAGCCCGTGAAATATATCCGGGTCCGGCTTTAGCGGTTGACTAAAGACTAACCAGGTTAAGGTTTAATACACGTTTATTGGTTTCCAAAACACAAGGCGATTAAGGTACAAGCGAAACAGAACAGAACAGAACGATACTAGAAATGGAGCCAAATGTGGACCGCAGCAACCCCTATAGTTCTCAGGGATCCCTCCCACGGTCGGAGTCAACCGTCCTACCCGTCAACAGTAGTCGAATATCGTCAGTTACTCGTCTGTCAGTCACCGTCACAATAGTCTTCAGCCGGAGGCTGAGAAGGTAACCGTAGCAATAGTCTTCAGCCGGAGGCTGAGAAGGTAACCGTAGCAATAGTCTTCAGCCGGAGGCTGAGAAGGTAACCGTAGCAATAGTCTTCAGCCGGAGGCTGAGAAGGTAACCGTATCAATAGTCTTCAGCCGGAGGCTGAGAAGGTAACCGTAGCAATAGTCTTCAGCCGGAGGCTGAGAAGGTAACCGTATCACAGTCAATTGTCAGCCGTCGGAGGGTTCGAACCCCTCTAATGAGAGTAGGGAACTCCTAGACCGAGCTTAAGTACCCAGGGTCAATAGGAGCCGCGACACCCACTCTCACAATCAGTCACCACTCAACCCACGTTTTACCGTGCATCAAGTGCCAGCCTCTCTGGTTAGCTTCGTTGGCCTTACCAGGAGTTGGTAGTCAGTCCCCTCTCGGACTCACGTTTTACCGTGTGTCGAGAGTCGATCGATCAGTCAGCTCTTGCGGCTTCCCGAATGTCGTGTCGTCAGGCACCACTCGGACTCACGTTTTACCGTGTGTCGAGAGGCGGACAATCAGTCAGCTTCTAGGCCGTCCGAAAGTCTGTAGTCATTCACCACCTGAACTCACGTTTTACCGTGTGTCAAGTGCCAGGCTCTCTAGTCAGCTTCGTGGCCAACAGGAGAGTCGGTGGCGAACAGCGGAATCCTGCCTTTTTATAGCAGACAGAGCGCGGTGCGTGCCAGCCAGACCGGTCGGCTGCAGTCGCAAGCGGCGAGTCAGTGCATGCAGCGCACAGGCGGACGGAGGCAGACAAGCAGGCGGACAATAATAAAGCGGCGAGTCAGTGCATGCAGCGGACAGGCGGATGCAGCGCACAGGCGGACGGAGACAGACAAGCAGGCGGACAAAAATAAAGCGGCCTAAGGCTATCCACGCAATGCATTAGTCCAAGTCTCTACATGCCTCCCCCAAAAGCAATCCAAAAGTCCCATTTTGGAGCAACTAAACCTGGCATTGCACAATAAACATGAGGGAACGAACACAATGTCCCAACCACTTAACTATACGACTCAATACAGTTTACAAGTTCGAGCACAATCGCAAAATTCGCAAAAACGTAGTTTACAGCAAACTGTTCTCAATGCAAAAGAAATAAAACAATTCAGTGTCCATCGCACGAAATCGATTAGCAGCACTTATTAAAGTTCAGTTCAGTACAAAGAAATCGCAAAGCCGTACTTACGACTATTAAGTAAAAGTCCATAGTGTTCGCACACGGGTTGCACCAAGTTCAAAACAGAAACGGTCGATTCTTCTCTTTCTTTTCTTTTTTTCGTAGTCATTCTTTAGTCGTCGTCGATCCAGATCACGTCCTCGTTGGACGGGGTCGTTGAAGGATTGGGAATAGTAGACGAGGGTAGGCATCCGTCGAAAACTCCGCGAAGAAGGTCGATGGACCAATGAGGATAAAGGTCCAACATCCTCTGCACGAATTGTTCGATGGTCATAGTTGAAGCCATCGTGCGACCCAGCCTCACAATACGAGTAGTCTCCTCCCTGGTCATAGGAGGGGAAACCGAATCTGGAACAGAGTCCAAAACCGGATCGGGCACGCTTAGAGGGAAGTCGGTATCGGATCCAAGCGAGACGTTAGACTGTTCACCCGGTCCATGCGTACCAGCGACCGGTTCGGCTGCCAGGGCAGCAGGCGCCGTCGAGACGAGTCTGGCGGAGCGAATCCGAAGAACGCGGCACTTTGCTTCATGTTGCAAGATCCTTTGAGATGCTTGTGTCCCCGCAAAAACTTGACCGCAGCCGGAACAGCGACGAATCTCCTTGGTTGCCATTTCTTCAACTGACGCAGATCAGCGGCCAGAGAGGTTCTTTTATAGGCGAACGGGAGGCACACGCGCGCGACCCAGGCAGATTGATACCGCTAGGCAGCCGTAGGCGAGAAGATGACATTGGCGCATCCAGGCGCGCTCGCACGTAAACACATGCGCCGTCGAAAAGCTCGCACACACGCCCATGCGTGCACGAAGAGGAAACGCGCGCAGACAAGCGCGCCGAAGAGGAGTAGACGACGAGGAGTAGGCGTCGAGGAAGCGCGCGCGCACACAAACGCGCCGACGATGAAACCACGCGCACGTAGATGAGTAGACGTCGCGGACGTAGAGAAAACGTGCGCCGTCATCCCCGTACACTTTACTGGAACCGGACAGGCCGACGAACGGTCCGACGAGGTCTGCTTGAGACCGTCGTTGCTCCGTCCGAATCTGCTTCCGTTGCTTCTGTTGCTTCCGTTACTTCTCCTCGCGATGCAAAGGACCTGGTACTTGGCCGGTCGACGGCAGAAGCCGTCGCGCCATCGCGGACGTCGGTGCGTCGTCGTCCCGAAGAGGCTTCCTTCGTAAGTGTTTCTTTCCAGCGGTGACGCGGCTGACGGCTGGAAGAAGCCGTAGCGCTGTCCGTTGTGTTGGCGCATGATCCTTCGTTCGTCTTTGCAGGCGACTCGTCCCACTGTCCTTTTGTCCGTCCATAGCAATGACGGAGCTTGTCAACATGCGCCACGAAGGGTTTAGCTCTTGGCGATTTCTGGAGAAGGTAATTGACGGGGCCACACGCCCGCACGATCATCATGGGACCAGTGAAGTTCCGTTGCAGCTTCGGGCTGCGTCCCACAAACTTCCGTGGACTGAAGTAGTAGACCCAGTCTCCTTCCTCGAACTTTGCAGGCCGCACTCGCAAGTCGTATGCGTGCTTGCGTCTTTCTGCGCCCTTTCTCAGGCTCTGGCGCGCAACGGTGTAGGCCTTCTCGAATCTTTCCGACAGCTCGGCCACGTAGACCGAATAAGTAGACTCGTTGGCATCCGATGCTTCCGGCGGTCCGTACGCGAGATCCAGTGGCGTCCTATTTTCTCTTCCGAAGATAAGGTAGTTCGGCGAAAACCCGGTCACATCATGAATCGATGCGCGATACGCTGCCACCACATACGGGAGGTGTTCATCCCAATCTCGTTGATTCTCGCTCACCACTTTTCCCAACATGGCATTGAGCGTGCGATGAAAACGCTCGATCATCCCGTTGCACTGCGGACGATAGCTGGACGTCCGTACTTTGTCCACCTCTAATAGTTTGCACATGTCCCGAAATACCCTTCCATCGAAGTTTTTTCCACGTCCGTTAGAATCTGTAGCGGAGCTCCGTATCGGACGACAATGGTCTCGACCAGTGCATTCGCAACTGTGGTTGCCTCCTGATTCGCCATCGGAACAGCTTCGACGAACTTTGAGAAATTGTCCATCATGGTTAGGATGTAAGTGTTTCTCTTCCTACTTCTAGGATGAGGACCCGTGACGTCCACACTTACTCTCTCCCATGGCTCTCCACACGGCATGACCTGTAAGGGCCCTTGTCTCTGTAGTGCACCCCGCCGGTACTGGCAACAGGGTCCACAGTGTTGGCAGAACCTTTTTACATCTTTGGACCATCCGACCCAGTAGGCCCGTCTCCGAACCTGCCATCGGGGTCGCCTGACACCCAGGTGTCCACCAGTTAGACCAGTATGCGCCAGTCTCAAATAATCCTCCTTGAGGTTCCTCGGCACAAGTACCTGTTCCAGTTCATCCGGTGTCCGTCGGTAGATTACATCTTCTTTCAAGTATAACAGATCCCGCTGATGCCAGTAGATCTTTACAGCCTCTTCTTCCTGTAGGATTTCTTGCAGACTTGGCATTCCCTCGTCTAGCCAAGTTCTGACCAAACGCAGCACTGGATCCTCCTTCTGCGAGTCCTTGATGCCCTTCGTACTGTCGTTCTCGTCCGAAACCTCAACCACTTCCCGGACAAAGTTGTCCACGGAGTCGGTCTCCTCCCAATGGCACTGTCGACAAGGTTTCCGCGATAGAGCGTCCGCATTTCCATGCTTGCGTCCAGGCCGGTGCAGTATTTCAAAGTCGAATTCTGCCAACTTTTCTAACCATCGGGCCTGTTGACCAATAGGATCCGGAGTACGCTGAAGCCATCTCAGCGCTGCATGATCCGTTCGAAGTGTAAAATGTCTACCCAGCAGATACTGTCTATAGACCTGAGTGAAATGCACTATGGCCAACAGTTCCCTCCTTGTCACGCAATAGTTGCGTTCGGCCGTTGAAAATAAGCGGCTGCCATAGGCAATCACTCGTTCCTCGCCATCAATGATTTGAGACAGCACTCCACCAACACCTAGATCCGAAGCATCGCAGTCCAATGGGTAAATAGCGTCATCTACAGGCAAACTGAGTACTGGAGCGATGGTTAAAGCAACCTTCAGACGATCAAAAGCTTCCTGACATTCATTTCCCCACAAGAACGGTTGATCCTTCCTGGTCAGTGCAAACAATGGTGCTGCAACCGTAGAGAATCCCCGAATAAACTTGCGGTAATAAGAGCAGAGTCCTAGAAATGCGCGGACCTCCCGCAGATGCCCTGGCGTAGGCCACTCAGCTACAGCCTGTACCTTCGATGGGTCCACTGATATACCCTCAGCTGTGATTATATGCCCAAGAAAGGATACGGTACGCCTAAGCAAATGACATTTACTAGGCTTCAGCTTCAAATTAGCTTCTCTAAGTCTCTGAAAGACGCTACTTAGACGAACCAAATGCTGTTCTGCAGTAGTGCTGAAGATTATCACATCGTCTAGGTACACCAAGCATAATTCGAAATTCAGTCCAGATAGCACAATGTCCATAAGTCGCTGAAAAGTGGCGGGCGCATTGCACAACCCAAAAGGCATAACTTTCCAACGAAAAGTTCCTCGTCTGGTGATAAAAGCAGTCTTGTCCGCATCACCCGGGTCCATCGCGACCTGATGATATCCGCTTCGCAAATCCAAGGTGCTAAACCATCCAGCTCCCGACAAAGCATCCAAACAGGCGTCTATTCTAGGAAGAGGATAAGAATCCTTCCGGGTCTGGTTATTCAGTTTCCGATAATCAATACAAAACCTCAAGGACCCGTCTTTCTTCTTAGCAAGAACAACATTCGCAGCCCATTCACTCACAGCAGGTTCAACCACTCCAGTCAACAACATCTGACCCAATTGCTCGTCGATAGCAGTCTGATACGGGAGCGGCTGTCTCCGTAATGGTTGTCTCACGGGACGCGAGTCTCCAGTGTCGATTCGATGCTGGGAAATCATGGTCCGTCCCAAATCCTGGTCGGTTGTCGAAAAAATATCTTCATACTTCAACAATAGACCTTTCAGCCCCTCTTTCACGTCCATCGGAACATCCTCCGGGATATCTTTCATCAACTTCTCAACCAAGTGGTCTTCGGGACCTATGTGTCCTTCATTTTCCTCCCTTCTCTCAACCTCTACTGGGTGCAAGTCACTCAACATTCGGTTAACCGTCAACAGGGCGGACTGCTCATTTAGATTTACTACGCGGATACAAGCCCTATCAGCCACATCATCCAATACCACCCTAGCCACATGCAAACCCGGCTGGATCTCCTTGGACTCAGTCATCCACGCCTGTGCAGCGGTCGACAAATTTCTATATTGCGTCTTACATGGTATATCACACTGAGATCGAGGAAGTACAGTGGTATCTTCCGCAACCATTACTCTGCGGCACCAGAAAGAACCATTCCCTCGGACTAGTGGAATGCGGCGACGACCAACGAATAGTGCTCCTTGCCCAAAACCAAGCCTACATCGATGCTTCCTTAGCCAGTCCATCCCAAGCATAGGTTCGCCTATCTGATCGGAAACGAGAAAGCAAGTATCGATAGAAAACCCTCTGGAAATTTTAATCTGCACATCCAGCTGTCCCAGAACTCTAATCGGAGAACCATTCGCAGCCAAAAGAACTCGGTTACAAGGTTGGAGCATCAAACCATCAACATCAGAGGAAGGAACCAAGCTTACCTCCGACCCAGTGTCCACTAGGCAAGTTCTTTGCTGTCCGTTGATTTCTCCACGGATGTAGATCGCGTTACTCGTTGTACCGGTCGTTCGCTCCCTCGTAGTGTGGTTCGTGACGATCGGCCCATCGTTCTCGTACGTCGTTGGACCCGAATCGCGTGCGTCTTCTTGACGGTTAGGATTCCGTCTGCGTTGGCGACACTGACGAGCCACGTGACCCACGCGTCCGCAGTTGAAGCAGGTCACGGGTCGACCAAAATTCCCGGGAGACCTTCCCGGAGACGGAACCGGCGGAGAAACTGTCGGCTCGGCGTCAAGACCCGTCCGATGCGAGCCTCGGAGTTCCTCCATCTGACGGCAGATCTTCCCTTCCAGATCCTGTTGCCACTTGCGTTGCTCTGCGAAGAATTTATCCAGTTGGGACTGAAGTTGTCCCCCGGCACCACCTTCCTGTGTCACTCTCACCCGATTGGCTGGATTCCGACGTCTGCTGATAGGCGGCGAGACGTAACGCGGTTCTGTATGCTTCGTCAATCGTCTTTGGTTCACGTTCCCTCACCTTGAGAGACAATTCCCGGTCCCGGATTGCTTCGAGGAAAGCGTCCTTCGCGACGATCTCTGTTGTCTCATTGGACGGCACCGGATAAGCGAGGACGACAAGTCTTCTAATGTCGTGCAGCAGGTCTCCAAGCGTCTCGTCTGCTCTCTGTCGGCGATAATACAATTGGGCCCGGAAGGTTTCAGCTTGACCCTCTGCGCCGTAACGTTGCCGTAATCTTTCGACGAGCTGTTCGTATGTGACTTCTGTCCTGGCTCCGAAATCCCAGAGCAACTGTGTTGCCGCCTTCTCTAACGAGCAGCGGAGGAAATCGACCTTATCTTCTGCAGTCCATCGGTTGTGTCCCGCACACACGTCGAATTGCGCCAGGAATGATTCGAGAGATCCGGTTCCATCGAACTTTCCTGGTTTCATCGGACTCTTTCGGTCTCCGATCATGTGACCGACTTTCTCCATGACCCTTGTCTCCAGGACGCTGACGTCTTTCTCCGGGATCAGTATACTCTTGCGGTCCTTCTTCGGCGAATCGGCGAAATCAATCTTCGTCAGGAAACGGCTGGATTCGACCTCGTAGTCCACCAGGAGGTCCTTTCGTCGTCCGGCGTCTGGCGACGAAGTAACCGGGTAACCAGGAACAGTTTCTTCCGTCTGACCGTTCCACATCATTGTCAGTCTGTCAGAGTCAAAGTCTACCACCCCAAGTTCCAGTTTTGTCGAAGGCCAAAACCACCAAGGGAAACCAAGAATGATCCCACTTACCGGGTACCAGTTTGACAAAGGTCAAATGGAACAAGACCAAAACCCCACTTCTGGTACCAGTTTGTAGCGGAACTAGGTTGGGCAAATTACACCAGGAGACCAAACACCACACCTAGCCCGTGAAATATATCCGGGTCCGGCTTTAGCGGTTGACTAAAGACTAACCAGGTTAAGGTTTAATACACGTTTATTGGTTTCCAAAACACAAGGCGATTAAGGTACAAGCGAAACAGAACAGAACAGAACGATACTAGAAATGGAGCCAAATGTGGACCGCAGCAACCCCTATAGTTCTCAGGGATCCCTCCCACGGTCGGAGTCAACCGTCCTACCCGTCAACAGTAGTCGAATATCGTCAGTTACTCGTCTGTCAGTCACCGTCACAATAGTCTTCAGCCGGAGGCTGAGAAGGTAACCGTAGCAATAGTCTTCAGCCGGAGGCTGAGAAGGTAACCGTAGCAATAGTCTTCAGCCGGAAGCTGAGAAGGTAACCGTAGCAATAGTCTTCAGCCGGAGGCTGAGAAGGTAACCGTATCAATAGTCTTCAGCCGGAGGCTGAGAAGGTAACCGTAGCAATAGTCTTCAGCCGGAGGCTGAGAAGGTAACCGTATCACAGTCAATTGTCAGCCGTCGGAGGGTTCGAACCCCTCTAATGAGAGTAGGGAACTCCTAGACCGAGCTTAAGTACCCAGGGTCAATAGGAGCCGCGACACCCACTCTCACAATCAGTCACCACTCAACCCACGTTTTACCGTGCATCAAGTGCCAGCCTCTCTGGTTAGCTTCGTTGGCCTTACCAGGAGTTGGTAGTCAGTCCCCTCTCGGACTCACGTTTTACCGTGTGTCGAGAGTCGATCGATCAGTCAGCTCTTGCGGCTTCCCGAACGTCGTGTCGTCAGGCACCACTCGGACTCACGTTTTACCGTGTGTCGAGAGGCGGACAATCAGTCAGCTTCTAGGCCGTCCGAAAGTCTGTAGTCATTCACCACCTGAACTCACGTTTTACCGTGTGTCAAGTGCCAGGCTCTCTAGTCAGCTTCGTGGCCAACAGGAGAGTCGGTGGCGAACAGCGGAATCCTGCCTTTTTATAGCAGACAGAGCGCGGTGCGTGCCAGCCAGACCGGTCGGCTGCAGTCGCAAGCGGCGAGTCAGTGCATGCAGCGCACAGGCGGACGGAGGCAGACAAGCAGGCGGACAATAATAAAGCGGCGAGTCAGTGCATGCAGCGGACAGGCGGATGCAGCGCACAGGCGGACGGAGGCAGACAAGCAGGCGGACAAAAATAAAGCGGCCTAAGGCTATCCACGCAATGCATTAGTCCAAGTCTCTACAAGATTACCCCCCGGTTTCAGGTTCATCATCATCATGAAGCATGCCCTCCTGGGGCGTTGCATGATGCGGCAACAAACTCCGAATATTGTTGCTCATCATTTTCGTAGGCTGAGAGTTCCTCGGTTGAGTCGCCACTCCAACACGAGTAGACCAGATCCAGGCGGGCTGATCATCCCGGCGTTGACTACCTCAGTCATCCGTCTTCACTCCATGACCCTGGAGCAGGGGCGTTGACTACCTCAGTCATCCGTCTTCACTCCATGACCCTGGAGCAGGGGCGTTGACTACCTCAGTCATCCGTCTTCACTCCATGACCCTGGAGCAGGGGGGTTGTTTTAGGCTAACCCAAAGCCGGATGCAGTTTAACGTCATACCCAGGACACGGTTTCAGGTTACCCCCTCTGAATTCCGAATGAATTCCGTATATCCAGCTTCCATTTCACCTACAGAGAGCCTTCATCCAGCTTCCATTTCACCTTCAGAGAACCTTCATCCATCTTCCATTTCACCTACAGAGAACCTTCAACCAGCTTCCATTTCTCAAGCGCCGTTTTCATCAATCCAGCTTCCATTTCACCTACAGAGAACCTTCATCCAGCTTCCATCTCACCTACAGAGAACCTTCATCCAGTTTCCAATTCTCAAGCGTCGTTTTCGTCAATCCTGCTTCCATTTCACCTACAGAGAACCTACATCCAGCTTCCATTTCACCTACAGAGAACCTTCATCCAGCTTCCATTTCACCTACAGAGAACCTTCATCCAGCTTCCATTTCCCAAGCGTCGTTTTCGTCAATCCAATTTCTATTTCACCTACAGAGAGCCTTCATCCAGATTCCATTTCACCTACAGAGAACCTTCATCAAGCTTCCATTTCACAAAAGTTGTTTTCGTCAATCCATTTAGCTAAGTGTTAGACATAAAAAACTCAGAAGCTGGATTGACGAAAACAACGCTTGAGAAATGGAAGCTGGATGAAGGTTCTCTGTAGGTGAAATGGAAGCTGGATGAAGGTTCTCTGTAGGTGAAATAGAGCCTGGATTGGCGAAAACTACGTTTGATAAATGGAAGCTGGATGAAGATTCTCTGTAAGTGAAATGGAAGCTGGATGAAGGTTCTCTGTAGGTGAAATGGAAGCTGGATTGACGAAAACAACGCTTGAGGGATGGAAGCTGGATGAAGGTTTTCTTGAGGTGAAATGGAAGCCGGATGAAGGTTCTCTAAAGGTGAAATGGAAGCTGGATTAAAGTTCTCTAGAGGTGAAATGGAAGCTGGATGAAAGTATTATATGGGGGTAACCTGAAACCGTAGAGGGTAGGATGAAACCGGTTTGAGATTACCCCCGAGGGTTATTTGAAACCGGTTTCAAATTACCGGGGGGTAATCTGAGACCGGTTCCAAGTTACCAGGGGGTAATGTTTAGGAGGGGGTAATTTGAAACCTTTACACCGGAGAGCGAGAGAGAGAGACAGAGACAGAGAGAAAGACAGAGAGGCAAAGAGAGTGACAGAGCAATTGATGGAAGGATGTACGCTAAGAGTGAGAGGCTTTGGTGGGAGTGCCAGTTGTGTGTACAAGAATGGTAGAGTAAGAGTGATTAAAAACTAGTCATAACGTTGAGTTGTTTGATACACGTGAAATATTGTCGCTTACGGTACATTTTTGCATGTTTGCTACTGCTGGATTTTGAGCAACAAAATACGTGAAATTTATCGTTGATTTGTGGGACGAAGATAAAGAACGGTATATATTGTTAACTAGAAATTAGCTCCACAGTAAAGTTAGGTTAGGATAGGCTTAGGCAAGGCTGAAAATTGGAAGAGACTGGAAAGGCGTGAGGGAATAAGCTCACATTTTGGCGGTAGCGGTGGGATTTCGAATCCATTTAACGGACGTTGGGATTTAGAATACGGACAAACAACGGGAGAAACAAGCTGAACGACTGGTGAGAAGATGCAACGGACATCCCAACGACATTACGAAAAGACAACACAAAGGCTGAGGTATATAAAAACTTGCTTGTTTGTTCTAGGAGCAATAAGAATCAAAGCCACCTAATTGTAAAAATCGCAGACTATCTCTCGATTTCTTAAAAGAAATCACTGAAGTAAAGAAGTAAGATGTTAGGCAAGGCTGAAACAGAACAAAAACAAACAACTATTATGAAGATGTCTTCTGATCGAATAATAAAATTATTAATTGAAACCGGTCGAGACGTAGAAGAAGTCGAAGATATGTCTATGGAAAATTTAACGACAGCTCTTGCAGAGGTTTGGTTTAAAGATGAGCACCTTCCTCTTCAGGGTGCGGTTGGTGGTGCTGAGGAGAAGACGGCTGAGAAACTACATACACCAATGTCTATGGAGGCGTTGATGCAATTTATGATGACGAAAGAGGAGGGAGGAGCAACGGTTACAAGAAGAGAAGGAAAGAGCAGAAAAGATCAGACAAGAAGAGATAGATATGCAGAAGCAGCAGTTCCAGCTTCAGTTAGAACAGCTGAAAAAAGATCGTGGCGAAGCAGAACGAAGAAGGATGGTATTAATAATAGAATATGTGAGGGCTAGGAAAAGTGATGAAGAAATGTGGAACAACAGATTGAAAAGCAAAAGGCTCTTGACGAAGAAAATGAAAATATGCGTTTGGTGGAATTAGCGAGAGCGGAAGAAATTCGACAGAAAGATTTTGGAATTGAGAAAGAAAGTTTTTAGAAAGCGGAAAGAGAAAAGGAAGAACAAGTACAAATGGAACAAAAGAAAATCGCTATCAAGAAAGCTCATCTTCGAGAAATGGTCTTTAAAAAGGAGGAACGCAGAAAGCAGTTAGAATTGCTGCAGCAGAAGACAGAACAAGAAGAACTGCGTAGAGAAGAAGATCAAAATAGACTGAATAAAAGAGATGAAGACGATAGAATAAGCCGAGAAGAGTCAGAACAAAATAGGATCCGAGAAAGTGAGACAATGGTGTCTAAGATTAAGAAGATTGGTGATGCAATGAAAGACGTGTTACCTAGGATGCCATATTATGTAATAGAAGTTCCGTTATATTTTGAGACAGTTGAGAATGCATTCAATAGTTGTACGGTGGAAAAGCAGTTTTGGGTCAAATTGCTGTTTCCACTAATGACACCAAGATCGAGAACAGTGTTTAATCGACTGTATTTTGCTGATCTAGACAATTCGAAGTATTGAAGAAAGAGCATTTACTGAAAGAATTTAAATTGACAGCGAGAGAATATCGATCACGTTTTTGTAGATGCCAAGGAAACGGGAGAACAGACATACACTATGTTTACAGCAAGATTGAAGCATTTGTTGAACTATTATGTCAGAAGTAGACGCGTGGGCAAAAATTATGAGAAGTTGTTTGATCTGTTGGTGGCGGATAAGTTGAAAGAATGTCTACCACCGGGTCCACTACAGTTTGTACTAGCAAAGGAGGGTACTGAATGCTTGGAAGCTAGCAATGTTGCAGATCTCGCAGACATACATGTAAACAATCGAATTGGTGTAATGTTTCCAGAAAAACCGAAATATGAAGCATGAGATAACAGTTCAAAGCAAACCTGGTGGAGTAGTAATAACACAGAAACTGGAAGCCAAGTCAGAAGTAATGAAGTAAGGAAAGATAGTTTCCTGGAAGACAGTTTGACCAAGAGAGAAGAGAAAAGCAACAGGGTACAGACAAATATGCAGTCGAATTCCAGTGATGGGACGCCAAAGAGAAAGCAATGCAGCATACACTCCGTTCAATTTCAGGCGGGAGAGCACTGAACAGAGATATATTGTTAGGACACATTGCCATAATTGTCAGTAAAACATACACTTGGTGAAAGATTGCCAAGTACCACCAAGAATGACAAATCTGAGAAATAGATGTAGTCGAAGTGCAGATAATCTCAGAGTAAATCAGATTCAAGTAATGAATGCACCAAATCAGATGGAAGAACAAGACAACCTCGAAGCGGAAAGTGAAGTAATGAAGTGCACGCTTCAGTTTAATATGCAGAGGGAAGTAGTAAAATCAGCTCCCATTACAGAAATTTATCGAGTAACTGAAAGTAAAGATGAGTGTCAACGTATGAAGAAGACTTTAGTACAGCATGTAAATGTAGAGATACATGGAAATGATGAGAGTTGTCATCCCGTGCAAGTCAAAGCGTTGATTGATTCTGGTACTGAAATTCCAGTAATCAATGAGGAATTATTGAAAGGAGCGATAGTAGAAGAAATTGGCAGAGTACAGTTGCAATGTGTGGCTGGAGAACCCATTCCAGCTAAGTTGGTGAAAATAGAAGTGCGGATGAGTTGTCATAACGAAGGAGGAGATTTGAAAGACAAGGAAGTAAACATTGCACCATATTTAACCTTGGTATGTGCCAGCATTCCGGCAGTCTTGTGCAAAGATAACAAAGAAAAGTTCTTGCTGCATCCAGAAATAATTGCAGAACTGAAAGAGGTTCCACCAGTGAGTGTATTGCAAGGAGAATTGCAAGCGAATGTGATTACGAGAGCACAGAGTCGGAGAAGAGAAGTGGAAGAAGGAGAAGAGGAAAAGTCAAATGAAAGTTTGCTAGATGAAGACACAGAAAGCGATGACGAACAAAGCGTTCAAGAAGAAGAAGAAGGAGTAACATCCAGGAGCAATGAAATTGAAGAAGAGATGGTTGCATGTGAACGTGATGATTATGATGATTCTGGAAGTGATAGTGAAAAGGACACGAGTATGAGAGATTTGTTTGCCGAGAATACGAGTGATGAAAGACAATTGGCAGATGCAAAGAAATTTGAAGAGCAGCAAAGAAATGACGAATCACTGAAGTCGTGGTGGAAGATAGTTGAAGACAAAGGATCGGAGTTTAGTGTGGTGAATGGGTTGATGTACAAGAATCATCAGATGTTGGACCATTTATTGAACCAGTTGGTGTTGCCGAAGGAAAGAATTCAGGTGATGGAATTGTTCTCCTTTGTGTGGCCAAGGATGCGTAGAGATGTGATGAAGTTCTGCAAGTCCTGTGAGAAGTGTCAGTCAAAAGCACAAAGTTTGGTGATGCATCGAGTACCGATCACACCAATAAAAAGGGAAGATTTCCGTTCCAAGAATGACAATGACGTGGTAGGACTAATAGAAACGACGTCAGCAGCAGGGCATAAGTATTGCTTGTGCATAGTAGACTCATGCACAAGATCGCCGACAATCTTTTTTGATGAAGTCATTGACTGCTATAGCTGTACATACGCGAGGCTCTGATGAAGTTGTTCATGGATGTAGGACTTCCGTCAGTGATCACAAGTGATGGAGGACCTTCTTTTACAGCCAGTCTAGCTAGAGAATTTCTGAAATTGATGGAATGTTGTCCTCGATTCGATTCGCCAGGACATACAGAAGCGGCCGGAATAGTGAAGAGATGGAACCAAACATTCGCTTCATCATGCCATTGTAGAAAATCCGAGACAGTGGCATAAAATCATTCCATTTACCGTCTGGGCATTGAGAGAAGTGCCTAATGCAACTACAGGAGTGGCATCATATCTGCTGGTCTATGGAAAGTTGCCGAGAGGACCGCTAACCATTCTAAAAGAAAGCTGGACCAAGGAAATAAATTTACCACTGAACATTGGTGTGCAACCGGCAGCGTACTTAAAGAATTTAAGAGCAGACATGGAAAAGGCCTTGATATACGCTGAGATTTGTGCGGAAGAAAAGCAAAACCAATATGCCAGTAACTATAACAAAAGAGCAAAATAATTATAAAGAATAAGGTAGCGTCATCATAATCAGCCTTGCCGTGCGAGCAAGCAGGCGCACCGTCCTGCTGGAAAATAAAGCCAGATTTTAAAACATACCTGCGGTCTTCAATGAGTCTGGGTAAGAGAATTCAGGGATAAATTTGATATCTAGCCTGTTGAATAGGATGAAGTTCAATCTTTTCTTGCAGCCGTGACACATGCCAGCTGATCTGCTGCTGAAACCATAATGTGCTTTGCAAGCTTGACCCTTTCGATTATTACCAAGCGAATTTCGTGAAAACCGCTCTTTTTCCGTCAGACCAAACGACCACTTCCTGCCTCTCTTCCGACATAATAATAATATAATAATCTTCATTTAATCACTCAATCTGACACTCCGCAGAATGATTACAAGTACATGTTATACGAAATACGGCCCACTATAGCACGACACGCAGGTCGGCTTTACAGCAGTGGGTTCGTTAACTTAACACTAATGGCCTAAGTAGGCCTGCTGGATCACTCCTGGTCTGCCAAGCCAGAAGTGGAAGGGGTTATGTTAATTTTTAGCAGAACCCGAGTCAAGAAACACAACAGCAAAGCGCCAATGGCAGCTAACAGAAACTTCAATAACTTAATGCCCTGAGCGAGGCTTGAACCCGGGTCGCGCGGATGACTCTCAGTTTAACGACCAGCGCTCTCTCCACTGAGCTACGGGACCCCCCCATCTGATCTCCATTACATAAACACCTCTACAGATAGCCTTCAATGTGCTCAGGCTCCACTTTTCACTGAGTATTTTGCTATGATTACGCGATGTCCCAGTCTCTGTGACGCAACGTCCGAGTTCAAATTTTATCTTCCGCAGAAACTTTGTCCATGACGTTCAGTAATGGATTCACGAATTGAGATCTTAATCTATAAAATATCACCAAATAGCCTACTAACAGCTTGCTTCATAAACAGCTTTTTTACAGCTCTTAGTGAGGTCGTATGATATCGTCATCATTTTGTGTGTTGTAATTTGCAAAAAATCTTAATGAAATCACGAGTATTGGAGCATGATTTTCCTGATTTTTGAAAAACGAAATTGAAAGCTTAAACAGCTTGCAAACATGAAAGGTTTCAAATGAAACTTTCGGGGATTGTCGGAAATTTATTCCCCTGCAAATAGGAAAATTTTCGCAGAAAAATTCAATCGGTTACGAAAATATCGCATTTTCCCCGGTAGTACTTTTTTGAGCCACCCGGCCTCTACAATACATTGTCTATTAATTTATAGGCATGGACAATTGCCCTTGATTCCTATATACAATGTCGTAATTTCTTTCAATCCACAGTCGATGATGGTTAAGATACATGCAATATAGTCGATTTTCTACGAGAGAAGTTGTATCCATACACCTGTTGCCTCGTATACTTTGGGTATAACGTTCGAACGGTGTGAGATATCATCATACTTTTAACTCCAACATTTTTCTAAAATGAACTCCCAACACTGCCAACAGCTTCATAAAATGTCAATTTTTTTATATTTCATTCCAGACAAGCCTGTGACGCACAAAACCTAAATGGGGTTGTAGCCACCCCTTGGTAGTTCGAAAGTTAACAGAGTGGCAGCCATACAGGGTGCGCCAAAAAAAGACCACCTAGGTTTTTCCCCAATATCTTGGCCAAAAGTAAGAATTTCAAAATGAAATTTTACAGTCTTGAAGACAATTCATATTTACATATGATGGCCAGATTTCATCAAAATATTTCACACAAATCAAAAGTTATGTCACTTTTAGGGAGGCCACCCACCGTTTTTTGACGATTCAAAAACGTAACGCAACAAAAAGTAGGTTTTTGCCAATATTTTGGCCAAAAGTAAGAATTTTTAAATTAAATTTTTACAGGCTGGTAGACAATTCATATTTACACATGACGACCGAAATTTCATCAAAATATTTAAAACAGAACAAAAGTTATATCACTTTTAGTGAGGACACCCACCTTTTTGACGTTTTTGAATCATCCAAAAAACCGAGGGTGGTCTCACTAAAAGTGATATAACTTTTGTTCTGTTTTAAATATTTTGATGAAATACATGAATGAAAATCATCAATCCAGCTTCCATTAAAGCTAGAAAACCGTTTAACGTTTTTTTCATAAATCCTGCTTCTATTTCATCAATACGATTCGTCTGTAGACCAGTTGTCGTTAGACGAATTGTCAGGGGACCAATTGTCGTGGAACCGTTTCGTCTCACCTTCCACCTTGTTCATCTATGACTGATAATACCTATTGGTTCCTCGCGTCAGAACATCTATACTAGGGTGTCCCAAAAAATATTTTTTTCGAAATGTTTTGTGCAGTCCCCCTAAAAAGTTTCCATATGGTCCCATAATAACACCTGAAGAATGTTATGACACTACAAAAATATTTAGGGGTCCCCCAAGTCACCCAAATTTTACCCATATTGTCATAATTTGCGCCTGATGTGTAACACTTCTAAACACCTATAGATCCCAACCCATAATCCTATTGTAACAAATTTAATACCATTGCAGAGCTCTTAAATGGTAGAATTCACAAGTATCTAACTTTATTGGATACAATGGATAGCCTGGGCATAGTCTTGTGCTCGAAAAATGCAAAAATCGAGAAAAATTCGAGACTTGTGGACTTTCACAGTATCAGTGTAGGCCTACTCGCAACTAATCATTGGGAGTAGTTATTACAAACTCTTGATAATGTAACAAGTCATGGCTTTAGCCCCTCCATACCTTCATCTGCTCCATGGTAAGAAATTCTGAGGGAATGAGGGTTCAACCCCCTATTTGTTCCTAGCATCACACTTTGAAGTCTTAATTGCACACCCATGCAGCTACACACAAATCAACGTCTGGCCCGTTATTTTTTCACTGATCTGCTTATTCTACATCTCTGCACAAATTGTTCTTCAGTTCTACCTTCTACATTTATAGCCTGCATGTCAGCAAGATTGTCACGATTGCGGTTAGAAAACATGTGCCTATGTTTTTCGACGACTTGTACGAGAAATTGTCTCCGATCTCCGTTCTTCGTTATTGTAGAACTGAAATTCTGTATCAGAGCTGCGTCATGTTTGTTCAGCACAGTCATTTACACAGACCAAGTTATGAAAAATCACACGTGGTCTTATACGATTGGCTATCTCGCCACTCTTTGACTGAAAGATCGAGAAAACTATCATTGAACGCAGTATAGTTCGGGAAAACCTTTAGGAAGAGAGAATTGCTATCTCTTATATCTTAGGCACCAAGAATGATGTTGCATCATTTGCAAACTTGTCGTCTAGAGCAGCATCGTCAGAATTATAAAGCATTGGATTAATTCAATGAGAGCAGCGACTCTACATGTGAACACCGCCTGACTGTAGATGTCAACCACAAATCTGAGAATTGTTGGAGTTGGATGCATTGTAATTCACGGTCGTCAGCTGTATATGTTATTCGTTTCCATCATAAAGCAATTCGACCCATTCTGCCTTACACATCCATCTCGCTCTGTGATGGGCAAACTTCTACCGAATTGTTCAATCCAACTATGGATACCAAGAGCTGAGGAAATTCTTGATGTCATAATTAGAGGATGGCCACGCTGAAGCTGTTCAGTAAAGAATTCATAGGGTTTTTTAGATGCAGACTGCAGTAGCATTGGTCGAGGGTTGTGGTTAGGGTTGACGTTTGGTTGACGGTGAACCAGATTGGAGCATTCATCTTTAAATGACTTGAAGAGTTTAAATACAGGCCATTGATGGACAACGTGGAAGAGCATGTAGAGAGGATCTTTGCAGCAAAGCATCTGGATTGAGCTATGGCAGTCCTCCCGTAGCCTTACTTACCATAATTATTGACAGACTATAAAGGTCAGCACGTGCGCGAACATGGAATCCCTCACATTCTTAAGATGCGATAATCGTTTTGAACATTTGCTGGGCCACAATTCAAGGTAGCCTTTCCAGAATTCAGATCTGGTGGACGTGAGATCTACGATTTAATTGACTGGAAATACTTACGCATCACAAAACCACCGCTGATGACTTTTGAAGAAACATCGGAAGCTATAGGCCTATGACTATCTCTAGGCTAATGATTTTCACTGGCTCCCGATCTCCGCTCGAATCGGATAAAAGGTTCTGCTCCAAACTACGAAGTTTCAACAGGACTTTGGGACCAAGTACTTATTTGACCTTATAAATAGCAGGATCCTGGATTGGATTTAACTTGCATCACTTACATGCTTAACGACTTTTTCTTCTATATAAAATTATGCACGTGAAGCATTGACAAGTGGAAATAAGTACCAGTTTTTTAAAAAAGTTTTTAGGCCTATAATGTACAATTGTACATTGGCGTTCACACGCTCGACAGTTTTGAAGATGAATTGATATTGATATCATGTTGACTGCAATTTCAGTTGGCTTTTGTAGTCTATATTTGATAAGTAAGCTTCGGTTGATTTCTTTCTTGAAGTGAGTTTTTTTAATCGCTACATCAATGTCCATCATCGTAAGTGTAAGATGATATTGTAACTGCGTCAACGTTTCATCATCACTGCCAAATTATACTATGATGAACACTTTAAAAAGAACTCTTCGATCTGGTATTCTCAATCTGATATAAAAAAATGAACTTCAGTGATTTCTAAACGCATTATACGAATTTATTGCATATTTGGATTCAGATTCAAGTGTGCCGTTAGCTCTGCTGCCGAAACAGAACATTGGATCTGCATCAGCTTGGAGCTACTACTACGGTTTTCTTCGTTTAATGTTACCAGGTAAAGTTAACGTCATAATAAGTTTGCAAAAATAATCATGTAAAAATTGACTAGCTAGAATATAATAAGCTAACTCGACTAAGTGCAACTGTGGTGAGAAGTTGCTAAGTACGGGCTATGTTATGTCTTGTTTATAATGGCACTGCAGTCTAAGAAAGCCTATCATTGAGTATTTGACCAGTTAATTATTCTCTCGGTTTGTATTAATCACGATTTAATTCTCTTTTGATATAATTATTATACACATTCGGTTGTAACTCTGACAGATTTCAAGAAGCGGTTGATTGAGCAAACGCTGAAGAATGATCCAAAAATTGTGCCAAAGACCGTTAAGAAGATGCTGATCATAATGCCGGACAGCTGCATCTGCGCTGCTTCACTGGCGGTGCCAACAAAGATTCAATTTACTGGAAAGTCCATTGTACCTGTTGAACATCGAACTGGCTATCAGAGATGTGACTACCAGAACTCACTCTACAGGCTCATTGATCATGAGGTATGTTTATTTGTAGTCATGACGCATTTTATATTACGCTTGCCCATGAGTAAGTAAGTTGGTAAGTATAACCTTCATCTCTTTATTTCCAAACGCACAATGGAACACCTATAGAATGATGCAAAATAATTAGGGCTGTTGTTCGATTAAAAATTTTAATCGAAATTAATCGCGCGATTAATTATTTTAATCGCAATTAACTGCAAATTAATCGCAATACATTTCCTTCAAATATAGGCCTACTAATCTTACTATTTTCTAAGAACCTCTGAAGCATAAAATTTTAATGACTGAATGCATTCTTTCTATTGCAAACATATTTAATAACCTTTGGCTTAGGCCTATTTAATTTCTGCATTTAGCTTATTGAACAGTTTTGTATGACAGACAGAATTGAAACACTGTTCAGATTAGTCAACTGTTCAAAATCCGTTATTTTTTTCATTTCAGCCACCTTTAATTAAAATGACATAGGCCTAAATGTCAAATTAGACAACCGTCTGACTATCAAGATTAATTATTTATTCAGCCAATTGTATAGGCAGACCAGTTTATTTATATTGGACGGTTCAAGGGATGCTCTTATTAGTCTAATTAACAATAGTAGGTCTAACTATTGAAACTCATTATTTAGTCACAATTTTCACAAGAGGTTGCGGTTCTTGCCAAACCTCGTTTCAGTTGTCCTTCTGTAAACATTTATCATTTGAAACCTGAAATCCATTGGTCTTGCCATCTCATGGAGTTCAACCAACGTAGTCTGACGGGGTGAGAAAAGATGAAACAAACTTAGTGGACAGAAATTTCTGCGGCCGATGTCGACGACTCATCGTTGGCGTTTAACGCATGTTTTGGTTCGCATGCAGGCAATGATTGAGTAAAGAATTGCTACGATAATACTCACATATTTTGTTGGAATATTTTCCAAAGAATGTATCACTAGCTTTAAGAATGAACCTTCCGTTTAAAACGAGTTTTTCTGGCTTTGATTCCATTTTAATCAGGTCTAATTAACGCTTGCAATCAATGCGTTAAAATTTTTAATCGCAAGTTTTTTTAACGCGTTAATCGCACGCGTTAACGCGATTAAATCAACAGCCCTACTTATAATATCATATACAAAATATAATGTGGAAAGTTGTATACTGGCGGATAGGTTGTGCAAATGAAAATGTTACGCAAACAAATTACTTGATCCAAAGTAATTCCATGGTCGGGCACTGTGAGAGAGAAGGAGATATCAGGGAAAGTTGCTGTGATTAAGTGCAGGTCAATGGACGACAATTGCCTGCCAGTACCAAACCCGATGAACTGAGTTTTAGATGGATTTAGCAGTAAACGATTAGATGCCATCCATGATGAGAGAGCATCAATGGCATTGGACATTAAAGACACAGTGGAAAATGCATCAGCGGCAAAGCAGTGAGCATAATCCTGCACGTCATCAGCATAGAGTTGATGCAGGAGACCACATGCAGAAAAAAAGAACTAATACCAGCTGTATAGAGGACGTACAGTAAAGGGCCCAACACTGAACCCTGTGACACACCAAAAGGGGCTGAGACACAACACGACCTAGACGCACGCAAAACCACACAGTTAGTGCGCCCAGAAAGAAAAGAGCGAAGCCATTCTAAAGGAGCACCAGTCAAGCCAAAGGAAACAGAGCGACGATGTAGCAAGATAGAGTGGCCAACAGCATCAAAAGCGGCACTAACATCAAATAGAGCTAAAAGTGTGACCTGACCACGGTCTATGGCGCCATACAAATCAGATAATAGGCGAACCAAAAGAGTTTCAGTAGAATGATTTCTACGGAAACCTGATTGTTGAGAGGGAGTAACCCATGCATGTCCAAATATGCAATTAATTGGTTTGCAACAATGCGTTCTAAAATTTTAGATAAAAAATTAACATTAGCAATTGACCAGTAGTAACTGTTGGCAATGAATGAATGAATTATATAGCTTGACGCTTCTGTTAAACTTCATTCTGTCTGTCTCAGACTAAGCATGACCATTGACCACTGTACATGTAACAGAGCATGTGTCTTCTTCTATCTGTGTTCTATAGTTAACTTAGTACTGTTCTATGATGCAGCATATTCTAAAATAAATGTCCACCTAGTTGAAATTTCCGAGCTTTTGTTAACAACCTGATAAGTTGTGCTGCAATTCTCAAATCTCAGAGAAAAGATGAGTACTACTTCGTGGGCGAGTTGGCTACTCCGCTGCTGACAATGTACGAGACGTGTACTTCTGCTCTTTGTGGGATGACGAAGGATCAGCTATACGCTGAAAGAGATTCCTTCTACTTGACACTACGAGCCATTCTCAGTCAACGCGACAACATAGAGTGCAACGACCAGTTCAAACTTCTCAAATGGTCAGATCCAGGAACAAGTATGTGGTGTAAATATTATTTTAGTTCAGACTCAACATGAACTAGGGTCCACTTTAATTAAGTCACGCCAGTTTTGATGAATTGGTGAGCATAAGATGCTTAGTAACCATGTTGAATTGTTGGTCGATTGTTAAATGCCTTGTGAGCTAATTTTGTATAGCGTATAGTGATCAGCTAATTGTTGAGCGTACAGACAGGCCTAGGCCAGCTGGCTGAGTGGCGGGAAAGCGCCGCTGCGTGGTCGTCGCGAGAGAGAGAGAGACAGACAGACAGACAGACGGAGAGAGGCAGAGAGAAGGACAGAGCGACCGAGGAAAGAGTGTACGCTCAGAGTGAGATAAGTTGTAGAAGGAGTGCTAGTCGTGTGTAGAAGACGTGAGAGTAATAATATAAGAAGATGGCGTTTCTGTCGTGCAATTGAATTGTTTGTCGTTGTCATTGCATTGTTGTGTTGTTTGCGAATGTTTGGAAATCGAAGAAGAAAAATACAAGAAACTGATCTTTGTTGTAAGTGAACAAGTTTATGAACTTTAGACACTTATACACTAGCCATAGCTACCGCAGTACAGTTAATAGGTTAGGCCTAGGCTGCGCTGCAGAACACAAGAAGAGACTGGGAAAACCGTGAGTGATTGTGTAAGATCACATTTGGTGACACAGCGGAGGGATATCGTATCCAAGTTACGGACGGTGGATTGTCAATCCAAGTTACGGACGGAGGAATATTTACGAACGGTGGGATATCGTATCCAAGTTTACGGTCGGAGGGATATTTGCGAACGGTGGATTTTTAGTCCAAGCTTACGGTGGATTTCGAAGCAATTACGGACAGTGGATTTCGAATCAATACGAGGAACCGACCTCACGGGAGAAGGAGAATGAGCATCTGATCAACCGGAGAAGCATTCCGAGCATCCGAACAACTGGTGAGAAGATACAACGGGCATACGAACGACATTACGACAACGCAACGCCAGAGAGAGGTATACAAAACTCGCTCATTGAATAAACAAGCAATAAGAATTAATGTCAACCAATCGCAAAAATCATAGCCACTCCCTCGATTTCTTCACGGAAATCATTGAAGTAAAGAAGTAAGATGGAGAAACTTACAGAACAAAAACAAGCTAGTATTAAGAAGATGTCTTCTGATCGAATAATAAATTTATTAATTGAAACCGGTCTAGACGTGGAAGAAGTCGAAGAGATGTCAAGGGAAAATTTGATGCAAGCTTTAGCAGAGGTTTGGCTAAAAACGGAAGCTGAAGCGAAAGGCGCTGTGGGTGGTGTTGAGGAGAAACCACAGGCTATGTCTATGGAGGCGTTGATGCAATTTATGATGATGAGAGAGGAGCAACGGAGACGAGAGGAGAAAGAACGGAGACAAGAAGAGAAAGAACGAGCAGAACAAGAAGAAAAGATTAGACAGGAAAAAGAGGAACAAAGAAGACAAGAAGAGAAAGAACGGAGACAAGAAGAGAAAGAACGGAGACAAGAGGAGAACGAAAGAGCGGCAAAAGCAGAAAAGATGAGACAAGAAGGGATTGAACGAGCAGAAAAGATTCGACTAGAGGAAAAAGTAAGAGCAGAACAAGCAGAAAGGATGAGACAACAAGAGATAGAGATGCAGAAGCAGCAGTTCCAGCTTCAGTTAGAACAACTGAAAAGAGATCGTGACGAAGCTGAACGAAGAAGGATGGAATTGATGATAGAATATGAGAGGGCAAGGAAAAGTGATGAAGAAATACGAAAACAACAGATTGAAGAGCAAAAGGCTCGCGAGGAAGTCAAGGAAGCCATGCGTTTGGCAGAATTACAAAGAGCCGAAGAGATTCGACAGGAAGAATTGAATATGGAGAAAGAAAATTTGGAAAAAGCGGAACGAGAAAGGGAAGAACAAGTGCAAATAGAACAAAAGAAACTCGCTCTTAAGGAAGCTCAGCTCCGAGAAATGGCTATAGAAAAGGAGGAACGCAGAAGGCAGTTAGAAATGTTGCAGCAGAAGATAGAACAAGAAGAACTGCGTAGGGAAGAAGATCAAAATAGACTGAGGGAACGAAATGAAGACGAAAGAAGAAGCTGAGAAGAGTCTGAACGAAATAGGATCCGAGAAAGTGAGACAATGGTGTCTAAGATTAAGAAGATAGGTGATGCAATGAAACACGTGTTACCTAAGATGCCATATGATATGATGGAGGTGCCATTATATTTTGAGACAGTTGAGAATGCATTCAACAGTTTTACGGTAGAAAAACAGTTTTGGGTCAAATTGCTGTTGCCACTAATGACGCCAAGAGCGAGAACGGTGTTAAACCGATTGTCTTTTGATGATCTAGACAATTACGATATAGTGAAAGAACATTTACTGAAAGAATTTAAATTGACAGCGAGAGAATATCGATCAGGATTTGTAGATGCGAAGAAAACGGCAGAAGAGACATACACTATGTTTACAGCAAGATTGAAGAATCTGTTGAACTATTATGTCAGAAGTAGGCGAGTGGGCAAAAACTATGAGAAGTTGTTTGATCTGTTGGTGGCGGATAAGTTGAAAGAATGTCTACCACCGGGTCCACTACAGTTTGTACTAGCAAAGGAGGGTACTGAATGCTTGGAAGCTAGTAATGTTGCAGATCTCGCAGACATACATGTGAACAATCGAATTGGTCTAATGTTTCAAGACAAACCGAAATATGAAGCATGGGGTAATAGTTCGAAGCAAACCAGGTGGAATAGTAGTAACAAAGAAACGGGAAGCCAAGCCAGAAGTAATGAAGTAAGGAAAGATAGTGTTCCTGGAAGACAGTTTGGTCAAGATAGAAGAGAAGCAACGGGTGATAGACAAATATACAGTCGAATTCCAGTGATGGGACGCCAAAGAGAAAGCAATGCAACATACACTCCGTACAATTACAGGCGGGAGAGCACTGAACAGAGAGGTATTGTTAGGAAACGTTGCCATAATTGTCAGTCAGACAGACATTTGATAAAGGATTGCCAAGCACCACCAAGAATGACAAATCTGAGAAATAGATTTACTCGAAGTGCAGAAAATCTCAGAGTAAATCAGATCCAAGTAATGAATGCACCTAATCAGCTGGAAGGACAAGACAACCGCGAAACGGAAGTGAAGTCAGTAATGAAGTGTACGCCTCAGTTTACTATACAGAGAGAAGTAGTAAAATCTGCTCCCATTACAGATACTTGTCGAGAAACAGAAAGTAAAAATGAGTGTCAACGCATGAAGAAGTCATTACTACAGCATGTAGATGTAGAGATACGTGGAAATGATGACAGTTGTCATCCCGTGCAAGTCAAAGCGTTGATTGACTCTGGTTCTGAGATTCCAGTAATCAATGAGGAATTATTGAAAGGAGCGACAGTAGAAGAAATTGGCAGAGTACATTTGCAATGTGTGTCTGGAGAACCCATTCCAGCTAAGTTGGTGAAAATAGAAGTGCGGATGAGTCGTCATAACGTAGGAGGAGACTTGAAGGACAGGGAAGTAAATGTTGCACCATATTTAACCTTGGTATGTGCCAGCATTCCGGCAGTCTTGTGCAAAGATAACAAAGAAAAGTTCTTGCTGCATCCAGAGATAATCGCAGAACTGAAAGAGGTTCCACCAGTAAGTGTATTGCAAGGAGAATTGCAAGCGAATGTGAGTACGAGAGCACAGAGTCGGAGAAGAGAAGTGGAAGAAGGAGAAGAGGAAAAGCCAAATGAAAGTTTGCTAGATGAGGACACAGAAAGCGATGATGAACAAAGCGTTCAAGAAGAAGAAGAAGGAGTAACATCCGGAAGCAATGAAATTGAAGAAGAGATGGTTGCATGTGAACGTGATGATTATGATGATTCTGGAAGTGATAGTGAAATGGACACGAGTATGAGAGATTTGTTTGCCGAGAATACGAATGATGAAAGACAATTGGCAGACGCAAAGAAATTTGGAGAGCAGCAGAGAAATGACGAGTCACCGAAGTCGTGGTGGAAGATAGCTGAAGACAAAGGATCAGAGTTTAGTGTGGTGAATGGGTTGATGTATAAGAAGCATCAAATGTTGGACCAGTTGGTGTTGCCGAAGGAAAGAAGAATTCAGGTGATGGAATTGGCGCACGCGTCAGTATTTGGCGGACACTTGGGAGAAGAGAACACAAGAGAACGTATCAAATTGTCCTTTGTGTGGCCAAGGATGCGTAGAGATGTGATGAAGTTCTGCAAGTCCTGTGAGAAGTGTCAGTTGAAAGCACGAAGTTTGGTGATGGATCGAGTACCGATTACGCCAATACCAAGGGAGGATGTGCCGTTCAGAAGAATGACAATGGACGTTGTAGGACCAATCGAACCGACGTCAGCAGCAGGGCATAAGTATTGCTTGTGCATCGTAGACTCATGTACAAGATGGCCGACAATCTTTTTGATGAAGTCATTGACTGCTAAGGCTGTATGCGAAGCTCTGATGAAGTTGTTCATGGATGTAGGAGTTCCGTCAGTGATAACGAGTGATAGAGGAACGAATTTTACAGCCAGTCTAACGAGAGAATTTCTGAAATTGATGGGGTGTTGTCCTCGATTCGATTCGCCAGGACATCCAGAAGCGGCCGGATTAGTGGAGAGATGGAATCAAACGTTCAAGAAGATGGTTCATCATGTCATTGTGGAAAATCCGAGACAGTGGCATAAAATCATCCCATTTACGGTCTGGGCATTGAGAGAAGTGCCTAATGCAACTACAGGAGTGGCACCGTATCTGCTGGTCTATGGAAAGTTGCCGAGAGGGCCACTAACTATTCTTAAAGAAAGCTGGACCAAAGAGATAAATTTACCACCGAACATTGGAGTGTAATATTGATAGCAAACCACGAAGTGGGATGACGGATGAAAATCTTCAGACCAAAACAAGAAGCGGGATGATTTTTCTGATTTTTTGTGTGCAATAAATGCGATGAATGATGCAAATCTAGTTTCCGGGGGGTAATCTGAAACCGGTTTCAAGTTACCGGGGGGTAATGTTTAGGAGGGGGTAATTTGAAATTTTTACACCGGCCATATAGATGCATGTCGCAAAGAGACTAACGTTATCAAAAAAATTATGTTCCCACATAATTATGTTCACAGCAACATGATCGACACGATGACTCCAAACGTTGCTGTATCCGAGAGTTTACTCGACTTGAAATAGCAACATCTTCAAGCAGTAAATTGATGTCGTCACCCATTTAGGATTTCTAAAAAATTTCTACGGTTTGGAGGCCGATTTGTAGCCGAAGTGCGATTGATTAGCTTCTTTAAACCTTGCCAGACTGCAGCCTCCAAACATCCTGTCTGAGTAGTAGTCTGAGTGACACTGTCATCGAGGCCTGTTTTTCACGCTTATGATGATCGAACGGTACTCTGATAAGTTCGCATGCAGGTCTCCACGAGATAAGAGCTTGGAACCTTCGAAGCGCTCCTCTGTTCCCCAGTTTGCCATATCACCGCTGCTGATCGAGTATTAACTCTACTGTAGTCGGCATCGCCATCGCAATATTAGATGCAGACATTTAAATATTGTACCTTTGATGTTGTACAATGTATAGTAACAATTATGTATGGTGTTGTTGGAAACAATTTGACCAGTGAACAGCACAGCATGTTTTGGTGAAGTTAAAGCACATGCTTGCAAGCTGATGCAGTATGAAGGAAGAGCAGTATTCACAACCGGAACACTAAAGGATATCGTTGTTTGGAACACATGCATTTTAGATGGAACTTTACACTTGTAACAAGTATAATAGGGCCTTCATAAATGTTTAATGTATGAGATACTACACAGCATAATAATATAATAGGACTAATGTTTGTAAGATATGTGTAGTGAAGATTTAGATTGGAACTAACAAAAGATCGTGACATTGGATGAATTTATCATCGTTCACAGAAACTCACCTGGTCAATAACTACTAAAATGCTAATAAAAATAAACAATTAGCAATCACTGATGACAGGTGCATCATAAAATTTACTTTTGAGTTGTGTCTAAGCAAAAAGTACTAAGGATTTGTGTCTAAAAATCATAGGTCCGAGAATGCGAAGTCAATAATATAGGGTGACCATACGTCCCGGTTTTCCGGGACATGTCCCGGTTTTTCGTGGTGCGTCCCGGTGTCCCGAAGACTTATGGAAAAAGGCCAAATTGTCCCGGTTTTTGGCAAAAAGGAAATTTGAATATTGAAAACGTCAATTTTATGTAAACCAAACAACAAATTGTAGTTTATAACCGTAAAAAAGTCGTAACGAAAGAGAAGCTGTAGGCCTAAATTTAAATGGAGTATTTTTTTATATTACAGCTTTAGTAGGCTAGTGAGTTCAGTTGATAAATTCAAAGAGCTATCAAGGAGTAGCGAGAAAGATTTTATAATAAGCCTAGAAACCTACGATTTAAATAGCGGCTCAAGAACTATATCGACCGGCAGAACGCGTTAGGGTCCTATAATGGTCGTTCGACCGCTCATGCTACCGGGGCTTTTTTTAGCGTGCAGCTGTACACAAAATGTGCAGTACTAAATGGATCTGTGCAGTTATAATCACTTATAGACGTCCTGACAAATACAATCTGCGTCCTAGGCCGCATCCTTTCGAACTTACCAATAAAAACAATAAAAATTTCATAACACGGATGCTGTATAAAAACGTTTACTAGACTTTATTCGCTGCTCCTCTGTGCTTGTTAACTGTCGCGTTATGTCTACTGGTTTTTCAATAAAACGAATATTATTATTATTAGTTGTAAAAGCAACTAGGTATGTGCAATAAAAACTAGTAAAAAAGGTCAATGCATTGTTCTGCGAGTGTGAGTAATTTACCATGAAGGACGAGAAGGCAAAGAAATGTTTTGTGCAGTTCTAAAAAATCCTTAGAAACAGCCCTGCATGCTAACACAGAAAATGGACCAATTTCCTTCGACAACTTAAATTGCTGTCAGTGTAATGTGGAAATCCAAACAAAACTTGGATGATCATGGACACATTCCCTACCCAAACCCCGTTTCACTGCTCGGCGATCGTCCACCGGTCCTGTGTGCTCCAGAAACATAAAATCTTCGTCTGGACTAGATTATAGGCTTACCCACTGGGGAACGATTGATAGATGGGTCTCTATTACAAATGAGCAGGGACGGATCCAGGGGACAAATCCGGCCATGCCCCCCCATTTGACCAGCTATTCTGGCTCCGAAAGTTGACGTGCCCCTCCCATGAGTAGTTTCGCAGGCCCTCCCCACGCCCCACGAGGTCCGTAGAGAAGTTTAAGAACACTGCACGACTAAAAAAACAAAGGTCATCAGTTATTTTTGCAGGGAAATGGTATCTTTTTTTAAAATTCGATAAATGACTCAAAAAAGTCATCAGATTTTTGTTCGGTGACCAAAACGAAATTTTTCTCCTGTTCAAGTCCCAAAATTTTGCCTTCCTTTGAAAAACTAACTGCACTGACGACAGGAGCAGGTTGTAGATGTCTACACTGAAATCTATGTTCAGCATTAAATTTAATTGAGCATATAAAACTAGGCATTTGATCGTAAGCCTGTGGCCCTGTAGTTAAGAAATTAGGCCTACAATTGATATTTTTCAAAAAGTGTCCCGGTTTTTGATGGCCAGAAAATGGTCACCCTACAATAATACCTTTACTCGAAATAACGACAAAAATTTGTAAAATCCTAAACTTCAAAGACAATGTGCAAGTCCTAAATATTGTTGAATTCTGATAATTTTTGGGCTACATAGGTTTTAGACCAAGTGGCACGGAATGGCGGGTTGGAGAAATATGACATCTTAAGTTGAAAATTTTCTATAGGCGATACGACCACCCTAACATAATACATACATACATACACAGTTTACACATACATACATAAGCGGCCGTTACCTACACTAGGCAAATCTCAGCAGATCTAAGCGAAAACCTATAAAGGAGAACAGACTAATGCGCGATCCAGGACCAGCTTCAATGGCTTAGCATAGGTGACCGCATTAATTTCAAACTTTGTATACTGATGTACAAATGCCTCAACAATTGCGCATCAGGCTACCTCGCGGACAGCATCAAACGGCTAGCAGACGATCGAAGTAGGTCCCGGCTGCGATCGTCCAAGACCGCCGACGTGTCCGTTCCTGCGACAAAAACTAAAATGTGTGATCGCGCCTTACGGGTCGCAGGCCCACGCGCCTGGAACAGTCTCCCAGCAACTGTCCAGGAAATCAAAACCGAATCAACTTTTTAAAAAACAATTGAAAAACAATTGAAGTGGCTCTCGAACTCATGACATTTACTCTGACAATGGACAATAATTACGCGTGTAGAGCTCGGGTAACTTCCGTTCTTTTTTGTATTATCTTTATGAAATTCATCGAAACTTTTCTCCATTTTGCATTTGGTACACACTTTTAGCCCATCCATTTTATATATTAGTGAAAATTATTCTTTAGCCTAAGTCGTTTTCAATAAATAGTGCCCGTATGCTAGGGTATGGATCCCATCTTGCTGAATCACTCTTTTATCATCATCAGCTGAAAGAGCGATCTTATTAATCTCTTCGGTGTAGATATCATGATGATGGGATCTGATGACATTCATTTTTCTCGACTGTTCTTTCCTAGTAAACAGACATTCTTTGTAGTCTTCATGCGTGATTGATTTCTTAACTACATTCTTTTTTACACCTTTGCATTTCTTGTGATCCACTCTAGCCATCTTGTACGAATATAGTTTCGATCTTAAACCTACAAACTCTTCGATCTGTTTACCCGCGGCTTCGTCCTTGAACATACCAATCACTTTCTTATTGATGCCACTTTCTATACCCGAGGGGTGGCCCTTTGGATAATCGCTTGTATCGAACATATTTCTAACATCGGGGGCTATATCGGCATAGAAGTCTTCGGTTCTTATTTCATACGCCAACGAGTCTGTATCGGTGAATAATAGCATAGCCCTATCCCCATACTTTTTCTTGATGTAATTATAATGAAAATGATACATTAAGCTCTTACTCGAGTCTAGGATGCACATTCCTAGATATATTGGCTTGTTATAGAACAACTTGGTCTTTTTCATGTGCACGGCGATTAGGTTTTCATCAAAAATAGTCCGACTGTCGTAATTAGTTTTCGCCGCGAGTTTAATAGCTTCCTTCTCATTGCACACCAATCGCACATCGACTCGATTCTCGATAGCTTCCATGGTTTTTCCAAACACGCTATTATTCATCAGCTTGAAAAAGTCCTTCTCGAAATCGATTGTAGCTCTCGTTCGCAATTCCGTATTCAACTCGATATACTTTTTCAGCCAAGCGCTTTCTTCGAATATTAACCCTCGGTGAATTTTAACGATTTTCAAACCGAGACTTTCGTACAATTTTAAATTACCGTAATGAACGACGTACTTCTTTTTATCGTTCAAATTTGGAATTAGTTTCATTACATCTGAGCCTGGTGGTTTTACACTCTCAGGAGCCAGCGGATAATCGTTATGCAGGTCGTGTAATTCTTCTGGATATTCTAAGTCGACTTCTAGTATACACCCCACCCCGTCTCGCGAGGTAATGCTTTTCCAATCGCTCAGCTCGTTATCAGTCATCCACTCGAATCCGTGAGTTGGTAGCGGCTTGCACATTGCCCATCCATACAAGTTGTTCGCGTCTAAGTACGGAATGAATACCGAAGGCTGGGTGGGATCAAATGCTTCTCCCATGTACTTGTTGTTCGCTTTCGCGTATCGATTCGAAATCGTGCTGACTCCACCTCTTATTCCCTGCTTAATCATCAGTAACATATCGTAGTCGCTCAATAACTCCAAGTCTACATCGGTACACTTTAAAGCCGCATCCCATGCAAGTCCGGGGGAAGTAAAATACCATGCGGGGTCGAGCTTATAATGTTCGTTGCAAACGTCCCTAAAGTTTTCGAAAACATCGGCTAATAACAGAACATCCGAAAGGTTGTATAAGTTGTGATAATCTCGCAACGTTTTGCATCCAAATTGATTCCATACCGTTCTCGCGTGTTCGTAATCTTCATCGCTGATCCCTGAATCGTTTAGTTTTGAATAGAAGTTATGCTTCGGGGGTAATTCGGTTTCATTTAATCTTTCAACGCCATCAACGTAATCGTATGGGTAAACGCCATTTCTGAGTAAAAGATCTAACTTCTCACCTTTAAAAAAATCGCCTAAATTTTTACACTGATCTTTGCGGAGATTCTTCGATAACGCGTCGAGACTCGAGGGCATGAATCTAAAACTATCGATAAAACGTAATTCGCGCTTGACCTCTTTCTCTTTCCCTTCTTTGTTAATAAACTTGCCGACTACGATCTCTCGGCTAAATGATATATACTTTTCTGCGGTGCTAGGAATGCAATTAATATTTTCATTATCGCCTCCGCGTAATTTCTTCACGAAAAGATGGCTATCGTAGCCGGTTAGATTATGGAATACTACAGGAAAGAACTTGGGGACTTGATAGTGTAGATTGCAAATGTCATGAGCGGCGCCTCTGAATTTACCGGTTAAATGGCAATGATCTCTAACTCGTTTGTCGCCATCAAAGAACTCTCCTCCGCAGATATGACAGTTAGTAGCTTCATCGAAACATGTCTTCTCAGTTTTGCCGAATATCATAATCTTTGGGAATTTGAACTGGTTGTATATTTGTTTTACATTTTCTACAAGAGAATCTACGAATATCTGGGCAACATCGTCGTCTTCGTTTTCAGCTGTACACACCACCGGATCTTGAGAATAAACGCTGTCGTCGAAACATTTTATGTGATAGCAAAACGAGCTAGGCGTGTATTTCTGGTATTTATTGGTGTAAGACGTACTTGGATCAGGCTGACAAGTATCGATCGGTTTAATGAAGGATTCATAATCCGCATAGACAATAAAAGGTACTCTCATCGATTTGAAATAATGATTAAAACTTAGCATAGTTCCAGGGTCCGGCAATTCTATTCGTTGGGCGTCCTGCTGCGAACAGTACTCGCTGTGTTTATTAAGCGATTCTATCGTTCTGTAGCTGATTAAACATCTTTTGCAATAGTGCATTGAGCTATGGTTTGTTTCGGTTCGAAGCGCTAACAACTTATTAAAGTTCTTGATCCAACAATAATGCTTCTTTTCTTCCTCGGAAATGAGTAATAGATCTACGCGGGCATCGCATTCATGCGTCGATATATATAATGGGTATACTGCCTCCTCATACCCGAATACACTAACGCTAATGTTATTACGGCGCTCAAACTTTTGTATAATATTAGCATTGACAGCAACCGGGAATTCAATACCACTCCAATCGAGTTTCTTAGATTGTTCTTTTAGATCTAGCGTGATTCTCTCCGCGTGTTCATCAACTGGGTTCAACGCCCTTGTAATACACCATTTGAAACATTCGGCGTCATCATTTTTCATGTTAACAATAGCCTTTTTATTCGCCAAATAACGGGGAAGCTGAATATGTGAACTGCCTTTCAATGGCTTGTATACCACTGTATCGATATCCAACTTCAAAACGGCCTTGAATCGCCAATTACTACCCCGCATCTGAAAACTTGCCATGCTCTCCTTAATTTTATCCGCTGCGTTGGTATATATTTCCCTCACATCGGTTGCTTCTAAAATAATATCAGTCTTTGATTTGAAATTAGGCTCAGCCGTTGTTATTTCGCCGGATTTCAGGTCTACTTTCTCCATTACACACATGAGATTGAGTTGAACTTTTACCCCTCGATTTTTCGCTAGCAGCCTAACTACCTGCGGTCTTACAGCCTTGAGAAAAGATGCAACGTCGATCCTGTTGTTGCCGTCGATCGTGTATCTTTTTGTAAACCCTTTGATGGCCGTCGCAGTCTCTCGAAGTTTGAACCTATGAATAGGTGGTTTTATTTGAGGGGGTAATTGACTAATCTCACTAGTCAGCCAATCCGAAAAAGAAACTTTATTTTTCCCCGTGTTCAAAAATTTCCAAGTAGTAGACAAGAATGCCGTAAGTCCCTCTTTTCCTAATCTTGAGTATCCTCTTTGGCTCCTCTTTTTTGCAATTTCTCGCAATTCTCGTAAAGTGCCGGGAGTACGCGCTGGAACCTTGATGACTGGGGGCCGAGGGAAGGTATCTTCTCATCACACTATGCGTCGCATACATACATACATACATACATACATACATACATACATACATACATACATACATTATTGCTATCATTCTGCGTTTATTGAGTAAGCTTACCATTTTCAAATGGCAAATGATAGACTATTATTATCGATGCTGCTGTGCATATGTGTTTGAAGAACTTGCTCAAGGCCAGCACAGTAACCGTTTCAAGCGAGATTCTAACTTATTCTCTTAGTTTTTTTTTCATATTAAGCCAGCACTTCTCAAATTGCTGTATGGATAGAAACTATTCCTAAAAAGGCATTTGTTGGGCGTCATTTGGCCTTTATTTAATTTATCTTTTCTTCAGTTATTTCCCTATCTTATTGACGAGCAACAACATTGTTATGCGCAGCCGCAGTGTCGCCACTATTTCAACACCACAACGCTTTTAAAAATGGTTAGGAGTCTGTTATTGCTAGTTGTGATTATCAGTGCTTTTCGCATTTTTTCTTCTGTTATTCAGTTGTTCACTCGTTGATCTGCCGTTTTACAACTATGAACGTAGGTTAGTTTTTAAGATGTGTGAATATTTAGCCCACATATTTTTGCTTTTCAGTCAGTGAAAACTGTTCCACCTCGATTAGCCTACGATTGTAATTACACTGGATGATTAAAAGTTTATTAAAGTTGTTTTGTGTCATCATATTGTAGGCTATTCTTCTGATTATTCGATAAATTCATGACTTTTTTATTTCAGAGAAACGAAACCAGCTGGATATCTACAGCTTTCTTCTTCCGGAATTGCGTAGCGAGATCGAATTGCAGGGTAAGTCGAATGAAATCATTTGTTGAAAAATATGACCTAAAGCAGACGATTCATGATTTATATGATTTTAACAGCAGTTGCAAATTATAAATTCATATAGGGCCCTAGGGGTAAGTATTAAGATCGCACTTGTTAAAGTTTTATTTTGTTTTATGCAGGAATGTGTGTTCTTTTAAATGCTAAAAGTTTTAAGAAGTTAGGCAACGCAGTAATGTTGACAGATACTCATAATTATGAGCACCTAAATCGGGGCAAAAGTAGCATTGTATGCCACTCTTGCCCCGCTTTTACGTGCCATTATTGCCCCATCACTGACATTTTTGCCCCAGCGGTATGCTAGTTTTGCCCACAGGTATCCTACCGGTATATTAGTCTATTAATTGGTTGGCACTTTGGCATTGCACATGATGTTCTGTGTGATTCAACGTTATAGGCCTAAATATATAAGCGTAAAACTCGGCGAGAAAGTCACACTGACGAAGCATTGTGCAATGCCATGAAAATGGTGTCTAGTCGAGATTTTTCGAAATTCCAGGCAATGATAAAGCACACGAAAGTGAAAAGGTTCCAAAAGCTTATGATGAAGAGAAAACCAGAATTCAAAGAATCAATGCAAAGCTCAAATCGCCCCGGAAAACCATAGCTTCGTGCTCAACCAGCGTGCTAACTTGGGGAACATGCGAGCACTAACAACTGAGAAGTTAAAACGCAAGATAGTGCAATCAATGTTAAGGTAGCACCTGCCTTTGAAAAAGTCATATAAGAGTATCGACTGCCCATATTTTTCTTTGACGAATTTGAGATAAGTGATGACAGAGAAAGACAGAAACTGTTCCTGTCTGGTCCTTCCAAGAAATGTAAACTAGATAGGCTACCAATGGGGCTTAGCCCATCATCACCTATGAGGAAACATAGAACAGTGATGTCACTGACTCTCAGCCTATGCTCAATGATTGCTCATCTGCGAAGAAATTCAGAAAGTGATACCGCTGATACTCAGCATATCCTCACCTGTGAGAAATTCTGTCAAGTAAAGCAGCGTTTAGGAATAAAGTGACTTCATGTAAAGACTTGACGTCTAATTCTCTTGTTCAGAAAAGCCATCGCCAGGTTCTTCTGCCTACTGCTGCTGGCAAGCGTAAAAGACGGTGCGAATATTTAGCAATGCCGCTTGAAGTCAAGTGCGTGTAAAGCAAGTCTATAGAGGAAAACGTGCATAAGATGGAGTAAAGTGGGGGCTACCTTCTACGATGGCAGGTATACCTGAAAATGGAATGACAATGGAAGAGGAGAAATAAAAAATGCATTTAAAACACAGAAAATTAAAAGTCACAATAGACTTATTTCTTGTGTGCTTTTGTCTTTGTCGTTACTGACTAAGACTTTTGTCTAAATGTCAGAAAGTATTTAACACTGTTGTGATTTTTGTGATTTAAGCTTAATACAGAGTGCCAATTCTGTAGATTGCTTAGCAAAACCGGTACTTGAGGGTTTTCAGGGAAGGTATCTTCTCATCACACTATGCATCGCTGCGTGCAATAGTCTGATTTAATATGTACAACATAAATCCTGCTTACTGTTGTAAAGCAAAATCGTCGAAAACGTAGCCTATGTTACTGTCTCTGGGGGTACGAAGGGCATGCCAGTCTTGCTCTCAACAAGGGGTAAAAGTGGCATGATATTCATACCCCACATGGTGGGGCAAGAGTGGCCTTTTGGGTGCCTCCATCCCAAGCCAGATTTTTAAGAAGAAATCGTATTCAGTAGCAATTTAAGCAATTTTATGGATGCACCGATGATCTACCTACACTACAAAACAAGTTTCATCTTGATATGTTTAGTATGGCATATTTTATTCCACATTTTGTGACTTTATGCCACTCTTGCCCCCACCTCCCCCTAATCTATAAAGCAGGACCGTAGCCAGGACTTTATTTGAGAGGTGTTTACTCGACCGTCCGTAAGCAATCCAACAAAATCAACCGACTAAGTCACTAAGGGGTTTGGACAAGAGTACGTGACTCACACGAGTCTCATGGTGGGTTCTGGACGGCCAATATTGTAGTTCTTACATCATCTGCTAGTAAATACATTATTTAGTTTTTACAATAATTAATTTCGGGGGTGTTCAAACACCCGAAACATCATACCCTAGCTACGGCCTTGCTAGAAAGTGTTGAAGACACAACAGCAACAATACTGATAATAATGGTAATAATAACAATAATAATAACAATAATAATAATAATATTAATAATAATAATAATAAATTTAAAAAAATAATAATAATAAAATAATTATCGTTCGAAAAATAATAAATAAAATAGTTATACTTTTTTTCAATTTCAAACTAAAATGTCGCAGAATAAATACAATTCACAATATGAGTCGATGATTATTGGTTATTATATTAATCGAATTTAGCCTAGTGGTAAAATGCACACCCTCTTGTTGGACACTTTCCATCGCCATCTGTAGAATATGATGCTGTTTCAGATTTTGTGAGGGTAGCGGAAGTTATTCCGCATTCATGCGCTTTTCGTATTATGCCTGGTAATAGTAAGATAACCACATTAACGTTCTTAGTGAACGTTTGGATCTATTATAGGCTATCTTCTAACGACTGTCATAATTGAATGAATTTATTTTACTTTATCGACAAAGCAACAATTTCCTTCAAACTGTAACGCATTTAACCGAAAAGTGCTGAAAGTAGCGATTTTCCTTCAGTTTGTGAATGACCGAAAAAATGATTTCAGAGAAAGAGACTGGTGAAAGCGCGAGTCTCATCATAGATGAAGATGAAAGCGTGCCTCTCAAAGAACTTCCAGGTAATTCGAATATAGTCACAAAGTCACGAAAGAGTGAGGAACTGTAAGCTCGACTTGTAGGCTATATGTATATTGTTCACTGTGTCCAGGAAAAAGGGATCCATTTTGAAAATATGAAAAAAATATGAAAAAAATGAAAAAAGTCAATATTGATCTATTTTTTAAATTAAGACATCGTTTTATTTTGGACATATTTATCTAATCCTTGGGAAAATATTAACCCTCCAGTGGGATCGTCCGTTGACCACGATGGTCGCCATTCTCGTCTCGTTGTCATTACGGCGGATTATTATGTCTTAAGCGGCACACGCTCGATAGTTGTTGCACATTCGGATTTACGCTATGGCCGGCCCGGGGTATACCCCGCCGTCGATCGAGTCCATCGATCGAGTCGATCATAACTCGGCAAAGTCGAGTCGATCGAAAAATCGTCGACTCGATCGACTTGCAAGTCGAGTCGATCGTGAGTCCTGCCAAGTCGAGTCGATCGAAAAATCGTCGACTTGCAAGTCGAGTCGATCGTGAGTCTTGTTAAGTCGAGTCGATCGCTGTTTCATCTACTCGACTCGATTTAGAAATATTCTACTTAGGCCTACTATTTTTTTGATGTCTCAAAGTGACCTACATGATATAATGACGTAATTCAGTTTTTGCACACAAGTTCAGCTAACGAACCTTTTGGCAGCTGGTGATCTCGTGTTAGTGGAACTGTGAAAGTTGACTATAGACGTACGTTTTCGATTTGAGTTGAACGAATAGAGGAGCGGATAGCGAAATTTTGGAAGGGGGTGGACAAAATTTGTGGTCTTGAGCCGAAAAAAGTTTCGTTAGTCTTCCGCCGAAAGAAACTTTTTTAGTCTTTCGCCCAAAAAACTTCTAAAAACCAGTGGCGACTCCGGTTATTAGGCCTATTATATATACTTTCTCTCCAACCTTCCTGTTCTCGTTGCGTTGATTTACAGCTTCTTGAAACCTTATGGAGGGAGGGACCACGTTATATGCAAATCTCTGAATTGGGTGGGGCATGAACGGATTGACCCCTTCCTTGCATCCGCTCCTGAATGAGCATGTTACAGATCTACTATTATATGTCTGTATATGCAAATCATGTAGATGGTAATTTTGAGAATAAAAACGGGACCTTTTATGACGTCACTTCGTTCAGCCTCCTCGCATCGTCCACTCCGCTCTTTAAACAGATTTTATCTTCTAGTAGGCTACCTACTACTAGAACGGCTATGTCTCAGTCCCGTTCCTTTACATCAATTATTGGCCACTCTCTTTGGAATACGCTGTCTCCTTCTACTCGATCTCAACTTCTGACTGGTAATCCCTCCTCATTTCTTTTCTCAAAACCTGTTTCCTCTCTCGTGGCCTTGCGCACTGGGAGCGCCTCTGAACGGTTCACCTTAGTAGAGGCGCTTTATAAATGTTTTTATACAATACAATAGGCCTACTAAAATCTGGGGTACATGTTTTTTATACGACCACCAAGACACCAAGAACTAACGTTGCAGCGTTGTTATCTTTCATAAATCCAACTTCTAGTTTGCCGAGAAGCCTTTTGATCGATCCAGCTTCTGTTTACGGGCAAGAATTTGTTCGATAAATCCCGTTTCTATTTCGTCAGCAAATATTTTCATCAGTTTTTCATTGAAAATTATTTTTCATCAATCCAGCTTCAATTTCAGCAGAATATGACTGCACCAACCCTAAAACTAACCCTAACCGACCCTCACGACGCCTAACCTGAGCCCTAACCCACGCGCTAAATCCCGCTTCTATTTCGTGAGGAAATATTTTTCATCGAATTTATAAATTTTTGGTGGTCGTATAAAAAACAAGTACCAAATCTGGCGCTGCATGGAGGGTCTTGCTCCCATGTACATATACAGGAACTCTGCTGACCCGCTTTTGGTGTCCAGCGGCGGTCTGACCTCCGATCAGCTGATCAAGCTGAACTCTTGACCCCTCGTTCTCGAACTGCTATAATGCAGCGACGCTCTTTCTCAGTGGCTGGCCCTAGAACATGGAATGGGGTCCCAGTTGCTCTCCGCCTGGTGCCTAGAGGTCACACCACTGTTTCTTTTTCGCTTAAAAACTGCCTTATCTTTGTTATCCGCTGTTGGACTGGGAGCGCTTTGAGTAGATTACCTTGAAGGTGCGCTATATAAAATGTCAATAATAATAATATAGTAAGATTAAATGATGTTAACTGCAATCTTAATTAGCTTTTTAGGTCTATATCTGATAGATCAACTTCTGATGGTATCTTCCTAGAATTGGAAATATCATCGTAAAGTGATGATTATTATCGTAACGGTAATGGCATCACCAGCGTAGGTTAGTAATCATCATCACTGCCAAATAATACTATGATGAATACTTTGAATACAACTCTTCGGTTTAATATTCTTAATATGATTTACACCAATAAATGAACTTTTATGATTCATAAACGCATTATAATTATGAATTTATTGCATATTTAGAATCAGAGCCCAATGTGCTGCAGTTAGATCCCCTGCCGAAACAGGCCTTGGGACGTTCATCAGCTTTGGGCTACTTCTACGGCTACCTTCGTTTAGTGTTACCAGGTAAACGTTAGACTAATAAACAGAATGATTACAAAGTAATCGCGCAACAATTGCCAGATTGACTATCATATTAAGGTAACACGACTAACTGCAATAGTGGCGAGAAGTTGATAATTACAGCGCAACTAGGTAATGTCTCGTCTATTAGCCTACACTGCAGTCTAAAGAAGTCTATGAGTATTTGACCGGTTAATTATTCTCAAGCTTTGTTTTAGTTAAAAATAAATTGCTATTTTGATATGTAGAAATTTTGATGTCATTCTGTCAGATTTCAAAAAGCGCTTGATTAAGAAAACGCTGGAGAATGATCCATACCTTGTGCCAAAGACCGTTAAGAAGATGCTGATCATAATACCGGAGAGCTGCATCTGTGCTAAATCATTGGAAGTGCCAAATAAGATCGAATCTACTGACAAGTCTGTTGTCTTAGTTGCAAATCGTGCTGGTAATCAACGAGAATACAAGAGCTTACTGTACAAGCTGATCGATCATGAGGTGTGTTTGTTTATAAACATGGACATTTTGTATTGCGCTCATGTTCATGAGTAAGTAAGTAAGTAAGTAAGTGAGAAATTGTTAGTAAAACTGTAAATGAGTAACTAAGTAGGTAAGTAAGTATGTAACCATAGCCTCTATATTACTCCATTATTTTTCAAACGCACAATGGGACACTTAGAATGATGCAATTAATACATGAACGTTACAATACAGTATAGTAATATAAGTAATATGGCCTACATGAAAAACAATGTAAAACAAATGATTGTTTATAAGCGGAAACATTCTAGTAATGAACCCATTTTTGTGAGACGGTTAGAACGTGGAATTTCAAGGTTGTGTGAACGGTGGCCGCAAAGAGCGCTGGGATTCATGAACTGGAGGCAGAAAACCATGGAGGTCATGCCCTTAGTTAGCCATAATAGTGGAAAATGGAGCGCGGTCGTGTTTGAGGGCAAGAAGTCAAGTTTTATAAGTTTTCGTATCACATAATTGTGCCTTTCACGCACGCTTAGAATAATCTAACCATGCAGGACAGAAGTACACCATTTGCTCGACAATGGTAGAACGAACTGTGTCGAATAGACGAATTCCAGTAAGCCCATGACCTACAAAATCACGATCGCGATAAAGGGACTGCTTTGCTATGCAGCATAACTATGTTATTAATATGCAAATAGAGCCCAATTCCTTCAGAGATTGCTACATCAAGGATCTTAAGCTTGGAGACCCGTTAAATGCCAGCGATGTTTGGAATTGGTACATTAGTTCGGAAATGTGCTTGATGCTTGTGTTACGATAATTTCACAATGTTTACTAGAATTTAAACAAAGCTGCACCAAATAGACCATTCTTCAATATGAACATATTCAGATTCAGTAGTTATGACCGGTCACGTGGTGAGTCAGCAGATGCGCGGTGCATTTTTCAGCTAAGTTAATGTTCTTTCCTTCTCGTTGTCTCCTTTATCATGTTCATTAGGGTGAATCAAATTTTTTTCGTATCAGCTATTAATAGATACGAAAAGTTGCCTTTGGTATACGTAAGTGACTGTGTAAAATTGTTAATCATTAGGAGAATATCTTGAGGCTCCCCAACGGGGAGCAGGACAATAGCCCCCCGGACAAAAAACCCCGGACAAAACCCCCCGGACAAAACCCCCTGTATAAAACCCCCCGGACAAAACCCCCGGTATAAATCCCCCATCCCCCTGGTATGTTTTATTGTAAAGAAATAGGTTTCGTCTTTACCATAGGCCTGCCTGCATATACCCGAATCCTAAGCCTTATAGCATAGTAAAATTATTTAAAACATGTTTTAGTCAATTTTTCATCGCTCATCCAACTTCCAATTCTACTATATCACAGTTCCGTTATTCATCCAACTTTTACTTCAACTAAAATTATTTTGATCGTTCATCCAGCCTCTAGTTGTACGGTTATAATTTAGCATAAAACAATGATTTCGTCGCTCATCCAACTTCTACTTCTGTTAATTAATGTGCTCATCCAGCTTCTAATGACACTGCAATACGTCAGGAGTAATATCATGTTTTCATCGTTCATCCAACTTCCAGTTCGCGGAAATAAAATATCTCTGAAGTGCTATAAGGCTTGGGATTCGGGTATATGCGGCCTGCCTAATCACAAACGTTTTATACCGGTGTAGAACCCCCCACCAGCTCCGTAATCAAGTGACAAATTGAAGAGGTGTTAAATAATCTAGCAAGTAACTGAAAAGGTGTTAAAGGGTAGGTAGAGCCTAGAGATTCTGATCAACAGCACATTGAAGAGGTGCTAATTAATCAAGTAAATAATGAGGGTAGGTAGAGCCTAGAGATTCTGATCAAAAGGTGTTAATTAATGTAACAAGAGCATTGAAATCTATATTTAGACTATCTAGTCAATATTTTATCGTCAACAGTTGTGAGTGGGGGTTTTGTCCGGGAGGTTTATACCGGGGGGGTTTGTCCAGGGGGTTTTGTCCGGAGGGTTTTGTCCGGGGTTTTTGTCCGGGGGGTATTGTCCTAGACTCTCCCCAACGAGATCACAAATCGTGTGTACTACAATGACAAAAATTGCATGGTTTGCATGCAGTTTTTAGCAAATATCTGTTTATTCCTTGTCATATCTGCGTCGAGTCCTGGGCACGACGTTAAACTGCATCCATCCTCTGCCACAGGGAACCAACAACGTCCCTGCGCCGGTCCTAAGCCCGGACAAAAGGAGGAAGGTTTGCCAGATGGGTGGCGATACACTAGCAGTAAAAGACCCAGACGATTGAAATCCGCAAAAACCACTACACAAGTGACATAGCAGCCCAGATGCTCCAAGGTGTCATGATGTGGAGCAGGCATGCACAGGTCGGTCAGGACAGACCGGTGGAGAGAGTCGGAGAGAGCATGGGACACATACGGGCATTGACCCAGGTTGTCCTTCATGCCTCTCTCTCATATTCTCTTCAATCAGATAAGGACTGGTGGTCCAGCTGCTTCAAGATGTTAATGGTATGGGGCAGACCTGCTGACCGGACCGGTTGAAGATGGGTAACATGACGCGAGACAGACTCAGACAGAGAGTGGCGTCGGACTCCTACGGGCACTGTGCCTAGGGATATTGATTGATTGATATCTGCGTCATGTTGCAGCTGCAATGATCGGAATCTATTACAATAATACTGTTATTGTACTGTATGGTGTTGTTAAAGCGCCTCTCTCAGCAAGAGTCTTTGAGAAGCTCTTCCATGCAGTGCGAGCAACCCCAAGAGAAAAGCATAATTTGAGTTGAGGTAAAGATGAGGAAAGTCTATAAAAGAAAGGCGTGTTGATTTGATTGTGAAAATCCATTCCATACAGAGATATCTATGCAATCAACATCTGGATTGAGCCATGACAGTCCTCACGCGGGAGCAAAGACGTCGAGTCTATCAGTGGATCGAATAAGACTCAGCAAAGTGGCAGAGATGTATGAGGTCGCAAAGATCCCTCAGACCAAAACCCGATTGAGCCATAAAAACCAGCTTAAGCTGAACGACTGCTTTGTCGCAACCTTCAGTGTCAGCATGTATCAGAGAAACAGTTGTGCCGACATTTCTCTCATGCCTAGAATGGCCTCACCTCCCTCAGTCAGGAACCCGAAACGAGGAAATATGAAAATGTATTCAATCTTTTGAGCACCAAAGGAGCTATGTTACCATCATACGACAATTTAATGATGCCGTATGCTGCCGAGCTATCAACTAAAATCAAGCGATAGGCCAACCGTAGCAGTCAACAGTAGGGAATATTTGACAGTAGCAAGCAGCCCAAGGTGAATAGATCAGGGGAAAAGGTTCAATTACAATCGTATCAAATGCTCGAGTTCTGCAGTTCATTTTTGGTTACCATGATAAGTACAGGTCTACAGGAGGCTGTTATAATCACCTATTCTTGCGACATACATCGTGGAGGTACCCACAGAAGTGGTTCAATATCGAAGTCAAACCAGGGTGCAAAGATGGTGCTATTTATACATTTGCTTCGTTTCATCTAGCGCTCCAGTTACCGGTATCTTACAATCGAATATGCAGCACACGTATTGTTGAGCCTGCAATACAACCTAATGCTCTTTGTTGTTAAAGCTACTTCTTTCCATTATTACAGTCAGCACGTGCGCGAACATAGAATTTGTCGCATTCTTGAGGTGAGTTCATCAACTTGAACATTAATTTGCTGGACGACAATAATATTCAGAGTAGGTCTAGCCTACCAGAACTGAGGTATGACGCACGTGAGGTCTACCGCTTGATCGACTGGCAATACTTACTGCTGTAAGTAGCCAAAATTAATGATTAATGATATTCACTGGCTCCCGATTTCGTCTCTAAAGGTATCAGGTAAAGGTCCTGCTCTTAGAAACTAAATCTCAACTTGGCTTGGTTCCTAGGTAGTAGGTTGGCTGACTGTTATTTCATCGATAGCAGGATACTGGAGAAGATTTCATCTACATCTCTTCTCTGCTGAAGGACCTTTCTCACTATTTTCACGAGCATGTCATGCTGAGAACGCTTCTGAATAGTTCTTATGTGAGAAGCACTTTACAAATGGTCAGAATTTCATTAGATTACATGTGACTAGCAGTCCCATAGCTGACTTTCATACATGTAAGTTACCTTATTATACACATGCTGTGGGAACTCTGTGTCAAGTTAGTTAGAAATTGTCAGCAGCGATTTTGTGTGGCAAAATCGAGACTTGACTTTATGGTCTCACGGCATTTTATCGATCGATAGTGCCAACATTTTAGAAAATCGATTGTGTTGTCTTGTGGCCTGAGCGTTGGTGCAAATATACAGTATATGCACATTAGTTATGCATAAAGATATGTGTGGCGCGGTGGTGTAATGGATATGTTCGTTGCCTTGCAGCCTGAGGGTTGCAGGTTCGAATCCACCTCAAATCGCCGCGTAAGGACCTTGGGCAACTCCTTCACTCTCAATTGCTCAGGGCTTCGGCGTGAAACTCTGATGCAGTGTCCGTGCTGCAGATCGGAGCGCCTCTGAGTAGGGAGCTTGATGTGGCGCTAAACAAGTGCACATACAAACAAACAAACAAAATATGCTTTGAATGATTTTTTATACGTTATTTGTAATACAAGACGCTATCACGTGTGATGATTCACGATTATCCATAGGATTTCCAATGCCCGTATACACAGGCCCGTAGAGCAAAACTTCAAAGTCGTTGGGGAGCCTCAAGATGTTCGACAGTAATTACCAAATAATTACTGTGTGCTTCTTATACCAATTGGCAACTTTTCCTCACTATTAATAGCTAGTAGGCTAGTTATCAAAGAAAAAAATCTCCCCTATAGAATCGATCAACCCTAATGTTCATCCAGAGTTTCGGCATGGACCTGTTCCTGGATTTGGTGAGTCCGTTCCAATACTGTTTTTATCTCTCTGGATTGCTTATGTTTTTCTTTCTGTCTCATCCTTTTGTTTCTCAAATCTCGGTCCTTGCACCGCCATTACTCTCATCCGGCCAATCACCTTCAGCCACATCCATCTCATTATGCATGCACCAGCACTCCTCCTCCTCCTCTTCTTCCTATTTCTCCGCTGCCTCAGTTTCCACTCTTCCTACTCCCCTCACCTACACGAAGCCTGCACAACAGCTGCAGCCTGAATTTGGCGTCCTGACATCCATTCCATTCTCTTACTTCCTCACACAACATCGAATTAACGTTAAGTCTGAGAAACTATTTCCATGTCTATTTCTTCTTCTCGTGTGCGATGACATCAGCTTGAACCCCGGTCCAATTTCTTCATCTCACTTCAACCTTTGCACACTCAATATCCGGTCGCTTCTCAACGAAAAATACTACACTGCGCTACATGACCTAATTTCATTATCTAATCACCGTCCTGATGCAATCGCCCTAACCGAAACCTCTATGACCTCATTTGCCACTCTTGGTCAACTCTCTAGCTGTATACCTGACGGATATTCGCTCACAAGTTCACCCCGACAGCCTAAAAATTCATCCAAAAGTTCAACATCATATCATGCAGGCAGAATTGCCTTCCTAATCCGTGAACCAGCAACTGCTCTTGCATCAGCCACTTACACTTACAAAACCTTCAAATCATCATCATCAATCACTAAACGTACGATCTTCAATGTCTACCGACCTCCTAAGTCATCATCCTATTTTGCAAAACCCAGTGCTTTTCTCGAAGAATTCAATTCATTTCTAAGCTGTCGCCTCATGAATTTGTAACACTGGCGACTTCAACATCCACGTCGACAACCCCGCTGATCCAGATGCAAGCCAGTTCCTTTCCACTTTGAGTGCTTTCAATCTGACCCAACATGCTTCTTTCCGAACTCAGAAATATGGCCATCCTCTTGACTTAGTCATTTCCTGTGTCTCATCCGTCCTATCACCGATCCTCAGCAGTGAATTCAACACACCCTCTGATCATTACCCTATCTTTACTCAACTCAATATCGAACCATCTCCTCGCCCTCCACCCAAACAATGCTCATTCCGCCGCATCAGCTCCATCGACTTGATGCATTCAAACACGACCTTGAATCCTCCTCCCTTCTCCTTCTCCTCAATCCTCCAACAGACCCAAATGGTCTCCTGTCTGCTTACAACTTAACCATATCAGAACTCCTCAGCAAACATGCTCCAATCATCACTACACCAGAAACTCACGCAAAATATCCATGGTTTAATTCTTTTCTTCAAGCCCTCAAATCGTCGCGCCGTCGCCTGGAACGAGTTTACAGGCGTTCACGTGACGACTCTATTCTGAAACAACTCAAAACCTTGACAAAATTAATAGATACCACAGCCAACTTCTTTCAGCCCAAAAACGCTACCTATCATCTCTTGTTCATTCAAATTCATCCAACCCTCGAAATCTCTGGAAAACTATAAACAATCTTCTTCACCGCGGTTCCTTTAACCCCCTTCCGAACTCAATCCCATCTGCGTCCATTGCTGACTTTTTCTCATCCTTTTTCACTGCCAAAGTTTTATCCCTCCGTCTCTCACTACAGACTTTCGTATCAAAATCTACTTGCACGCAAACCAACTCTTCCTTTTCAAACGCAACTTTGTCACCTGCAACATCTTTCAACCTGTTTGAGCTTGCTACTGAAGCAGAAATTATCAACCTCATCCAGGCCTCTCAAAATAAGCAATGCGACCTTGACCCAACCCAACCTCCTTGCTTAAAGACTGTGTAATCCTTCTTGCTCCCACGATAACCAAGCTCATAAACCTATCTTTCTCAACCGGTACCTTCCCTACGCTTTTCAATGACTTAGTTGTTAAACAACTCCTCAAAAAACATCTCTGGACAAAGAACTCTTGTACAACTGTCGTCCGATCTCAAATCTCTCATTCTTATCCAAACTCTCCGAACGGATTGTAGTCACTCGTCTCAACAGCTGCTTCATCTCCAACAATCTTCTTAATCCACGCCAATCTGCCTACATTAGGCATCACCCTATACTGAAACACTTGCCGCCTCGCTCTATAACAAATCTGCGATGGCGATAGGCTGTCAAAAAGACTCTTGTCTGTGCCTCTTAGACATCTCTGCAGCCTTTGACACAATAGACCATGTTATCTTTCTCAATCGCCTCTCCTCTATCTTTGGAATCTCTGGCACTGCTATCTCATGGATCAAATCATACCTTTCCTCACGCTCTTTTAACGTTAGCGCTTCTGGACTGGTTAGTCATCCAATCAGCAAATCCTCACCTGTGGCGTCCCTCAAGGTTCTGTTCTCGGTCCTCTCCTGTTCATTCTTTATACCTCCCCAGTCCCACTCAGCAAACCCATTGCCTCATCCTCTGCTGATCATCACCTCTATGCCGACGACACTCAACTATTCATATCTTTCCCCCTCGCTCTTTCTCAGACGCACTAAATCAGCTACATAACACCATCACTCAGATTTAAGCCTGGATGACCGCCAATCTGCTCTGCCTCAGCCCCTCAGAAACATAATTTCTCATCATTGGCCTACGCGAGCAATTAAAAAAACTAGCCTATCCTCCTGACTTTCTCAAACATACCTAACTCTTCCCGCGCCATACTCTTCTCCTTTCCGCAATCTTGGAATCATTTTCGATAAAAACCTTACTTTTCCGACCACGTCACCCAGCTATCCTGCACCTGCTGCATGCACATGCGTAACCTTCGTCGTTTGCGCCCAATTCTCAATTACAAGACTGCCTGCACAATAGGGTGGAGTGTCGGTCAATGTGAAAAAAATATTTCAACTGAAACACTAGTAATAGGTGGCAAAAGTTGTCATTTGTTAAACTGATTCATAATATGTAAGGGTTATTTGCATTATTTTTAAGTTCTGATGCTCCCCAGAGGGCTTGAATGTTCAAAAATATACATTGTAGAATCGCATTTTGCAAAATCGTGCTTTGTATCATATTTGACACAATTAATTATGACCATCCATAACTACCAGTGCGATTATATTTAATCCACTCATACACACCAAGATATTAATGTATAATTAGCATTTGTAATGGTTCAACATTTTTTTTTTTTTTTTTATCTGCATCTGAAAGTTGCAGAAAATGCAATTTTATAACACGGCAGAAAGAATTGAAATAGGCCCTACAAAGCCATTGACCTACTAATGCTAGGGGTTTATAAAAGCAATACTTATTGTTTTGACTGACAAAGTAGTGTTAGGCTGAAATTCTAACAGCAATTATAGTCAGCTTTTGTATTGAAATATGGCATTTTTTCACGTGATTCCAGCCGGACACGTATAAATCCGTCTCTTGACTTTGCACCGCAAACTGCAGAAGAAGCTTCCGTAACTAGTTTTACGCAACGTTCCACTGCCTGTGTGTGGCATGGATACTTTGGAAAGTCGATCACAGGGGCAGCACCAATGGCAACGAACATCTTAATGTCATTTTCTGAAATGTCTGTGAGAACAGGTGGTTCAGTAATTACAGTTTTTTGCCAGTCTATGAGATCAAAGTAGTCTTCCGCATTGAAATTCAAGTCTGGAAAAATTAATTGCCGTACACCTTTACCTCCAGAATTCTGTGATCTTGCTTTCAATATGCGACGCAAGCCAAGCTCACGAATGTGTTTTCTGTGATCCGTGACCATGCACAACAGTATGTTTTTTGGATGTGCAAAGAAAGCATTACGAGATATGACTGGATCAACGATGGCTTTGTGTTCCTGTGACAGATAACGTGACTTCATAATGGTGTGTAAAACGTGTTTTGCACCATCTTTGCAAGAGCAATTGATCTTTATGGCAAACCACATTGGAGCATATACTTTGATGATGTAAGTCACAATGGTTCTCAAATTCACTGAAGGTTCCTTGGTTGAGACATATAGTCGAAGAAGCCGGTTAGCTGTTGTGAGCCATCTAGCATGAGATATTGCACCTGGATCTTTTCGTGACAACTCCATTGAACATTTACCTAGGATCACAGCCTGACACATGTCGTACAGATACCTTTGGTCAGTACTAAGATCCACAAAATTTTATTCTGGCAATTCACCGTCAATGGCTTGAAATACAGCTACGGGCAGTTTTTCACAAGATACCAGTTGCCTGCCTAATGGACCTGAAAATGCTCGTGGTCCAAATGTTTCCCCATCTATATACTTCAAGAGATGTCTTAAAGGCAACTCATTTGCATGAAGCTGGCAAACCAGCCACTGCAGCGGTTTCTCTAGCTCTTGCTCGAGCAACCGTATTGTATCGCCAATTCTCCCAGTATTAGCATTTGTTCACTCACAACCAATGGCTACTAGTTTATCCAAAGATTTGTATCTGTCTTTCAAGAAGGTGATTATGCTGAGTTTCGCATCTTTTGCTGTTCCTGATAAGGGAGCAACATGTCCGATATACTTAGATCCGGGTTCCTCAACCAACGACAAATGTTCTTCCATTACCTTCCTTTTGTACCACCGAGAACCATGTTTCATTATTGTTATGGTGCTGTCCTTTCTTCCATCAAAATACAAACTTGGTACAACGCCATTGAGATCGGTTTTTGGATTGATTGTCGTTTGATTGTGGCTCTTCTAACTTTGCTGCGATCGATAACACTTGATGTTTCTTCTTGTGTTATTACACCGAAGTCTTGCAAGACTGCTGATGCGATAGCTGCAGCAGCTCTATAGGAGACTTGGTGACGATCGCAAGCTCTTGCAAGTGTCGGAAGATGTACTTTCAACCTTTTTTCTTCGGTTTCAGACTATTAGGTGTTTGATTTGATTTTCTATTATGGTTGCCTCGGACTTCGCTTAACGGAATATCATCATCTGAATCTGATATTGTGATGTGCTTATCTTTCAGTTCTGCTAATGTTATGTTATCATCAGCCTCTGGATCCGATTCAGGTTGAGAATCACAGTTTTGCTTGGTGGCTTCACAACTATCGGCAAACATGATATGCCTCTCTGCTCATTCCTTTTCTGCCCTTTTTCACTTCAGATTTCTGTTTATCTTCTTTGTTGCAGCAATGTCAACTCTGCCAATGAACGTTATTCTCAAATTCCGCTGATCATTGAGAAAAATCTGCTCACCAGCAGGAACCTTACGGAGCTTGTCGCATTTGCAAAGGTCGAATTTGCACTTGCATGCCGCAATGTCAAACAAACTGGTTTTCCCTTCTTCTCTAAAACGATTTAGCTTCTCCTTGTATTTTCCATCTTGCTGTCGTCCTTTGAAAGGTTTCAGGAGTTTCATATATTTCCCTCGATACCGGCATAGAAGTTGCAGCACTCGTTTACGCGATACAATTGGAATTGATGCTCGGTGCCAGATTTATTCTATTTTTTCACAAACTGTTTCAGAAATGTCAGCCACCAACGGTTTTTTACCTGTGCTGCTCAACTTCATCAAATTCCGTTGAAATAAATAAAACTTTAAGACATCTTTGTAAGTTGGAAGCACATTATCTGGAAGTGGGCTTGGTGAGCCAAATATTGGACAGTTCACATCTTTTCTTGTCGTGATCTGCTTCATTTTTGCTGTCATGATTAATCATTACTCAATAAGCTGAATCTGAAAATAATATTAGACGCTATATAGACAATTAGACACTGACACTGTCTGACAGGCACACTAATAGTTCGAGATATGCTCAGAAAAATCTCAATTTGAAAAGGGATTTTGAATGGTTAAATGTCCTTATCTGAAGGATCAAATTTTAATTTGAAGCAAACTATTGTAAACTTTAAAATAAATTAATAAGACAATAATATCACCTCCGATTTCGTTTAGGCCTATTTACTTTTCAATAAAAATAAAATAGCAGAAGCACCAAAGATATGGCAGAAGCACCATAGATATATGATACACTAGAGATTACTGGGTCAATTCTTTTATTCACTTCAAGTAGGCCTATATTTAGGCTAAGTGAGAAACTTTTTTTCTCATTTTATTCATAGATTTGAAGTTTTAAAAGTTTGGCTCCTACCATTATGAACTATACATTTTCAGAAACTACATGAAAAAGACTTCAAAAATTCAAATTCTGAAGTTTGAGAGATTTGCCAAATCTTTGGTAGCCCCCTTCAAATATGTGACCAAACACCAATTTTCATGTCCGCTAAAAATTGGTCCTGAACTTCAAATCGTTTGGGGAGCATCAAAACCAAGAGCAATATCATTTAAAAATTTTCACAGCACTACTGATATCCAATGTCAAGTTTCTCAACCTATTACTTGTGGAAATTTTTAAAAAAAATTTGACGCTCCAGCCTACTGCACAATAGCCACTTCAATAGTTCACTCCAAACTCGACTACTGTAATTCGCTCTTTCACAACATCGATTGTCTTCAAATTAAACGCCTGCAAACTATCCAGAATGCTCTTGCCCGCGCTGTCACTAAGATCCCCAAACATCACCACGTAACACCTGTTCTCAACTCTCTTCACTGGCTCAACGTCTTTCAGCGCATCAAATTAAACGCCTTATGTTCCACGGGCATCCATTACAAAATTGTATCTCTAACCTACAACGCTCTTCAAACCTCTCAACCCTCCTACATCCGTCAATTAATCACCATCCAACCGCCCTGGTCTACTCGCTCATCATCTTATCTTTCTCTCTCTCGGCCTCCAGTATTATCCTCCCTGAAATTCTGCAACTGCTCCTTAGTCTATGCTGCATAAGCCCTTTGGAACGGACTCCCAATAGATCTCCGCCTGTTCACTCATCCTCCTATTTCCCCAACAATCTCCCCTCCTAATTCAACCTTCTCTCCGCTTGCACTCTCCTCTGCTGTTTTCCATTTATGACTGAAAACCGAACTATTCGAGCTATCCGGTGCGCTGACATAAAGGGCGCAGGACAAAACGGCGCCGTCATAACGGCACCGACAAAACGGCGCGGTAACAAAATGGCGCGGTAACAAAACGGCGGAGACATAGCGGCGCAAACTGAACTAAAAAATCAATGGTTTTTAGTAGTTTAATAGCCGAAGCAGCAAAAATATATTCTAAATATCAATCCAACTTCCATTTAGATTACTATTAATTTTCATCAATCCAGCTCCAATTTTAGCCAGAATATTTTCTTCAATCCAGCTTCCATTTAGGAAAGAAAATTTGCTTCAATCCAGCTTCCATTTAAGCAAGAATATTATTTTCAATCTAGCTTCCACTTAAGCAAGAATATTTGCTTCAATCCAGCTTCCATTTAAGCAAGAATATTTTCTTCAATCCAGCTTCCATTTAAGCAAGAATATTTGCTTCAATCCAGCTTCCATTCAAGCAAGAATATTGTCTTCAATCCAGCTTCAATTTAAGCGATTTTTTCCATCAATCCATATTCTATTTAAGGAAAAATGATTTTGTATCAATCCGACTTCTATTTTGAACGCATACATGTATTCTGACTTTGGTGTGCCCCTAGTTGCCGGAATCAGCAAAGATATCTCATAATCTTCAATTCGTAGAGAGTTTGCTCTTGAATAAGCAATCACTAGACGGGTATCATAATCTGCGCCGTATTGTCGGCGCCGTTTTGTCGGGGTACTTTGAATTGCGCCGTTCTGTCGGCGCCGTTTTGTCGGCGCCGTTATGTCGGCGCCGTTTTGTCCTGCGCCGTTTTGTTACGGCGCCATAATCCTATCCAGATTTTAATCAAGTTCCATCCAACTACCACCATCACCGACAACCAACGTAGCATCACGCTGTCTCATCGGCTTGACCTCCCGGATTTTGACCTGGCGCCGGAACGAAAACGACAGCTCTGGCTATTGCGGACTTGATTTGATATAGCCCCGGTGAATAAGCTGGTCTCCCTGACGTGGTTTTTGCGGGCGCTGAAAAATTCTCGAAGATTTACATTACATTACATTACATTACAGTAGTTGAAATGCCGTATACAGGCGCAACCAAGTCACAGTGATAAGCATACGTAAGCTTATTATAGTCGGTTGCACACATGTAGAATTTTAAGACCAGCAATTGTATTAAGAAAGTTCGAGGGTCCAAGTTCAGACCCCTGTACAATAGGGTGGAGTGAAAAACACGAATATTAGATATCGAAAATGTAATAGCAATAAAAAGTTGTCTTATGGTATGAGGTCAAGAAATGTCAAAAAAGTTTTGAAAAATATTAATGTCTTTCTTTGCTTCCAGAGGGCCAAAGTTTCAAAAAATTGGAGTTTTTTGAGAAAATTGCAGGTTTTCTTATGAACTATTTTTAGTGTAAAATAATTAACCACCAAAGAATACATCGTTGGAAAGAGCTTTTTAAACTGAGTAAAATCATGTCTTAATTTCAAGAATAGTCGCATATTTGTAGGAGATATTAACTTTTTAAGATACCCCTCGTTCGCGACATGTCGCTATGCCTGAAAATGGTAAAACACTAAGAACTTTTTTATCCTTTGTGATATTTCAACTTGTAATATGTCATTCTATCCAGCTTATGATAGTCTATCTGATGGTGCATTTAGACTTATAAAAATCTTGCATGAAGAATTTCGAACGCTCATGAAACCCTACAAATAGAGGAAAACTAAAGGAAATGTCCTCAGAAATTGCAAAACTTTGAAAAAAGTGTAGATAATTTTTCTATATTGCAGCCTGCAAATGCACCACTGACAATTCCAAATGTACCAAAGGTTCCAAGAGAGGAACAAGAGTTCCTACATGATCAACAGACAATTAGAGTTATGACGATTAGCCCTCAGGATAAGATTACACCAACTTCACTAAAGAAGCGGCATGATAGAAAGAGAAAGGAGACCATGCACCTGTAAGATGTCGTAAACGTCTAGATTTCGTCAACGAACAAGCATTAGCAGACAGCAGCATTCAAAATAATGAAACGGAAAGCGAATTAAATCCAGTAGAGTGTAAAATCTTGCCAGAAGATGAATTCATGGATGTGTCAGAAAAGTTAAGACCTATAATAGTATAGGCCTATACTTTACAAAATTAATGAAACTAAGCAAATGAGAATGAGATTGTCAAAGCTGTCACCACTCTGTGACCGATATGGAACATCGGATAGGGCATAGCTGGTGCGGTTATTCCAAATGCTGCACTAGAAGACCTTGGTATTCCAACGAGTGCCCTTTTTCTAATTTCAGTGTTCTATCTTTGCGACCATCAAAGTACAAGGTTTCAGTTGAATCCCTTATTTCAGCTTCTTGCATTGCTTTCTTTCTAGTGATTCTTTCTCACGTCGAAGCTTATAGCGATCGATCACATGTTTTGATTCGATGTGTGAAGAATACCAAGGTCTTGTAGTACAGCATTTGGAATAACCGCACCTGCTCTATCCGATGTTTCATATCGGTCACAGAGTCATGACAGCTTTGACAATCTCTTTCTCATTTGCTTGAGTTTAATTAATTTTGTTAAGTAGGTCTATACCCTGCAGAGTAATGGATAAGTAATGGTCAAGAGTGCGAGAGGTAACGAGTTCGAGCTCCCGCTGGAACGACAGCTTTGTATATAGGCTGCTATTAGTGCCGATTATTGCAAGCTGTCTGTTAAGTCTGTAAGCTTATAGTTAAGATTTATGTATTCTGTAATCTGAGTTCCTGTAAATAAGTGTACACTGTAACCGGTTGCGTTCTGTCAACCGGTTTGTTGATTAAGCGAAAATTATTGTTATTATTACTACTATTGTAGGTCTTGACTTTTCTGGCACATTCATGGATTCATCTTCTGGCAATATTTTACACTCTACTGGATTTAATTCGCTTTCCGTTTAATTATTTTGAACACTGCTGTCTGCTAATGCATGTTCGTTGACGAAATGTAGACGTTTACGACATCTTACAGGTGCATGGTCTCCGTTCTCTTTCTATCATGCCACATTAGAGTGCTCCACAAAATTCATCTAACAGATTTCAGTTCTCCACAAGGCTTGTTTTGTTCCTTATCATGATTATAATAATCACAAAAAAATGTAATGAAAACAAATGAAATTTAGAGGTTAACCCATTTGACACCTTTTATGCTATTTGGACAGATGTAGATAAATAATTGTTCGGTAACGGTTAATGTACGACCTGAGCGACATTGAGCGATGTCTGGGGAGATTCCATTTCTCAATTACCGTACTTCAACACTGATATTGACCTGAGAGTCACCTTCTTGAATGTCGTTCACCATTTTTGGGATTGCCAAAAGTTTTTTATGACAATTTCCAGTGACAATAGTAGCTTTGCGGTCCATATTTTCCTTTGATCCGTCGATGATGGACAACATTTTGCCTTCTCAGTGAGGTAATAGCAGGTCTGCCAGCGTGAACTCTTGTTCTTCCATTGCACCTAGCTGCTTCTTGTCCTTCTTTTATTCCGAACTTCTAGATTCTAGAAAGTGGTATTTCTGAAATTAATGTCATAACCAATTGCCAGTGTTACATCTCCATCTACAGACCAAGGATCACGGTCTGGAAGGCCAACATGATTCAAAGGACCAACAACTAAACTAAAGAGGACTGGATGATGTTCTTGTATCTTTTTTTAATAATGAGGCAGTTAGTAGCAGCTTTTTATGCAGCCATTGTAGAGTGTAGATGTATTGCATACGTACTAGGACTAAGTTGTCTGATACTCATCAATGTAATCAAATACTTCTACATGTATAGATGCCAACGCAGAAAGTCCACCTGCTGCTTCATAACTGCCTTTTGTCTTGCGTTCTTCATTTTAGTTTTCACCATTCTCTCTTTTTCCTGCAGTTGCCTCTTTCTGCTTTCTTTTGCTGCTGTCTTTAAGTTTACTCCACTCATGCTGCTGGAAAAAACGTCTGCTCTTTGTAGGACCTATTCGAAGGATATCACGATCTTAGTCTTGGTGGATTTCTGTCATCACATCTTTTGAGGCAATATCGAACAATTTTTGAAGATCCACCTTGAAGATCCACCTTGAACATGCCGTCTTCATCCTGTCACTTTTTCTTTATAGTGGTCCAGTGAATCTTCAGAGGTAGGTAGTTTTGGTAAAGCTTTGGCAGTTTCTTTACACACCAGCTGTGTTGGTATCCTGGCAAGCACCCAAATACAAACAACTGCATCATAGACCATTTTGTGGCTTTACGGAAGGGTTCTCCCTTTAGTGATATGATTTAACTGAAGCAGTTGCTGTGCATCCAGGCTGCGTGGTAATCTTGCAGTAGACAATCGAGAGACTGGTTTCCCAATAGCCAGTGCTCTGGGTCGGATCTCAAATTAGGCGAAGCCATAATAGTCTAATAATGACGTTTAACATGACGAAAATGCATTATCAGCACTCAAGTAAAATGTTCAGAATGGGTTGACCTCTAAATGTTGCACAATCAGGCTGAAATTTTACAGGGAGACTATCTACTCCAAGGGGACAAAAAATAAGCCTTGTGGAGAAAGAATTCTAACAACTTTATTTTTTCCCTATGGTTTGTGGACCAGTCTAATGCCGCATCTTTAGTGAAGCTGATATTATCTTATCCTGAGGGTTAATCGTCATAACTCTAATTGTCTGTTGATCATGTAGGAACTCTTGTTCCTCTCTTGGAACCTTTCTGGATTTGGTACATTTGGAATTGTCAGTGGTGCATTTGCAGGCTGCACTGTAGAAAAATTATCTACACTTTTTTCAAAGTTTTGCAATTTCTGAGGACATTTCCTTTAGTTTTCCTCTTTTTTTGTAGGGTTTCATGAGCGTTCGAAATTCTTCATGCAAGATTTTTACAAGTCTAAATGCACCATCAGATAGACTATCATAAGCTGGATAGAATGACATATTACAAATCGAAATATCTCAAAGGATAAAAAAGTTCTTAGTGTTTTACCATTTTCAGGCATAGCGACATGTCGCGAACGAGGGGTATCTTAAAAATTTAATATCTCCTACATACATGTATATGCGACTATTCTTGAAATTAAGATATGATTTTACTCAGTTTAAAAAGCTCTTTCCAGCGATGTATTGTTTGGTGGTTAATTATTTTACACTAAAAATAGTTCATAAGAAAACCTGCAATTTTCTCAAAAAACTCCAATTTTTCGAAACTTTGGCCCTCTGGAGGCAATGGAAGACATTAATATTTTTCAAAACTATTTGACATTTCTTGACCTCATACCATAAGACAACTTTTTATTGCTATGACATTTTCGATATCCAATATTCGTGTTTTTCACTCCACCCTACTGTACAAAACTGGCCAACCGTCCAGGATTCACCGGGACAGTTCCGGAATCGGTCCTGTGCGTCACGTATCCCAGATTGATCTCACATTGTCCCGGAATTTGTGATAGAAAATATGTTGTCATTTTGCACACTAATCTCGCAAATTGTCTGATGATGTTGGCATCATGTTGCGTTCTGTGCTGTTAAACCCAACGTTGTTGGCTAAACATCGAATGTTGGACAGCGCTGGGTTCAAGTCTTGAAAACTTTACAAACTACTGACACTCAGTAGCCTATTGTGTCCTATGTACTGTCAGTCCGTTCTAATGCATTTTGAGATATGACGTGTTGATTTTTCCATGACTTTGTGTCTATGCAATATACACAGTAGACATACTGGACAGTGTAAATTGGTATAAATGTCATATCTAGGCTATTGACTGCGGGCTGGCTTCCCGGAATGGCGAAGTCAAGAGTTGGCAACCCTAATTGATACTCGTGTAACAAGAGAAAATTTCGATAGAGCTTGGTACAATGAACTCAACGATATCTAGGCCTAGTAATGCAACTATCCAATTATTAATAAAGTCCGGAATTGGACGTGAATCATCCAATCGCCTCAGGTTAAATCCTGGAAAACACAATTTATTTGGGTTGGAAGCATAGCTCGAGGGTACGCGTAGCCTACCCTAAAAGGCTAAAAATAGAATACGTTAAAATTCGTACGTACCTTTAAAAAAATACAATACGCGTATGGTACGTACCATACACGAAAAACAATTTATGGCTTACTCGGCGACCCATAGCTTATAGCTGTACGTATACAATGCAGGCAACAATATGCGTAATTGAAATCGGTATTTCCGGTAGCGTAGCAGTAAATTTAACTCGATAAATTCTTCTGTTATAATTAATTGAATGCAACTGTGATCTTCCACAATCACTCACGATTTTTCCAGTCTCTTCCGTGTTCTGCAGCGCAGCCTAGGCCTAACCTATTCACTGTACTGCGGTAGCTATGGCTAGGTTATAAGTGTCTAAAGTTCTTAAACTTGTTCACTTACAACAAAGATCAGTTTCTTGTATTTTCTTCTTCGATTTCCAACATTCGCAAACAACACAACAATGCATCAACGACGACAAACAATTCAAATGCACGACAGAAACGCCATCTTATTATATTACTACTCTAACGTCTTCTACACACGACTAGCACTCCTTCTACAACTTATCTCACTCTCAGCGTACACTCTCTCTTCGGTCGCACTGTCCTTCTCTCTGCCTCTCTCTGTCCTTCTCGCTGTCTGTCTGTCTGTCTCTCTCTCTCTCCGGCGACGACGCGCCGCGGCACTTTCCCGCCACTCAGCCAGCTGGCCTGTCTGTCTGTACGCTCAACAATTAGCTGACCTTGAGCTGGCCTATCCGTACGCTCAACAATTAGCTGATCACTATACGCTATACAAAATTAGCTCACATTACCTCTTTCCTTTCTTTGAAAGAGAGCTAATTATCTATAAAAATTAGCGAACGTACCTTAACTAAACAATGCAAACAGTCCAATATATATAACATCATAAAATATCTTACGCTGCAATCTAGATAAACAATCAGCTACTACATTCAATTTACCTTTCTTGTAGTTCAACAGAATGTTAAAATTTTGTAATGATAATGACCATCTGTGGGGCGCGTTGGTGTAGTGGTGGCGTCGTTGCCTTGAAGCCGGAAGGTTCGAGGTTCGAATCCACCTCGCCGCGTAAGGACCTTGGGCAAGTCCTTCACTCACAATTGCTCAGCGCTTCGGCGTGAAACTCCGATGCAGTGTCCGCTCTGCATTCGGGAGCGCCTCTGAGTAGTAGGAGCTTGAAGGGGCGCTATAACAAGTACGCATACAAACAAACAAACAAATCTGACTAACTTAGCAGATTTCGACATTGATTCAGTCAAGTAAACTAAAGGATTATGGTCTGTAAACACATTGATTTTAGAACCAATAAGAATTTCTTTCAACTTATTTAAAGCCCATATGATTGCATAGGCTTCCTTCTCAATCGTCGCCCATCTCCTCTGGGTATCTGTCAGCTTCTGACTTATAAAGGAAACGGGACGTTCTATCCCTTCATTGTCCACCTGTGACAGGACAGCTCCCACAGCAAAATCACTGCTATCACAGTACAAATTAAAAGGTTTACCAACCTCAAACATATATAAAACCACATTTGACAAGACAATTTGTTTAAGTGAATCAAAGGATTTCTGATGTGCATCAGTCCAAACGATGTTCTCAGGTACTTTCTTGCTGGTTAAGTCTGTCAATGGTTTAGCAATTTCAGCAAAATTACAAATAAACTGTCTGTAAAATCCAAAAAATCCAAAAACTTGTTTCACTTCCTTCCTGGTTTCAGGTTTCTTCAAATTAATCAAACTGTCAATCCTATCTGGATTCATCATCTTCTTCCCTGATCCTATAAGGTGACCGATGAACTTCACCTAACTCTTACCAAACACACATTTCTTCAAGTTCAACGTTACATTATGCAGTCTAATTTGTTTCAAAAATAATTCCAAATGTCTTAAATGAATGTCCCAATCATCAGAATGCACTGCAATGTCATCAACATAAGGTTCAGTGAAATCATGTATCGGTTGCAAAATCAAATTTATCGCTTTTACAAAAGACCGTCCAGAGTTAATCATTCCGAAAGGAACACGCGTAAATTCGTACAGTCCATTATGTGCAACGAACGCAGTCTTCCATTGATCACTCTTTTTCACAGGACAAGTCCAATATGCACTGCGACAATCCATAACGGAAATAAACTTGGATTTCCCGACTTTACTCAAGACATCATTGACGATTGGCATAGGATATCTGCAGTTCTCAGTAAAAGAGTTAATGTATCTGTAGTCACAAGCCAATCTCAAGGATCCATCCTTCTTTTTGACAATGACAAGTGGACTTGCCATTCTGCTTGACGATGGTTGAATGATGTTTTCTTTCAGCATCTCTTGTATTTGTCTTTCCACTTCTGCCCGGTATATTAGTGGTATTCGATATGCCATGAATTCTTTTTCTCGAAAGTCTGGTTTCAACACCACTTCATGTTCTACTAATGTACATAGTCCCGGTTTGTCCGAACGATTCAGTACATCAAGTAATTGTTTCTGCTGTTCGCTCGTAAGATGTCCAATTTGTTCATAATCCAATTGGAGTGATTTCTGTTTTGTCTCTGAATAGTATTCCTTCAGCGGTATTTCTACCACTGATCCAAATTCGTCATCCTCTTCCACGATCAGACCACAAGACAATGTTCTCGTGATGAACTTCCTAATCTTGTTAGCTTGAATAATCCGTCGACCGTTTTCATTCATGTCCACGAGATACGAATATTTGGATCTTCTTTGCAAGACAGTGCATGGACCAGGCCATCGTGAGATTAATTTATTGGTTGACGTTGGATACAGCACGATGACGTTTTCTCCTGGTTCGAATTCTTTATCTTTTGCTCTTTTGTTATATTGACTGGCGTATTGTTTTTGCTTTTCTTCAGCACAGCTCTCGGCGAATGTCAAGGCCTTTTACATGTCTGCTCTTAAATTCTTCAAATACTTTGCCGGTTGAACTCCAATGTTCGGTGGTAAATTCATCTCTTTGGTCCAGCTTTCTTTAAGAATGGTTAGTGGCCCTCTAGGCAACTTTCCATAGACCAGCAGATACGGTGCCACTCCTGTAGTTGCATTAGGCACTTCTCTCAATGCCCAGACTGTAAATGGGATAATTTCATGCCAATGTCTCGGATTTTCCACAATGACATGATGAACCATCTTCTTGAACGTTTGATTCCATCTTTCCACTATTCCGGCCGCTTCTGGATGTCCTGGCGAATCGCATCGAGGGCAACACCCCATCAATTTCAGAAATTCTCTCGTTATACTGGCTGTAAAATTCGTTCCCCTATCACTCGTTATCACTGACGGAACTCCTACATCCATGAACAACTTCATCAGAGCCTCGCATACAGCCTTAGCAGTCAATGACTTCATCAAAAAGATTGTCGGCCATCTTGTACATGAGTCTACAATGCACAAACAATACTTATGCCCTGCTGCTGACGTCGGTTCGATTGGTCCTACAACGTCCATTGTCATTCTTCTGAACGGCACATCCTCCCTTGGTATTGGCGTAATCGGTACTCGATCCATCACCAAACTTCGTGCTTTCAATTGACACTTTTCACAGGACTTGCAGAACTTCATCACATCTCTACGCATCCTTGGCCACACAAAAGACAACTTGATACGTTCTCTTGTCTTCTCTTCTCTCAAGTGTCCGCCAAATACTGACTCGTACGCCAATTCCATAACCTGAATTATTCTTTCCTTCGGCAACACCAACTGATACACCAACTGGTCCAACATTTGATGCTTCTTATACATCAACCCATTCACCACACTAAACTCTGATCCTTTGTCTTCAGCTATCTTGCACCACGATTTCAGTGACTCGTCATTTCTCTGCTGCTCTTCAAATTTCTTTGCGTCTGCCAATTGTCTTTCATCACTCGTATTCTCGGCAAACAAATCTCTCATACTCGTGTCCATTTCACTATCACTTCCAGAATCATCATAATCATCACGTTCACATGCAACCATCTCTTCTTCAATTTCATTGCTCCCGGATGTTACTCCTTCTTCTTCTTCTTGAACGCTTTGTTCATCATCGCTTTCTGTGTCATCGTCTAGCAAACTTTCATTTAGCTGTTCCTCTTCTCCTTCTTCCACTTCTCTTCTCCGACTTTGTGCTCTCGTAGTCACATTCGCTTGCAATTCTCCTTGCAATACACTCACTGGTGGAACCTCTTTCAGTTCTGCAATTATTTCTGGATGCAGCAAGAACTTTTCTTTGTTATCTTTGCACAAGACTGCTGGAATGCTGGCACATACCAAGGTTAAATATGGCGCGATATTTACTCCCTTGTCCTTCAAATCTCCTCCTTCGTGTACGTTATGACCACTCATCCGCACTTCTATTTTCACCAACTTAGCTGGAATGGGTTCTCCAGCCACACATTGCAAATGTACTCTGCCAATTTCTTCTACTGTCGCTCCTTTCAATAATTCCTCATTGATTACTGGAATCTCAGTACCAGAGTCAATCAGCGCTTTGACTTGCACGGGACGACAACTGTCATCATTTCCACGTATCTCTACATCTACATGCTGTAGTAAGGACTTCTTCGTACGTTGACACTGATCTTTACTTTCTGTTTCTCGACAAGTATCCGTAATGGGAGCAGATTTTACTACTTCTCTCTGTATAGTAAACTGAGGCGTACACTTCATTACTGACTTCACTTCCGTTTCGCGGTTGTCTTGTCCTTCCAGCTGATTAGGTGCATTCATTACTTGGATCTGATTTACTCTGAGATTTTCTGCACTTCGAGTAAATCTATTTCCCAGATTTGTCCTTCTTGGTGGTGCTTGAAAATCCTTTATCAAATGTCTGTCTGACTGACAATTATGGCAACGTTTCCTAACAATACCTCTCTGTTCAGTGCTCTCCCGCCTGTAATTGTACGGAGTATATGCTGCATTGCTTTCTCATTGGCGTCCCATCACTGGAATTCGACTGTATATTTGTCTGTCACCCGTTGCTTCTCTTCTATCTTGACCAAACTGTCTTCCAGGAACACTATCTCTCCTTACTTCATTACTTCTGGCTTGGCTTCCCGTTTCTTTGTTACTACTATTCCACCTGGTTTGCTTCGAACTATTACCCCATGCTTCATATTTCGGTTTGTCTTGAAACATTAGACCAATTCGATTGTTCACATGTATGTCTGCGAGATCTGCAACATTACTAGCTTCCAAGCATTCAGTACCCTCCTTTGCTAGTACAAACTGTAGTGGACCCGGTGGTAGACATTCTTTCAACTTATCCGCCACCAACAGATCAAATAACTTCTCATAGTCTTTGCCCACTCGCCTACTTCTGACATAATAGTTCAACAGATTCTTCAATCTTGCTGTAAACATAGTGTATGTCTCTTCTGCCGTTTTCTTCGCATCTACAAATCGTGATCGATATTCTCTCGCTGTCAATTTAAATTCTTTCAGCAAATGTTCTTTCACTATATCGTAATTGTCTAGATCATCAAAAGACAATCGGTTTAACACCGTTCTCGCTCTTGGCGTCATTAGTGGCAACAGCAATTTGACCCAAAACTGTTTTTCTACCGTAAAACTGTTGAATGCATTCTCAACTGTCTCAAAATATAATGGCACCTCCATCATATCATATGGCATCTTAGGTAACACGTGTTTCATTGCATCACCTATCTTCTTAATCTTAGACACCATTGTCTCACTTTCTCGGATCCTATTTCGTTCAGACTCTTCTCAGCTTCTTCTTTCGTCTTCATTTCGTTCCCTCAGTCTATTTTGATCTTCTTCCCTACGCAGTTCTTCTTGTTCTATCTTCTGCTGCAACATTTCTAACTGCCTTCTGCGTTCCTCCTTTTCTATAGCCATTTCTCGGAGCTGAGCTTCCTTAAGAGCGAGTTTCTTTTGTTCTATTTGCACTTGTTCTTCCCTTTCTCGTTCCGCTTTTTCCAAATTTTCTTTCTCCATATTCAATTCCTCCTGTCGAATCTCTTCGGCTCTTTGTAATTCTGCCAAACGCATGGCTTCCTTGACTTCCTCGCGAGCCTTTTGCTCTTCAATCTGTTGTTTCCGTATTTCTTCATCGCTTTTCCTTGCTCTTTCGTATTCTGTCAATTATTCCATCCTTCTTCGTTCAGCTTCGTCACGATCTTTTTTCAGTTGTTCTAACTGAAGCTGAAACTGCTGCTTCTGCATCTCTATCTCCTCTGGTCTCATCCTTTCTGCTTGTTCTGCTCTTGCTTTTTCCTCTAGTCGAATCTTTTCTGCTTTTGCCGCTCTTTCGTTCTCCTCTTGTCTCCGTTTCTTCTCTATCTCTTTCTCTTCTTGTATACGTTTCTCCTCTTTCTCTTTCTCTTCTTGTTTTCGTTCTTTCTCTTCTTGTCTCCGTTGCTCTTCCTTCTCTTTCTCTTCTTGTCTCCGCTCTTTCTCTTCTTGTCTCCTTTGTTCCTCTTTCTCTTTCTCTTCTTGTCTCCGTTGCTCCTCTTTCTCTTTCTCTTCTTGTTTCCGTTCTTTCTCTTCTTGTCTCCGTTGCTCCTCTTTCTCTTTCTCTCCTCTTCTACGTTTCTCCTCTTCTTGTCTACGTTGCTCCTCTTTCTCTTTCTCTTCTTGTCTACGTTTCTCCTCTTCTTGTCTCCGTTGCTCCTCTTTCATCATCATAAATTGCATCAACGCCTCCAGAGACATAGCCTGTGGTTTCTCCTCAACACCACTAATTAGGCCTACCCGCGCGGTGGGTGGTGCTATCGCTTCTTCTTTAAGCCAAACCTCTGCTAAAGCTCTCATCAAATTTTCCCTTGACATCTCTTCGACTTCTTCCACGTCTAGACCAGCTTCGATTAATAAATTTATTATTCGATCAGAAGACATCTTTTTTATACTAGCTTGCTTTTGTTCTGTAAGTTTCTCCATCTTACTTCTTTACTTCAATGATTTCCGTGAAGAAATCGAGGGAGTGGCTATGATTGCTGTGATTGGTTGACTTTAATTCTTATTGCTTGTTTATTCAAGGAGCGAGTTTTGTATACCTCTCTCTGGCGTTGCGTTGTCGTAATGTCGTTCGTATGCCCGTTGTATCTTCTCCCCAGCTGTTCGGATGCTCGGAATGCTTCTCCGGTTGATCAGATGCTCATTCTCCTTCTCCCGTGTGGTCGGCGCCTCGTAATGATTAGAAATCCACTGTCCGTAACTTTGCTTCAAAATCCACCGTAAGCTTGGACAAAATCCACCGTTCGTAAATATCCCTCCGTCCGTAACTTGGATTGACAATATCCACCGTCCGTAACTTGGATACGATATCCCACCGTTCGTAGATATCCTTCCGTCCGTAAACTTGGATTGACAATCCCACCGCTGTCACCAAATGTGATCTTCCACAATCACTCACGATTTTTTCCCACTCTCTTCCGTGTTCTGCAGCGCAGCCTAGGCCTAACCTATTCACTGTACTGCGGTAGCTATGGCTAGGTTATAAGTGTCTAAAGTTCTTAAACTTGTTCACTTACAACAAAGATCAGTTTCTTGTATTTTCTTCTTCGATTTCCAACATTCGCAAACAACACAACAATGCATCAACGACGACAAACAATTCAAATGCACGACAGAAACGCCATCTTATTATATTACTACTCTAACGTCTTCTACACACGACTAGCACTCCTTCTACAACTTATCTCACTCTCAGCGTACACTCTCTCTTCGGTCGCACTGTCCTTCTCTCTGCCTCTCTCTGTCCTTCTCGCTGTCTGTCTGTCTGTCTCTCTCTCCGGCGACGACGCGCCGCGGCACTTTCCCGCCACTCAGCCAGCTGGCCTGTCTGTCTGTACGCTCAACAATTAGCTGACCTTGAGCTGGCCTATCCGTACGCTCAACAATTAGCTGATCACTATACGCTATACAAAATTAGCTCACAGCAACTGTTCAACCTTTTTCTTGGAGTTGAATTTTTAAGTGCTGCAGCAGAACTGAGCCGACTAACTGACATTAATTAGTGCATTAAGCGCAATTTATGCTGGATAAACATAGACTTACAATGCAGCATTGCAGCAATTCACTATGCTGTACCTATACTTGGCTGTGATTGTTTGCTTAAATTAAATTGAACATTCTTATAATGAACAATGACAAGGCCAACGTATTTTATTATTGTTTACGTACCCTAAAATAGGGTACGTTAAAATACGTACGTACCTTTCACAAAATAGAATACGTATGGTACGTACCCTCGAGCTTTGGTTGGAAGTCGCGTGCAAGTTTCTAAAGTTGATATGCAAAATCTGTAACATTGTTTTCCTGGCATGACCTTTTCTACAACTGTGCGAGATTTGGGTGTGACCTTGGACCAGGAATTGACCCTTTCTGATCACGTGAGGAATGTATGTCGCACTTGCTTCTAACTTCTTCGTCAATTTCGCTCGGTGCGTCGCTCACTTACAACCAAAGCCCCCACTACTCTGATGCATGCATTTATATGCAAGAGAGTTGACTATGGTAGTGCCATCTATGAGGGCTTAACCCTTTCACGCATTAACAAGTTGCAATCTGTCCTTAATGCTGCGGCCCGCCTGATTGGGAAGAACTGCACTGGTTGCCTATGCAAAAACGTATTGAATTTAAGATTTTAATGTTCATGCGTAATTGCCTATATATATAGCAGGCCAAGCTCCGATCTATCTTATAGAACTCTGTGTATCTGTGCTATCCATTCCAGGCCGTAGATTCCTTCGCTCTGCTACGCATGGTGACCTGGTTGTCCCTATGGCTCGATCTTCCACAGTGCTACATAGAAGCTTTGCTATGGAATCAGAGGCGGATCCAGGATTTCTGGTTAGGGGGGCGTAAATACTACCAATCCAATCCCGTAAATATATATATAAAATTCTATATATATATGAAATTAGATCACGCAAAACTATAATGATCCTTTTTATAGAAAATGTCATGGAACTTTAAAAAAAATATAGTTTCTCATATAAAACCACTGGTCTCCACTGAAGGTTAACAGTGAAACGATTATAAATCAGTTGTCGGTTTTGATCATGCAACCCTTGATCCAAAAAGGAAATAATTAAGTGTCACATGCCAGTGGATTAGGCAGTGTCATTCTCCTTGGATGCTTTCTGGCGTAGGCATTGATAATGTCATCAATGTCTAACTTGATGTCCTTGTGGACAAACAATAAAATGAGTGCATTAAATTTGTCCTCGTTCATTGTACTTCGGAAACACGACTTCACAAATCGCAGACTAGAATTTGCTCGTTCAACACTGCAAGCCGTGACAGAAGTGAGCAGCAAAATGTGAATTACTATGGTAATATTTGGATACATAATACGACAGGAGCGGCTGTCAGCGAGGGTGTCCGACAGGGTGCTTGGTGTGCTGTCAGCGTTTCTCCACATCTGCTGCCAAAGCTTTAACTCTTGATGAAAAGAATCCGGCGAAGGCAGGTCATCATGATAGTAATGAAGTAACATCCTATTCCCAAATTGCAATTATATTAGTTTTAGGTCAGTTTAGTTTGAGAACATTTGCTGCAGGTTTAGGGGGGGGGGGCGTACGCCGGCTCCGCCCCCTCTAAATCCGCGCCTGGGAATAAGTTACCTATTATTCTCCGTAATGAACTTCTTTGTCTTTCTTTGCCCCTTTCCGCAACCATTTGAAAACCATTCTCTTCGATTGAGGTTTGGTTTCAGGTCGTGAGCGCCTCTGAAGAGTTCTCTCGAAGTGGCGCTATATAAATGTACGATTACAAATACAAAAAATACAATTCCAATCAAGCTACACAGCAAGGCTTTTGTGCCTAGACGTGTTGAAAGCTTCAGAAAAATCAAGTAAACTTACAAGTTTATTTGTTGAGGGTCATAAGCTATATTTGTATAGGCTATATTAATGTTTTATATTTGGTTATGATCATGAGATTATTAAGAAAATTGTGTTAACTAGGTGTGTGTGTGTGTGCCTGTGTTTTTTCTGTATATTTGTTAATGGTTGCCTGATCTGGCCACTTAGTCTAGATCTTGGTTGTAATTTGTAAGTCTGCAAAGAGATGGGGAAGGTGGTCTTTTTGTATGTCCTTACCATCTTAAAGAAATAGTTTGACTGTTCTATTCTCCTCCTTTTTCTGTCTCAACGCAAGCATGAGCATTGACCACTGCTACAACAACAGAACGTGTGTCTCTTCTCTCTGTTCTCTAGTCAATTTGGTACTGTTCTTTGATGCCGAATTTTTTTAATAAGCTGAGTGTCAGTTTCATCTCAGAAATTTCCGAGCTTTTGTTAACGACCTGACAACTTAGTTTTGATTCCGAGGAACTGGGCTTCGGTTTTTAGTATGAATGTACTAAAAACGGAAAGCCAGTTTCTCCGAAGGGGCAACATAAAATTTCAGTTAGAAGCAGATGGACACCAACTAGAACAGATGGAGAGCTTCGTGTATCTGGGGAACCATTAGCACAAATGGAGAATCTGAAAAAGACATGGACAGAAGAATCGGGCTGGCCAGAGGAATACTACAGATGCTGGGTAAGGTTTGGAACTGGAAGGAAAGGCCACAAAAGTTCAGATGTATGAGACATTGGTGCTGAGTGCATTGCTGTACAATTCGGAGACTTTGACACTGAGGGAAGCACAGAAACAGCGGCTGAGGGTGTTTGAAATGGCGTGCCTACGAAAGATAGAAGGAGTCAGGAGAAGGGACAGGATAAAGAACACAGAGATATACAGACTGAATATTCAGCACGATATAATACACAAAATTCAGAGCAAACGGTTACGCTACTTTGGCCACGTGACCAGAATACGGGATGAGAGATACCCAAAGATAGCTGTAAACGGATGTGTACATAGAAAAAGGAAAAGGGAAGAAAAAAAGAAGAGATGGTTCGAAATGATAAGAGAGGACTGTCAGGAGATGGGTTGATCCATACAGGAGGCTACACACAAAGCCCAAGAGAGATAGATGATAGATAGATAGATAGATAGTGTGATCTTCCACAATCACCCACGATTTTTCCAGTCTCTTCCGTGTTCTGCAGCGCAGCCTAGGCCTAACCTATTCACTGTACTGCGGTAGCTATGGCTAGGTTATAAGTGTCTAAAGTTCTTAAACTTGTTCACTTATAACAAAGATCAGTTTCTTGTATTTTCTTCTTCGATTTCCAACATTCGCAAACAACACAACAATGCATCAACGACGACAAACAATTCAATTGCACGGCAGAAACGCCATCTTATTATATTACTACTCTAACGTCTTCTACACACGACTAGCACTCCTTCTACAACTTATCTCACCCTGAGCGTACACTCTTTCTTCGGTCGCACTGTCCTTCTCTCTGTCTCTCTCTGTCCTTCTCGCTGTCTGTCTCTCTCTCTCTCCGGCGACGACGCGCCGCGGCACTTTCCCGCCACTCAGTCAGCTGGCCTGTCTGTCTGTACACTCAACAATTAGCTGACCTTGAGCTGGCCTATCCGTACGCTCAACAATTAGCTGATCACTATACGTTATACAAAATTAGCTCACATTACCTCTTTCCTTTCTTTTAAAGAGAGCTAATTATCTATAAAAATTAGCGAACGTACCTTAACTAAACAATGCAAACAGTCCAATATATATAACATCATAAAATATCTTACACTACAATCTAGATAAACAATCAGCTACTACATTCAATTTACCTTTCTTATAGTTCAACAGAATGTCAAAATTTTGTAATGATAATGACCATCTGACTAACTTAGCAGATTTCGACATTGATTCAGTCAAGTAAACTAAAGGATTATGGTCTGTAAACACATTGATTTTAGAACCAATAAGAATTTCTTTCAACTTGTTTAAAGCCCATATGATTGCATAATGCATAGGCTTCCTTCTCAATCGTCGCCCATCTCCTCTGGGTATCTGTCAGCTTCTGACTTATAAAGGAAACGGGACGTTCTATCCCTTCATTGTCCACCTGTGATAGGACAGCTCCCACAGCAAAATCACTGCTATCACAGTACAAATTAAAAGGTTTCCCAACCTCAAACATATATAGAACCACATTTGACAATACAATCTGCTTAAGGGAATCAAAGGATTTCTGATGTGCATCAGTCCAAACAATGTTCTCAGGTACTTTCTTGCTGGTTAAGTCTGTCAATGGTTTAGCAATTTCAGCAAAATTACAAATAAACTGTCTGTAAAACCCAAAAAATCCTAAGACTTGTTTCACTTCCTTCCTGGTTTCAGGTTTCTTCGAATTAATCAAACTGTCAATCCTATCTGGATTCATCATCTTCTTCCCTGATCCTATAAGGTGACCGATGAACTTCACCTCACTCTTACCAAACACACATTTCTTCAAGTTCAACGTTACATTATGCAGTCTAATTTGTTTCAAAAATAATTCCAAATGTCTTAAATGAATGTCCCAATCATCAGAATGCACTGCAATGTCATCAACATAAGGTTCAGTGAAATCATGTATCGGTTGCAAAATCAAATTTATCGCTTTTACAAAAGACCGTCCAGAGTTAATCATTCCGAAAGGAACACGCGTAAATTCGTACAGTCCATTATGTGCAACGAACGCAGTCTTCCATTGATCACTCTTTTTCACAGGACAAGTCCAATATGCACTGCGACAATCCATAACGGAAATAAACTTGGATTTCCCGACTTTACTCAAGACATCATTGACGATTGGCATAGGATATCTGCAGTTCTCAGTAAAAGAGTTAATGTATCTGTAGTCACAAGCCAATCTCAAGGATCCATCCTTCTTTTTGACAATGACAAGTGGACTTGCCATTCTGCTTGACGATGGTTGAATGATGTTTTCTTTCAGCATCTCTTGTATTTGTCTTTCCACTTCTGCCCGGTATATTAGTGGTATTCGATATGCCATGAATTCTTTTTCTCGAAAGTCTGGTTTCAACACCACTTCATGTTCTACTAATGTACATAGTCCCGGTTTGTCCGAGAATCTGTCTGCATAACGATTCAGTACATCAAATAATTGTTTCTGCTGTTCGCTCGTAAGATGTCCAATTTGTTCATAATCCAATTGGAGTGATTTCTGTTTTGTCTCTGAATAGTCTTCCTTCAGCGGTATTTCTACCACTGATCCAAATTCGTCATCCTCTTCCACGATCAGACCACAAGACAATGTTCTCGTAATGAACTTCCTCATCTTGTTAGCATGAATAATCCGTCGACCGTTTTCATTCATGTCCACGAGATACGAATATTTGGATCTTCTTTGCAAGACAGTGCATGGACCATGCCATCGTGAGATTAATTTATTGGTTGACGTTGGATACAGCACGATGACGTTTTCTCCTGGTTCGAATTCTTTATCTTTTGCTCTTTCGTTTCCATGTCTGCTCTTAAATTCTTCAAATACTTTGCCGGTTGAACTCCAATGTTCGGTGGTAAATTTATCTCTTTGGTCCAGCTTTCTTTAAGAATGGTTAGTGGCCCTCTCGGCAACTTTCCATAGACCAGCAGATACGGTGCCACTCCTGTAGTTGCATTAGGCACTTCTCTCAATGCCCAGACTGTAAATGGAATGATTTTATGCCACTGTCTCGGATTTTCCACAATGACATGATGAACCATCTTCTTGAACGTTTGATTCCATCTCTCCACTAATCCGGCCGCTTCTGGATGTCCTGGCGATTCGAATTGAGGACAACACCCCCATCAATTTCAGAAATTCTCTCGTTAGACTGGCTGTAAAATTCGTTCCTCTATCACTCGTTATCACTGACGGAACTCCCACATCCATGAACAACTTCATCAGAGCTTCGCATACAGCCTTAGCAGTCAATGACTTCATCAAAAAGATTGTCGGCCATCTTGTTCATGAGTCTACGATGCACAAGCAATACTTATGCCCTGCTGCTGACGTCGGTTCGATTGGTCCTACGACGTCCATTGTCATTCTTCTGAACGGCACATCCTCCCTTGGTATTGGCGTAATCGGTACTCGATCCATCACCAAACTTCGTGCTTTCAACTGACACTTCTCACAAGACTTGCAGAATTTCACCACATCTCTACGCATCCTTGGCCACACAAAAGACAACTTGATACGTTCTCTTGTCTTCTCTTCTCCCAAGTGTCCGCCAAATACTGACTCGTGCGCCAATTCCATCACCTGAATTCTTCTTTCCTTCGGCAACACCAACTGATACACCAACTGGTCCAACATTTGATGCTTCTTATACATCAACCCATTCACCACACTAAACTCTGATCCTTTGTCTTCAGCTATCTTCCACCACGACTTCAGTGACTCGTCATTTCTCTGCTGCTCTTCAAATTTCTTTGCGTCTGCCAATTGTCTTTCATCACTCGTATTCTCGGCAAACAAATCTCTCATACTCGTGTCCATTTCACTATCACTTCCAAACTCATCATAATCATCACGTTCACATGCAACCATCTCTTCTTCAATTTCATTGCTCCCGGATGTTACTCCTTCTTCTTCTTCTTGAACGCTTTGTTCATCATCGCTTTCTGTGTCATCGTCTAGCAAACTTTCATTTAGCTGTTCCTCTTCTCCTTCTTCCACTTCTCTTCTCCGACTTTGTGCTCTCGTAGTCACATTCGCTTGCAATTCTCCTTGCAATACACTCACTGGTGGAACCTCTTTCAGTTCTGCAATTATTTCTGGATGCAGCAAGAACTTTTCTTTGTTATCTTTGCACAAGACTGCTGGACAGCTGGCACATACCAAGGTTAAATATGGCGCGATATTTACTCCCTTGTCCTTCAAATCTCCTCCTTCGTGTACGTTATGACCACTCATCCGCACTTCTATTTTCACCAACTTAGCTGGAATGGGTTCTCCAGCCACACATTGCAAATGTACTCTGCCAATTTCTTCTACTGTCGCTCCTTTCAATAATTCCTCATTGATTACTGGAATCTCAGTACCAGAGTCAATCAGCGCTTTGACTTGCACGGGATGACAACTGTCATCATTTCCACGTATCTCTACATCTACATGCCGTAGTAAGGACTTCTTCGTACGTTGACACTGATCTTTACTTTCTGTTTCTCGACAAGTATCCGTAATGGGAGCAGATTTTACTACTTCTCTCTGTATAGTAAACTGAGGCGTACACTAGGGTGGTCGTTAAAAATGAAAGTGGGAATTGACTGTTCCCCAAGGCGCCGTTTGGTTCCATTCTCCCCAGAAACATCACACAAAAAGTTGTAAGACAAAATTTTAATATTTAGGACTAGCACAACGCCATCAAAGTTTTACCCTTATAATAGCAAGACTTCTAATGCTCAAAAGTAGCTATATGGCTGTAGTCAACCAGGAATCTTCAAACCAGGAATCAATTCAACTACCTGTAGTTGCTCCACACTTAAACATGATGATGCTGCTGTCATCGTAATCATGATCATCAATTTATATAGCGCCACTTCAAGAAAAATTCCTCTAAGGCTAGAAAACCTGTATAACACACCGCACCACAGATAATATCTATCATATCTTATTTCTTTACAAATAGTACCTGTTTTACCTTGTCTTGATTGATTATAATAGCGTATTGTTCTTAGACTGCTACAGTAAGGGAACAGTAATAGTATAAATTATATTGGGGAAAAATAAAAAAAATTGTGCGGTTTCATCTGTGTCCTATATAATTAATCTATTCTGCAAAATCACCAAAATTCTTAATGAGGTCTGATTTCCGAGAAATATTTCTTTTTCTACCGTCATTGTTCATGGGGTTACTGGGTACAAGGAACTGTAGTAATATTAAAAAGTAGAAATCCATTATTTTTAGATGCGAATTTTTATCTCAAATTTAGGCTAAAATGTTTTCGAGCTGAGGCATTATTACACTGTCTCACAATTCAAATTGCATTTGGTCTTTGCATGGGTTTGAGCTATGTTGTAGTTTTCACGATTCACTTCCCTCAAAGTGAAATCTCTGGCATGTTGCCCAAGGAAGGTTTTCATCTGCCTCCAAAGGTGTACCAATGGGTGTTGTCTTGAGAGTGCTATACTTATACCCTTGAATTGGTTGGTCGTCTGAGATGTCCATGTGGCCACTGTAATTTCAGCTGGATCCATTGCTGAGCATGATGTAGAGATTTTGAGTCGCATATAGCTTACGTGTTTGACACCATCGCCTTTCATGCTAATTTATAATAGGTAGTTAATTTCTTCTTCTTCTTCTTTCGTGCTCTGCCCTTAGGCAGGTTCGAATGTTTGACGTCTCCAATCTTCTCTGTTCTGCGCTTTCATTTTCAGCTTCTGGTAGCCATCTTTCATCATCCAGTCTAACAGTTTTTGTCTTGGTCTGCCTCTCGTTCTTTTTCCATCCATTTTCCCCTCTATGATTGTTCGCAGCATCGAGTCTCCTCTGAGTGTGTGCCCGATCCATCTTCTTTGTCTTTCTCTAATTGTGTGTATCATCGCTCTCTTTTCTCCGACTCTTCTCAATACCTCCTCATTGCTGATATGATCCCTCCAGCTGATTCTTTCTATCCTTCTCCATAACCACATTTCAAATGCTTCAATTCTCTTGATGTCTTCCATTCGCATAGTCCATGTCTCTGATCCATATAACATCACACTCCATACTAAGGTTTTTATCATTTTCTTTTTCAGCTCCTTATTGATTCCTCTTCTCAGTAGCTCTTTCCTCTTTTCAAATGCATCTTTTCCTAGTACAATCCTTCGTTGTATTTCTCTGTGGCATCTAGCATCTTCCGTAATCGTACTGCCGAGATACGCAAATTCCTTGACTTGTTCTAATTCTTCTCCATCTATGAATATTTTAACTGCCTTCTGCTCTCCTTTGCTTATTCTCATAACCTTTGTTTTCTTTATGTTGATTTTCATTCCGTATTCTTTTGATGTTGTATTCAGCCGGTCCATCATTGTTTGTAACCCTTCCTGACTTTCTGCCATCATTGCTTGATCGTCTGCGAATCTTAATGCCCTGATCCACATTCCTCCCACTTTTATCCCTTCCTCCAGTTCTTCCAATGCCTCCTTGATTATCTCCTCTATATATATGTTGAACAGTAGCGGTGAAAGTGGGCATCCCTGTCTTACCCCCCTTCCTACCTTTCCTTGTTCAGAATATTCACCCTCTATCCTTATCTGTACTTTTTGTCCCATATACAGATTGCCTATCAGTCTTCTATCTCTCCAGTCCATGCCAACTCTTCTCAATGCCTTCATCAGTCTCTTCCAGTCCACTCTGTCGAACGCCTTTTCATAGTCCACAAAACATATGTATACATCCTTTCCTATTTCGCAACTTCTTTCTGTTATTACTCTCAGTGACCCAATTGCATCTCTAGTTCCCATGCCTTTCCTAAACCCGAACTGATCATCTCCTATCTCATGTATTGCATCTGTTTTTGCTTGTAACCTCTTTGTTAGGATTCTGATCAAAATCTTTGACGCATGTGTAATGAGACTGATAGTGCGGTGGTCCTCACATCTAGTTGCGTTTGGCTTCTTTTTGATTGGTACCATGATGGAATGTAGGTAGTCTTCCGGCCAAATTCCTGATGTGTATATCTCCTGGCATATTTTGATTATTTCCTTCATTGCTTTCTCATCCAGGCTCTTCAACATCTCAGCTGGTATATCATCATACCCTTCTGTTTTGTCATTTTTCAGTTCTTTTATCGCTGTTCTTACTTCCTCTTCTAGCAGTTCCGGGCCAATATCTTCCTTTGCTTCCCCTATCTGCTCTTCTATATCCATTCTCCCTTCTTCTTCTGTTCCATTGGCGTTTTCATCCTTATATAGTTCCTCTATGTATTCTTTCCACCGATTTTTAACTTCTCCAATTTCACTTAGCATCTTGCCTTGTTTATCTCTAATCTCTATTCCTCCTCCTATCCCCTTTTTCCTTGATAGATTCTTCACTTTGTTGTATACCATACTATCCATTCCTTTTTGTTGTAGTTCTTCTATCTCTCTGCATTGTTCCTCCCACCATTTTTCCCTAGCCTCCTCCGTTGTTCTCCTCAATTTGTTGTTTAGTCTTCTATATTCTTTCTTTGCTTCTTCTGTACTTTGGTGCTTCCATTTTCTTCGTTCTTCCATTTCCATTATCATCTCTTCTGTTATCCATGGTTTCCTTGCTGGTGCCGACTCCTCTATTCCTATGATGTCGTTGGCACTCTTTATGATGGCCTCTTTTAATCCTTTCCATCTTTCCTCTACAATAGCTAATAAAGGCAGTGTAATTTGAGTCCACTCTTGACAGCACTTTGTGTGTCAATTGTTTGACTCTGTGTTCATGTTTTCAGCTCTAAAAGTAAGCTTATACTTTTAATTGGATAACTTCTATATTATGAAATAGACAACAATGTGAGTAGTCTTCATCAGGCACTCAATTATGATGCTCTCTTTGGAAGTTGTTTAAAAGCTGCTTTTTGACTCCTATGTGGTAATAAGTAACTTCTTTGATCTATAAAAATTATGATCTCAATAATTTCAACATCTATTTTAATTCATTTCTTTACAGCAACTCTTGATAAATCTTATCTGTGATGCGCTGTGTCATTCTGCTCTGATTACCACAATAAACGAAAATACATGTGTCATCAGTAGTTTTCTCTAGTTCAACTATTATTGAGGTCCTTGTCCGTATTGTATCAGAATTTGTGTTAAAGTTAAGCATCTAATAAAGAGCCTTTAGTGTAACAAAGAATCCCTGTAGATAGAAATCAGGACTATCAAAAGAACATGGCAATGTGTTGACTTTCTACTACAATAATCTTCATTTAATCACCCAATCTGATATACCGCAGAATGATTACAAGTACATGTTATACGAAATACGGCCCACTATAGCACGACACGCAGATCGGTTTTACAGCAGTGGGTTTGGTAGCTTAACACTAATGGCCTAAGTGCTGGATCAATTTTGGTCGACCAAGCCAGAAGCGGGAGGGGCTATCTTTATTTTTAGCAGAACCCGAGTCAAGCAACTCAACAGCAAAGTGCCAATGGCAGCTAACAGAAATTTAAAGTAGATTTATAGTAAAGGTTTATGGTCATCGATCTCAGGGACTCACAAGTCAAATACTATTGTGATGGTCAATTGTTCATAAAAATATATAACAAACCATTATCATCATTGTAGAAGTCAGACATACTTGTCAGTCGTGCTTGAGTAAAAGAATGTTGCATTTCTTTTAAAACTAGTCATTGGTCCAAAAATGTAGCTAAATTAGCATTATACTCAAAAAGACGATGAAATTTCGTAAAATCCAAAACTTCAAACACGTTGTGCTAGTCCTAAATATTTTTCTATCGGGATAATTTTTGGGCTGCATCAGTCTTTTACGAAGTGGCACCAAATGGGGGGTTGGGGAAAGAACAAAAATGAAGTTGAAAATTTGCCATTACAGATGCGACCACCCTAGCGTACACTTCATTACTGACTTCACTTCCGTTTCGCGGTTGTCTTGTCCTTCCAGCTGATTAGGTGCATTCATTACTTGGATCTGATTTACTCTGAGATTTTCTGCACTTCGAGTAAATCTATTTCTCAGATTTGACATTCTTGGTGGTGCTTGACAATCCTTTATCAAATGTCGGTCTGACTGACAATTATGGCAACGTTTCCTCACAATACCTCTCTGTTCAGTGCTCTCCCGTCTGTAATTGTACGGAGTGTATGTTGCATTGCTTTCTCTTTGTCGTCCCATCACTGGAATTCGACTGTATATTTGTCTGTCACCCGTTGCTTCTCTTCTATCTTTACCAAACTGTCTTCCAGGAGCACTACCACTTCATTACTTCGGGCTTGGCTTCCTGTTTCTTTGTTACTACTATTCCACCTGGTTTGCTTCGAACTATTACCCCATGCTTCATATTTCGGTTTGTCTTGAAACATTAGACCAATTCGATTGTTCACATGTATGTCTGCGAGATCTGCAACATTACTAGCTTCCAAGCATTCAGTACCCTCCTTTGCTAGTACAAACTGTAGTGGACCCGGTGGTAGACATTCTTTCAACTTATCCGCCACCAACAGATCAAATAACTTCTCATAGTCTTTGCCCACTCGCCTACTTCTGACATAATAGTTCAACAGATTCTTCAATCTTGCTGTAAACATAGTGTATGTCTCTTCTGCCGTTTTCTTCGCATCTACAAATCCTGATCGATATTCTCTCGCTGTCAATTTAAATTCTTTCAGTAAATGTTCTTTCACTATATCGTAATTGTCTAGATCATCAAAAGACAATCGGTTTAACACCGTTCTCGCTCTTGGCGTCATTGGTGGCAACAGCAATTTGACCCAAAACTGATTTTCCACCGTAAAACTGTTGAATGCATTCTCAACTGTCTCAAAATATAATGGCACCTCCATCATATCATATGGCATCTTAGGTAACACGTGTTTCATTGCATCACCTATCTTCTTAATCTTAGACACCATTGTCTCACTTTCTCGGATCCTATTTCGTTCTAACTCCTCACGGCTTCTTCTTTCGTCTTCATTTCGTTCCCTCAGTCTATTTTGATCTTCTTCCCTACGCAGTTCTTCTTGTTCTATCTTCTGCTGCAACAATTCTAACTGCTTTCTGCGTTCCTCCTTTTCTATAGCCATTTCTCGGAGCTGAGCTTCCTTAAGAGCGAGTTTCTTTTGTTCTAATTGTACTTGTTCTTCCCTTTCTCGTTCCGCCTTTTCCAAATTTTCTTTCTCCATATTCAATTCTTCCTGTCGAATCTCTTCGGCTCTTTGTAATTCTGCCAAACGCATGGCTTCCTTGACTTCCTCGCGAGCCTTTTGCTCTTCAATCTGTTGTTTCCGCATTTCTTCATAACTTTTCCTTGCCCTCTCGTATTCTATCATCAATTCCATTCTTCTTCGTTCAGCTTCGTCACGATCTCTTTTCAGTTGTTCTAACTGAAGCTGGAACTGCTGCTTCTGCATCTCTATCTCTTCTTGTCTCATCCTTTCTGCTTGTTCTGCTCTTACTTTTTCCTCTTGTCTCCGTTCTTTCTCGTCTTGTCTCCTTTGTTCCTCTTTCTCTTTCTCCTCCTGTCTCCGTTTCTCTCTTCTTGTCTCCGTTGCTCTTCTTTCTCTTTCTCCTCTTGTCTACGTTTCTCCTCTTCTTGTATACGTTTCTCCTCTTTCTCTTTCTCTTCTTGTCTCCGTTGCTCCTCTTTCTCTTTCTCTTCTTGTCTCCGTTGCTCCTCCCTCATCATCATAAATTGCATCAACGCCTCCATAGACATAGCCTGTGGTTTCTCCTCAACACCCCTCACAGCGCCTTTCTCTTCAGCTTCCTTTTTTAGCCAAACCTCTGCTAAAGCTCGCATCAAATTTTCCCTTGACATCTCTTCGACTTCTTCCACGTCTAGACCAGCTTTGATTAATAATTTTATTATTCGATCCGAAGACATCTTCTTAATACTAGCTTGTTTTTGTTCTGTAAGTTTCTCCATCTTACTTCTTTACTTCAATGATTTCCGTGAAGAAATCGAGGGAGTGGCTATGATTGCTGTGATTGGTTGACTTTAATTCCTATTGCTTGTTTATTCAATGAGCGAGTTTTGTATACCTCTCTCTGGCGTTGCGTTGTCGTAATGTCGTTCGTATGCCCGTTGTATCTTCTCACCAGTCTCCGGTTGATCAGATGCTCATTCTCCTTCTCCCGTGTGGTCGGCGCCTCGTATTGATTCGAAATCCACTGTCCGTAACTTTGCTTCGAAATCCACCGTAAGCTTGGACTAAAAATCCACCGTTCGCAAATATTCCTCCGACCGTAAACTTGGATACGATATCCCACCGTTCGTAAATATTCCTCCGTCCGTAAACTTGGATTGACAATCCCACCGCTGCCACCAAATGTGATCTTCCACAATCACCCACGATTTTTCCAGTCTCTTCCGTGTTCTGCAGCGCAGCCTAGGCCTAACCTATTCACTGTACTGCGGTAGCTATGGCTAGGTTATAAGTGTCTAAAGTTCTTAAACTTGTTCACTTATAACAAAGATCAGTTTCTTGTATTTTCTTCTTCGATTTCCAACATTCGCAAACAACACAACAATGCATCAACGACGACAAACAATTCAATTGCGCGACAGAAACGCCATCTTATTATATTACTACTCTAACGTCTTCTACACACGACTAGCACTCCTTCTACAACTTATCTCACCCTGAGCGTACACTCTTTCTTCGGTCGCACTGTCCTTCTCTCTGTCTCTCTCTGTCCTTCTCGCTGTCTGTCTCTCTCTCTCTCTCTCTCTCCGGCGACGACGCGCCGCGGCACTTTCCCGCCACTCAGTCAGCTGGCCTGTCTGTCTGTACACTCAACAATTAGCTGACCTTGAGCTGGCCTATCCGTACGCTCAACAATTAGCTGATCACTATACGTTATACAAAATTAGCTCACATATAGATAGATAGATAGATAGATAGATAGATAGATAGATAGATAGATAGATAGAGAGAGAGATAGATAGATAGATAGATAGATAGATAGATAGATAGATAGATAGATAGATAGA